>CM020003.1:14789582-15382082 GCA_009771035.1 Lupinus albus | reverse complement strand
TGAAGGATACAATATGGAAAATATACTTATGTGAGCCAATGTCCCATCATTACTTTTATGTAATTTTAGAATATGTATAGTCTAAAAGGTAAAATTAGGCATAATATATATGGTATGCGTATATATGATTATATTTAAAAGAAAACCCCACAAAAATAGCTTCTAACATAAGCATAAAATAATAGTAATTTAAAATAGTTTAATATTTATGGAAATTTTGTATATGGTGTGAACAAATATTTTTATCTTTAAGGCTAAAAACCTATTTTTTATTGAAACATTTTAGGATAATAAGCCGACAAAGTGATTTATTTTTTTTGAAATTATAATATTAAATTAATATAAAATAGTTAACATTATTTTTTATAATTATTTTTGGATTAATTCAAATAAACAAGTAAAGATACTTGAGAATATACTTTAGAAGACCATGATGCTTACTCACCCTAGAAAGATGCTAAAAATAATGCTTTAAAGATTAAGTGATTAGCAAAAATTTCAGAAAGAGAGTGGTAGGTTTTACACTATAAATAGGGGGTTTGGGGCTTAATGAAAATAGAGAAAATACAATGAAAAGCAGTGTGAGAACATCCCCGTGAGAGAGGAAAAGAGAAAGAGAAAAGTATAGGAATACATGTGGTCCCGTGCAGTCGATCACAGTAGAAGCATTGTGCATCTGTCTTCTCCACTTTTAGATTCACTGACTTTCACATTGACTGTTTGCTTCAACGAATAACGAAGCGACACAATCCTGAGTGGGATAACCTACATTCAAGTCCATGCACGCATTCTCATTGACCAATCCTGAGTCGACACGTAATCCAATCCAGACAAGTCATACTTACAAATCATTGACCTACTTGCACCTCGCCGTACTTAATCCATATCTTTATAACAACGTGGGATAACCTACATTCAAGTCCATGCACACATTCTCATTGACTTATTTTTATATAATTAAAGATTGAAAGAGAAGAAACAATTCTATAAATCATAATTTGTTTTCCCCGGGATCTCAGAGATAAAAATTAAAATGAGAACATAACTTGGGTTAATGGAGGATCTCGAAGATACAAATTTAAAATAAGAATGCAGGTTGGGATACTGCTAGGTTTTGAAGAAAAAACAATAAAAAATATTTTTTGCAATAACATTCTACTATCTAAGTCCAGCAACATTATAGCATTTTTGCTTCTGAGTCTGAAAATATTTGTTTGAAAGAACTTTTTGGTGTCTAAGTCCTGCAATATCATAACATTTCGTCACCTGAGTCCGATAATGTATTTATTTCAAAGAATGTTTGGGTTTCCGAGTCTGACAATGTTTTCTAAAAGAAAATTCACACATCTAGGTCCATAAATGTCGTAACATTTTGAAGTTTGAGTTTGGCAATATTATTTTAGAAGAATGTTATGGCGTTTAAGTCTAGCAATATCATAACATTTCGGAGTCTCAATCCGACAACATATTTAAGTCTAAATGTTCTCATTTACCATATTTGCATGTGTGATTATCCAAGAAAGATGCATGCTTTGCATGTATGAGTGTGTGGGAGTTTGATATACGAGGCTTTAATATTCATTGACTTCAATTGGTTTTATGTCTCAAAATATGTATGTCTGTTGTGAATAATGATGCACGTTCTGAAAAAATAGATTTGATTTTTTATTCTTATTAATTATGTCTTAATTGTTTTATACCTTGATGATGTTCATTTAATTTCCTTATTTTTTGTCTATTATACCTAATGTAGGTATATATTTGGAATTCTCTCTTTTTGTTAGGACCCTAAGTTTTCTTTGTAGGTCTTCGAATTAGTACCATTTTTCTTTTCCTAGGTTTTCCTTATAGGTTTTCAACCCAAATCTCTTTTCTTTCTTTCTCTTTTATTTTTTATTTTTTGAATTTTTGCTTATATTGTCTTTTTCATTTCTATTTGTGTACACCCTTAGTTCTAATGATCTCAAGTGTATCTGAGTATGGTTTACTCTCAAAGTTTCTATTGTAGAAGGTTTCTTAAGGTTAAAATATACAATATTGTCCTTGTTTTTTTTAGAGTTTTTGACTGAAACGTGATTAGCAACTTTAACATTGGCTCATCTTTGGGTTTCATGGTTGTCACTTAAAAAATTGGGTCAAGGCAGTCAACTTCCTTGATGTGTTTCCCACGTCCATTACTCCTTTCTCATTTGTCATACTTTAAATAGTTTTCTAACATGACATTCAACAATTAAAAGGATTTTATGGTTTTATTATGGAATGGGTGAAGGCTTAAGATCAAGACGATAATATTCTCTGGTACGGTATGAATAGTTTCTTTTGCAGCCAAGTATATTGCATTTTCTCTGCCCTAAATTTCGTCTGAGATATTTATTAAGGATTCTATGATGTATTTTTGTATATTTTATTTTTTTATTTATTTTTACTTTCACCTTCTTTGCATTATTTATTCTTTGGGTCTGATATGAGCAATGACATGTGATAGAAAAGAGTGTATTCACTTCTTAATAATTGAACGTCATGAAAATGGTTGAAAACTACGATCTTTGGGCTATTAATTTTTGCGAGTAATTTAGAAATAATCTTAGTATTTCAGAATGTCAAAGAAGCTTCATGTCATTAGAAAAATATTGTAGAAGATCTACACTATTTTAGGTCTTACATTAGCATCATATTTCCTATCATTTTAATTCTCTAATCAAATGTTTCATATTAATGCATGAATTAATTTTATTTGGTTAATTTTTAATCCTGTGTCAATATGATTTGAAGAATTAAATATGATATCGCAATTTGCATGATCAATACACTAATATGTACTCATTAAAAAGACATGGTTTAGAAAATAATTCATAATATAAAAATATGGTGTTTGTCATTTCATGATCCTGGGCCTTAGGGCTAGAGAGAAATCGGGGTTGCGAAACATAAATACACCCATTATGAGCATATCAATTATCTTGTAATATAGTGTGTACTCGATATTTAATAAAGCCAAAGATAAGAAATTATCGTTTATTGTTGTGTCGAACAAGAATTTATTTTGGTCTTATGTTTCCAAAGATTCAATTTGAAAATCAAGATTATATAGTTCTATGTCAAAGATTGATTAATAGTTGTTTAGATTGGACTTATATTAATTTATTTGAAGATTGAAAGATAAGAAATAATACTTAATAATAGTTCGTTGTGCCCACATCAAGAGATTGAGGTAACATTTCTATTTCCGCTACGACATCTCAGATTTAGGAGAAAGAAAACACGATATTGATTGTCCTCCCTCTTCTAGGCTTTAAAGTTTTTTAGTATAGAATTTAAGGGAACCAAACAATAGTCATTATTCATCTACCCAATTCTAGAGAGTGAAGTGACAACTATATTTTCACTATCGCATCACAACTTAAATGGGAGTGGTCCATTATAAAATTTAAAGGAAGTCTAACATTTATTATTATCCAACTATCAATTTCAATAGAATGAAGTAATAGCTTTACAGCTGCTATATCTCAACTTAAAGAGGTAAAATATATGATCTTAGTTATTATAACCATTGTATATTTTATTGTTCATTTATTCAATTATTTATTACTATAAACTTGTTAAATATTAGTTGAAAAAAATATCTATTATTTATTTAAGTACATTTTTAATTAATTATTCAAAAAAATATTAAAATTTAATACAGAAAAAATGAATTTATTAATTATTTCAAAAATATAAAAAAATAGAAAGAAAATATAATAAGAGAAAGTGAAAAAAGAAACCAGTTACTTGCCACGTATGGAAAGAAGAATGGCAGTACAAGAAACGACGTTACAAAAAGGGTGGAGATCCACTTATTCCAAGAGTAAGTTTAAAAAGTTTAAAAAAACTTACCTCGCATCTTATCCATCAATTATAAGGAAATCCAATGGTTTAGATCTACCACTAATTCAAACCATTGGATTTCCCTAAACCCTAAACTTACTCTTGATCCCTCCTCTTACAAAAATTCAAGAAAGACTATGTAGAGCAAGGATAATTTAGAGGCAATGAACCAACAAGAACACAATAGAGGGTGCTTATCAGACAATGTGATAGTTGCGGAATGTGTGAGTTAGGCTAAAATAGATATGGATTAACACAATATAATTCAGCGAAAATATGACCAATGATTAATCTATGGTTAGTAGTAATTTAATTATTTATCATATTAGAATTGACATAGCACAACCATTCAAATGATGAGTTATTAAAAAGAACTACATACTCACAACTCTTCCCCTATACTTAGTGTCATTATTACTTTTTATATATCTTGAAATTTTTGAATTAGTCGACAAAAAAATATTGATGTTTATTTAAGTGGTTTATTGTAAAGGTATTTGTACAAACTATAAGCAATTATAGTATAAAATTAAAATGTTCAAGTATTAACTTTATTTCACTTTTAATTGTAACATCCTTGCCAAAACAATTCAAATGATTGCAGCCATTATGTGATATACTTCACGGTATCAAATGATTGCCAAAACTGTAACACCCTAAATTTTAAGTCTTTAAAATTATAGTATCAGTCCTCGGATCCTCGTTTGAGCGAGAGGTACTCGCTTGAGCGAGAAAGGTTCACCTGGGAGGGTGAAATCCTGGGCTATACTTGGCAATTTTGGGCAATGTAATCGATTACACAGTCCTGGTAATCGATTACATGATGATTAAAAGCATCAGATATGTACATCTGACACAATGTAATCGATTACACCATGTTGGTAATCGATTACATCGCGACAATGCCTCTGTAATTTATACTGTGTAATCGATTACACTATACTTGTAATCGATTAAACTTATCTCAGTGTCTATAAAATAGAAACCCAAAACACATTTTAGGATTAGAACTTTTAAGAGAAGAGAGAGAAGAGAGCTTTTCAAGAGCAAATAGCCTTAGGACTCATCTTAGAGCTTGAGAAGAGGTAAACCTCTTATTCCTAACTCTTCTTCTTCCTCTCTAACTTGTTTTGGGTATGTTGGATTCATTTTCAAAATATGAGAAACCATGGAAACCCATTAGATGTGGATAATGAGTTGTGCTTTGATGTTGTTATATGAGATGAACATGTATGTTTTGATATTTAGAAACTTGTATTGAAGTAGTTTTGGAAATATTGAAAATATGTGAATCCCTTGTGTGTTTGATGATGAAATACGAGTTATTTATGTATTATTTCGAATAAATGATTGACATGGTTGTTATTGGTGAAAATGAGGAAAGATCCTAAGGTTGGAGGAAATCGCGGAGGAGACTTTTAAAGTTACTCGGAACCGATCCCCAACACTCACCAAGGTAAGGGATAAGTGTCTCTAAATCATACTTGCTGATATGAACGAGGTATGTGAAAGAGGTAATGGTTTAATATGATGCGTCTGTAATTTATGCATTATGTTGGAAAATGCGTGACTTTTCTGTTATAGAAATGAAATTAATATTATTGGGGGAGTACCAATGGAAATATGACTCAAATGAAATTAATATTATTGGGGGAGTACCAATGGAAATATGACTCAAATGAGATTAATATTATTGGGGGAGTACCAATGAAAATAGGACTCAAATGAAAGTAATATTATTGGGGGAGTACCAATGGAAATATGACTCAAGCGAATTCAATCTATTTGGGGGAGTACCAAAGGAAATATGACTCATAACGAATTCAATCTATTTGGGGGAGTACCAAAGGAAATATGACTCATAACGAATTCAATCTATTTGGGGGAGTACCAAAGGAAATATGACTCATACCAAAGGAAATATGACTCATAACGAATTCAATCTATTTGGGGGAGTACCAAAGGAAATATGACTCATAACGAATTCAATCTATTTGGGGGAGTACCAAAGGAAATATGACTCATAACGAATTCAATCTATTTGGGGAGTACCAAAGGAAATATGACTCATAACGAATTCAATCTATTTGGGGGAGTACCAAAGGAAATATGACTCATAACGAATTCAATCTATTTGGGGGAGTACCAAAGGAAATATGACTCATAACGAATTCAATCAATTTGGGGGAGTACCAAAGGAAATATGACTCATAACGAATTCAATCTATTTGGGGGAGTACCAAAGGAAAGATGACTCAATAAAAGTAACATTATTGGGGGAGTACCAATGGAAAGATGACTCAATAAAAGTAACATTATTGGGGGAGTACCAATGGAAAGATGACTCAATAAAAGTAACATTATTGGGGGAGTACCAATGGAAAGATGACTCAATGAAAGTAATATTATTGGGGGAGAACCAATGGAAAGATGACTCAAATGAAAGTAATATTATTGGGGGAGTACCAATGGAAATAAGACTCAAAATGAAAGTCATATGCATGCTATAGGATATATAATATGGGATATATATTCTATAGGGTGAATATGAATGATGAGAAATGTGAATGTCACATGAAAGTCATATGTGTAACACCCCAAATTTTAATCTTTAAAAATATAGTATCAGTCCTGGAAGCCTCGCTTGATCGAGAGATTCTCGCCTGAGCGAAAAAGGATCAGCTGGGAGGGGGACTATACTGAAGGATTCTTCCCTGGGCGAGAAATGGCAATTTTGGGCTGTTGACACAGTGTAATCGATTACACTCTGCTGGTAATCGATTACACTCTGCTAGTAATCGATTACATCTGCTGGTAATCGATTACATCGTATTAAAAGCATCAGATATGTGCATCTGACACAGTGTAATCGATTACACATTTCTGGTAATCGATTACACGTTGCTGGTAATCGATTACACATTTCTGGTAATCGATTACACATTGCTGGTAATCGATTACACATTTCTGGTAATCGATTACACGTTGCTGGTAATCGATTACACGTTTCTGGTAATCGATTACACATTGCTGGTAATCGATTACACATTGCTGGTAATCGATTACACATTTATGGTAATCGATTACATCGTATTAAAAGCATCAGATATGCGCATTTTTCACGTTGTAATCGATTACATCATGTTGGTAATCGATTACAACCCGACGACACCTCTTTAAAACAGAAACCCAAACACATTTTTGGGTTAGAACTTCGAAGAGAAGAGAGAAATAAGAGCTTTTCAAGAGCAAGGAGCCTTAGGACTCATCTTGGAGCTTGAGAAGAGGTAAACCTCTTGTTACTAACTCTTCTTCTTCCTCTCTAACTTGTTTTGGGTATGTTGGATTTATTTTCAAAACATGAGAAACCATGGAAACTCATTCTTTAGAGTTATGGTTCGTTTTATGTTGTTTTTATCTTGTAAACTCTTGGTTTAGAGTTGGTATTTGATGAATGGAAAGTTTTATGGGTTATTCATGAAAAACCCCAAAAACCCCAAAATGAGAATATGAGTATAAAGAGAAAGAGATGAAATGCTAGATGTGGATAATGAGTAGTGCTTTAATGTTGTTATATGAGATGAACATGTATGCTTTGATATTTAGAAACTTGTATTGAAGTAGTTTTGGAAATATTGAAATATGAGATGTTATGCATGTTTGAGATGGTTGAATATTGATGATGAATATTTTGTATGATTAAATGATGCAAAATAAGTTGTTTATGTGATATTTGGAATAAATGACTAACATTGTTGTTATTGGTGGAAATGAGGAAAGATCCTAAGGTTGGAGGAAATCGCGGAGGAGACTTTTAAAGTTACTCGGAACCGATCCCAAAACTCACTGAGGTAAGGGATAAGTGGCTCTAATTCATACTCACTGATGTGAACGAGGTATGTGAAAGAGGTAATGTGTTGTAAGTTTGATTGTTGTTACCCTACCCGAATAGGTAGTGGTTTATTGTGGTTACCCTACTCGAAGAGGTAGTGGTTGACTGTTATTGTGTCCTACCCGGAGTGGTGGTGAACTGTTTGTTGTGTCCTACCCGGAGTGGTGGTGAACTGTTTGTTGTGTCCTACCCGGAGTGGTAGTAGACTGTTATTGTGTCCTACCTTAAATGGTAGCGGACTGTTGTTGTGTCCTACCCGGAGTGGTAGCGGACTGTTGTTGTGTCCTACCCGGAGTGGTAGTGGACTGTTATTGTTATCCTACCGGGAATGGTAGTGAAGAATTGTGAACTAGACCTACCCGATGTGGTATGGATTATAACTAGACCTACCCGATGTGGTATGGAGCATAACACTAGACCTACCCGATGTGGTATGGAATATAATACTAGACCTGCCCGATGTGGTATGGAGTATATAACTAGACCTACCCGATGTGGTATGGAGTATAACTAGACCTACCCGATGTGGTATGGAGCATAACACTAGACCTACCCGATGTGGTATGGAATATAATACTAGACCTGCCCGATGTGGTATGGAGCATAACACTAGACCTACCCGATGTGGTATGGAATATAATACTAGACCTGCCCGATGTGGTATGGAGTATAACTAGACCTGCCCGATGTGGTATGGAGTATAACTAGACCTACCCGATGTGGTATGGAATATAACAGTAGACCTGCCCGATGTGGTATGGATGATGAACTAGACCTGCCCGATGTGGTATGGATGATGAACTAGACCTGCCCGATGTGGTATGGATGGTGAACTAGACCTACCCGATGTGGTATGGAGATGTAATTGGATCTACCCGAGGTGGTAGGATATTATAGTTGTGAAAGGACTCGGTCAATACGATTAAGGATGGATACGACATATGAGAAACGAGGACGTTAAGAGCGAAAGTCATATGCATGTTATAGGATATATATTATGGGATATATATACTATAGGGTGAATATGAATGTTGGAAATGAAGACGTTAAGGATAAAAGTAATATACATGCTATAAGATATATAGTATGGGATATATATATACTATAGTGTGGATATGAATAATGAGAAGAACGATGCTTCGAATGAACATAATATGCATGCTATAGAATATATATTTGGGATATGTATTCTATAGGATGAATATGGATAATGTAGAAATGAATGAAAGAAGAGATGAATGTTTGCATTTACGTAATTGCGTTTATAATCTATATTAAAGTTTAATCGTATTTGAAATGTGGATTATCATGTGATATTAGTTTTTAAATTAATGACTTACTCCCTTTTTGTTTTGTGTGTTGTTTATGATAATCCCATTGTAGGTAAATGAAGGATTTTGAGGATGAAGCTCAATTAGGAAGCTTTTGTGTTTAATTACTCGCTTGTCTGTATTGCTAAGTGACGTTGTAGTTGATTTAATAGTATTATGGGATGACTGTAAATCCGTTTAGATCAATACGGATATGTGTAGTTATGGGCTTTACAACCTTGGGAGACCCATAACTGGTTGTATGTGTTAAATGCTATTTGAATGAATTATGTTTTTCCGCAACATAAATTTGTATGATAAGAAAATAGGGTAAAGAGTATTTTCGAAAATGATACTTGAGAGTTTTCAATGAAGGTGACGACTGTATGTAAGAAATGATTAAAATAAACGAAAAATTTTCAAGGGAAAAAAATCGGGTCATTACAATATGCATGCTATAGGGTATATAGTATGGGATATATATTCTATAGGGTGAATATGAATGACGAGAAATGTGAATGTCACATGAATGGCGTATGCATGTTATAGGATATATAGTATGAGATATATATTCTATAGGGTGAATATGAGCGATAAAAAGGAAGATGTTGAGAAAAAAAGTAATATACATGCTATAGGATATATATTATGGGATATATATGTTATAGGGTGGATATGAATAACGAGACCGATGATGTTTCGAACGAACGTAATATGCATACTATAGAATATATATTATGGGATATATATACTATAGGATGAATATGAGTAAAGTGGAAATTAAAGGAAGATGATTTGAATGTTTATAATTCCGTATGTGTGTTTATGAATTACATCAAAGCTTGATTGTATTTGAATATGGATTATCATGTGATGTTAGTTTTGAACTAATGACTTACTCCCTTTTGTTTTGTATGTTGTTTATGATAATCCCATTGTAGGTGAATGAAGGATTTTGAGGAGGAAGCTCACTTAGGGAGATTTTGTGTTTATCAATTTGTTCGCCTTTGTTGCTATTTGACATTGTAGTTGAATTAATGACATTTTGAGATAAATGTAATCTGATTAGGATAATACGGAGATTTGTAGTTATGGACTTTATAACTCCGGAAAACCCATAACTAGTTGTATGTGGTAAATGCTATTTGAATGAATTATGTTTTTCCGCAACATAAATTTGTATGATAAGATAATAGGGTAAAGAGTATTTTCAAAGAGTGATACTTGAGAGTTTTCAATGAAGGTGACGACTGTATATAAGAAAGGATTAAAATAAATGAAAAAATTTCAAGGGTAGAAAATCGGGTCGTTACAAAAACAACATGGTATCAAAGTTTGTATGTGATTTTAATTACTTAACATACATCGATGATAAGATTATTGTTGTTACCATAACTTGCAGCAATTCTAAATGACACAAAATAATACTTACTGGCTGAGTCACGATCAGGTCTCTCTTTAAGACGTTTCGTGGTACTGCCTAAAATGTGCAAGCACACTATCAACCACGCAGTCCCTAGGATAAAACAGTCTAGTTCTCTATTATCAAATTCTTAGTGCACTGTAAGACCGATCTTGAATACACCCACCATTATATGGCTACCAGTGCCAATTCTCGAAACTCCCACAGTTTGACTACTAGTGTCAATTCTATTCCCACAATCTGACTACTAGTGTCAGTCTCAAAATTTCTGCACTTTGGCTACAAATATCAATTCTATTCCCACAATCTGACTATCAGTGCGAGTTCTCGAAATTTCCGCACTTTGGCTACCAATGCCAATTATTTTCCCAAAATCTGAATACTAGTGTCAGTTCTTGAAATTTCCGCACTTTGGCTACCAATGCCAAAATTTTTCCACAATTTGACTACTAGTGTTAGTTTCTGAACTTCCCACAATATGGTTGTTTGTGCCAATTCTTAGTGTCACAAAAAGAAAGGGGGATAAGTTTGCCGGAAATGCGGTGGCGGAAAATATGAGGGAGAAAGAAAAAGTTAAGAAAAAGCGTACTTAACTTTGGTGCAAGAAAATATGAAGGGAGGAGACTTCTATTATAGCAAGAGATTTTGTCAAAACTCTTGCGTCATCCAATATGGGACTTCTGAGATTTTTTTCAAAATCTTCTAATGAAAGACATATGATCGATTTTATGACAATTGTTTAGGATTCAAATATTCGAAGGAGAAAAAATTGTTTCTGACACTTCTAAGAATGTACATTTTACTATAAAATATTTAATGATTTTATATATTTATAAAATTAATTTAATAACTATAAAAAGGTAAAAATTAACTCTATAAAATCATATAAATTACCAAAATATTCTTTTTTAGGTAACAATTCATTAGCGACTTCATAAAATTCCAAAATTTACTAGAGAGACCTTTTTACTCTTTATTTGTTTATTTTATTATGTAAAAGAAACAAAATTAACTGTTCACATTTACATATTCCTATTATAAGATGTAATTTCATATCATATTATTTCACTTTTTTCATAAAGAAATAAAATAATGAATGCTCAATCTTAAATATAATTATATGTTTTATTGTTTTCATTTTATATCCATTATTTGTTTAAGACACAATATAAATTATATTGATTGTTTAAATATAAATAAAATTTAATTGTGTTATTTTACAAAAATTAAGTATATAAATCTTCAATATAATTTTCTTAATCCAATCCTCAGTGGATCTTTGGTTTCATAGTTTAAGAAGATGTAGAATGTAATTTTGACATTTCTCAAATAATTTAGAGTCACTACAATGTTTTTGGGATCATAAAAGATCATATTGGTCATGACTCATGAACTAATTTCCCTACATCGACATATAGCACAGACAACAATAATGATCATAACTATTTCTAGACTCAAAGTAATGACCACAAATATTTCTAGACGACAATAATGACCACAACAATAATGAACGATCACTTACTTAATAATTTTATCCTTTCACAACTATTTATATTTAAGGTTATAGAGTAGTTTAAGAAGCAAATAAATAATATAAATATTGAACAAAATTTGACTAAAGTATCTCTATGAAATTTTCATATATTTACAAAATTATGTTGCATCATAAAAATTTCATTCCAATTCCAATATTTTGACAAATTATTTTGGAAAATAAATTATTAAGAGATCAACTATTATGATAGAGTTATATATTGGAATGTGAAGAGAGCCTAATTTCATCCCCATTTCACATATGCATTTCTATTACTAAGAGAGTGATATATTGAAAATGAAGAAAATTTTGGAAGGTTTAAAAATTATTATTATATTATTTGAGAAAAATCCATGCATATATACTTAAAAAAGGAACCCCATAAAAATATATTGTCAGAAATGTCCAAAATAAAATCAATTTTAAAATAATTTTAATATTTGAAAAAAAAATAGATAGAAAATACATCACCTATCGTTCATATCTATTGATTTTGTTTAATAGTTAATGATTATTCACATAATAATAAAAAATGTTACACTAATAATACATAATATTAAAATCATTTTAAAATACTAACAATATTGGGATAAAATAATAAACTTATTTAAAATGAAACTTATTTAACAAAAATAACTTTAATTATTGTTTTAAGATTAAATTACACTCACATCCCCTGAGTTTTACTGAAATTACACAAATCACCCTTCATTTTTTTGTCCTTACACGAACTATCCCTAATTTTGTACATATGTTACACTGACTACCCCTGCATGATATAAAATTGTAATATTTTAAACAAAAAAACTTATGATGTATGTAATTAATTAAACAAAATATTGTATATTGTGTAGACAAATTCAAATAATATAAAAGTCAATGCGTCTTCATTATTTGGCTCGTTATAAGATAATATAATAGTTATTTAAACATTTCTTTGAAATTATTAATGTATTTTTAATGACACAAAAATAATAAAGAAACACCCGCTTTTGTACTATTTGAAGTGTTGCACAATATGCAATATTTTGTTTAACTTAATTACATTCATCACACATTTTTCTTTGAAATATTACACTTTTATAACATGCAGAGGTAGTCAGTGTAATATATGTACAAATCTAGGGGTGATTTGTGTAGGAGGGAGGTGTGGTTGGTGTAAGGACAAAAAAAGAATGGGTAGTTTGTGTAATTTCATTAAAACTCAGGGGGTGTGAGCGTAATTTACTCTTGTTTTAATTGAAGATTTTATCCTCTATACGACCAACCCTTCCGCTCTACCTATATTTCCATCAACCTCCAACTTCATTTTCATTCATATTATTTTCATTTTCAACTCAAGTATGACTCATTTTGTTTCTTCAGTTTCCATCTTTTTTGTCGTTCTTCTTGTAAGGACCGAAATTCTACCATTGAAATTTTTTCCTTATTTACTTCCTCCGCATACATTTTTCGTTTTAATCTTATTTACCTATTCATATTCATTCCATATCCTCATATTAATATACGTACTACTTAGCAGAAAATCATAATTCATATAAACATAATTCAGTAACCACTGCATATAACTAGCTATGGGTTTCCAAAATACCCATAGCTACACATATCCAGAGTTACAACCCCATGTCAGCTATTATATATCCGTAGTACATAATGTTTTAAAACTATCAAATATGCACTCATGTACAAAATAATGCAAATAAATGAATCCAAAATATAAGCTCCCTAAGCTCCCCAAAAATGAGTCCCCCTCGTGTCACCTGTTTATCTGCAATGGGATTATCAATGACAAGAGCACAAACACACAAAGGAGTAAGTCGTTAATTCAATAAACGTCATTATAAGATAATCCACATTAGAAAAGGGTTAGTAAACCATTTTTGAAATTCATTTTGCTTTGCTGCATAACTTGAGCCAAAGTCGCTACACCCCTTAGGGTTAGCTAAAAGTAGAGTCTCATTTCTCTTAAACAAAAACGCGCTTATATACTCAAGCCAGAGTTTTCGCTTATATACTCAAGTCAGAGTCTTCGCTTATATACTCAAGCCAGAGTGTACGCTTCTATACTCAAGCCAGAGTTTACGCTTCTATGCTCAAGCCAGAGTTTACAATTATATACTCAAGCCAAAGTGTACGCTTCTATACTCAAGCCAAAGTCGCTAACCATTCATGGTAGGCTAAAACATATTTTCCTTTCATCGATTTCACCATAAATCATTTTCCGTGAATCCCTACCATAATTGGTATAAACACACCCATATATGTTTACACCAATTACGTGATTCACCATTTAATCATCGTACAACCATAAAATACACACATTTTCTATTTTCAATGCACAAGTAAAGACTTATCCTTACCTCGGTGAGTGTTGGGTTTGGTTCCTAGTAACTTCACAAGTTCCACCGACACCTAGGGATGACAATGAAAACCGAACCCACGGGTACCCACCCGAACCCAACCCGAATTTAACGGGGAAAACCCAATGTGATTGGGTTCGGGTTCGGGTTTTACCTGGGTTCAAATTTCGGGTTCGGGTTCGGGTTTGGTATTGTTAATACCCTACCCCGAACCCGCCCCGAACCCGATTAATATATATAAAATTATAAAATTACACATAAATACATATATAAAAGCTATATATATATAAATTTCTCATACATATATATATATAAATTTCACACATATACATATACATATATAAATATATAAAAGCTATATATATATAAATTTCACATATATATATATATTTAAAATAAATGTTTTGGTTCGGGTTTTTTTCGGGTTCGGGTAACCCGAAACCCGACGGGTTCGGGGATGGTATTGTTATTTCTAACCCCGCTTAATTCGGGTTCGGGTTTTGAATTTCGGGTTCGGGGTTGGGTAAGCACAAACCCGACCCCGACCCGCCCCGTTGTCATTCCTACCGACACCGCAGCCAACTTTAGGATCTTTCCTCATTCCCACCATTAACACGATGTTAGTCATTTACTCCAAATAACATATGAATAACTTATATAACATCATTTAACCATATAAGATATTCATCATATTTTCAAGGTTTCATAACTACTTTCATCATAGTTTACAACCATCTAAAACATACATGTTCATATAATATTTCATCATTAGAAAGTAAACTCATCTTCTACCTCTAGCATTTTACTCATTTTCTCCTTTTACCACATTTTCACTTTAGGGTTTTGGGGTTTTTATGAATCAACCCCCAAAGTCTTTCCATTCTCGAAATACTACTCTAAACCAAGAGTTTACAAGATAAAAACAACATAAAACGAACCATAACTCAAAAGGGTGAGTTTCCATGGTTTTACACATTTTGAGAAGAGATCCAACATACCCAAAATGAGTGTCAAAGGGAATAAGAGAGTTAGAATCAAGAGTTTTACCTCTTCTCAAGCTCTCAGATGAATATCCAAGCTTCTTATCCTTGAATAGCTCTTTTCTCTCACTCTTCTTTTTTTATAAACCATGGGTTGTGTTTGGGAGTTTCTCATTTAATGCAACTCGTCTGGTCCTCGCTTAAGCAAGCTCTTTCTCGCTCAAGCGAGAAAATCCCGCCCATTTTAAAAACTCAGATCTGACCCTCTCGCCCAGGCGACGGAACGCTCGCCCAGGCGAGGCATCTCTCGCTCAAGCGAGGATCCTCTCACTCAAGTGAGGATCTTACAGCCTCAATAGCTCCAAAGTACCACATTTCCTAACCCCAGGCGAGCCAATCCCTCGCTCAGGCGAGACCATTCTCGCTCAGGCGAGACCATTCTCGCTCAAGCGAGCCAACTCTCGCTCAGGCGAGAATCCTTCTGTGTAGCCCAGGATTTCACTCTTCCAGTTGAGTCTTTCTCGCCCAAGCGAGGCTACTCTCGCTCAGGCGAGACCACCCTCGCTCAGGCGATAATCCTTCAGTATAGCCCAGGATTTCACACTCTCAGTTGAGTCTTCCTCGCCCAAGCGAACCAACTCTCGCTCAAGCGAGAATTCCAGGACTGATACTATAATTATAAGGACTTAAATTTAGGGTGTTACATTTCTGCTTCTAGTTGTGACTGGTACATATTTCTTCATGCTTAACAATAAAAATACCATAATTCTCTCTATTTTTATTTATCTAACCTACACATATCATAACTCGATTTCCTTTATTCATTATGTGTTATTGTTTTTATTAAAGACACGGAAATTGGTCCAATGGTAACTTAACATTACAAATGTACAGACAAGTATGGAGTGAGTTGTATGCCTTCGATAAGATGTGGGAATTTTTGTCTAAGTAATGGCTACCTTGGAGGGTTTTGCTCATATTATGGCTTCCATGGCTTCAGAAAGGCATGCTACCCACAATTGTTACCATCATTAGAATAAATTCAATAGTTGGCCAACTTATCCACACAGTTGTTACCCTCTCTATATATATATGAGAAACTTGACAAATCATGCTCTTCAACAAGAAATGGCAATGTATCCATCTAGAAACAAGCTTCCTAAAAAAATATCCATGATAGTGGAGTCACACTCCAACCATACCACCTTCCAACCCTTATAAAAAACTAAACCAATTGCTAAAATGGCAGTGTACAACTCTGCAAAAATAGCATTTTGAATGCCAAAGGAGGCAAGATAACAACCAATTAAATCATCTCCATTATCTCTAAAAATTCCACCACCATCGAATAAGCCCAGAGCACCATGAACTGCCCCATCAGTGTTGATCTTAATCCAGTCCAAAGCTGGAAATCTCTAGATTATCTCAACGATTTGAGGGGCTTTATTGTAGTGAATGTCAATGTTGAATATTTATAGAATTGTGAACTCTTTGATGTCATTGCGGGCACAAGCTTTAGAGGAATTACCAGACATATTAATGTTCAACTTGATCTTACATATTGCCATTGCAGAATTAATAAGTATGCCTATGAATCTTAATTGATTTATGCAAAACCAAATAATGTTAACCGAGTGAATAATACTAGCAGCAATCACCTCCTTCGATTGAGAGCTCCAATGCATTTGGCAAGATTTCAGAAGGATCTCAATCGAATTCGAGTTCAGCGGAATACCAAAGATGTAGCTCAACCATTGCCAAATTCTAATAAAAAATGGACAAGCCAAGAAAAGATGACCATAAGATTTAGCATTTACATTACACAAGCTAGGCATAGTACATTACATAAGGTTTTCATCAGTGGGTATTCAACGATGAATAAACCTCCACGTTGTGAAATATTTTGAAGGTGAAATAGAATTAGACCGGATGATTTTGCACCAGCTAGGCATAGTACAAATGGAGTTAAGACAATTATAAGACTCTTTCAGAGTTAGCATACCATCATTTGTTCCAGTCCAAATGAACATGTCTCTATCAATTGTAGGATGAATTTGAGAAATCCTAGCACCAAGCTGGGGACATTTGTTAAACAGTAATTGAGGATGAGCCAATTACTACCGCCATAAAAGTCAGCAACAGTGGCTAGAAGAGAATTGTGCAAAGTTTCAGTAATTTGATGAATCTCATCTAGAGGATCACCCAGCCAATTATCTGTCCAAAAGTTTATGTCATGCCCATTACCCACAAGAAATAGAGAATTTTTCAAAGCCTTGAACCAATTGGGTTTGATACCAGACCAAATAGAAGATTTGAAGTGTCTCTTTGAGGGAAAGGAAGACTTACCAAATCTTTGCCTACAAAAGACAGCCCAGTCACGAGGAGAGGCCATCATCTCCCAAGAAAGCTTAAGCATAGCAACTTTCTTAAGCTGTTGTAAAGATCTAAGACCAAGACCACCATTTTTAAGAGGAAGGGAAACCTTATGCCAAGCTAGAGTAGTAATTTTTCTGACACCAATGTCACCAGCCCAGGTGAAATTTCTAATACACTTATCCATATGCTTGATCAGCTGAGAAGGGCAACTATAGACATAGAAACTATAAATAGCCATGATATGAATGATAGACTTCACCAATTCAACTCTGCCCATTACGGATAAGACATAACCTTTCCATTTGATAAGCTTAGCTAAAATTCTATCAGCAATTGGCTACAAGTGACTTATCTTTGGTTTTCCTTTAAAAATTGGAACCCCCAAGTAATTAAAAGGAAGATTACCAGCAGAGAATCCCATATAAGGGGAAATATTTGAGATTTTCCTAGCTGATGCATTAGTAGTGTAGAATTTGCTCTTAGCAATATTTATATGTTGCCCAGAAGCTAAAGCATAGTCCTGCAGCAAAGTAGTTATGCAAAGAAACTCCCTTTTAATACTTTTACAAAATTTCAAAATGTCATCATCAAACAAAGCATGACTGACAGTTTTTAGATGCTTAGGACCAATAATAGAACTAATTTTTCCCTCAGACAAAAGCTTAGAGATACCTCTGCTAAGCACATCTTCAGCAAGAGAAAACAACAGGGGAGAAAGGGGGTCACCTTACCTCACTCCTCTAGTACATGAGAAAAAACCCACCATCTGACCATTCACAATAATATAGAGCTTAACTGAGTGCATGATGACTCTAATCCAATTTTGAAAAGTCTCATTAAAGTTAAGAGTGTCCAGAATGAAACTCCAATCCATAGTGTCAAAAGCCTTTTTAATATCAATCTTAATGGCCAAATTCCCACCACAGGTTTTATGACCTAAAAGATTTATAGCTTCAGAGGTTGAACAAAGGCAATCAAGTATTTGTTTCTCCTTAATGAAACATCGCTGGTGGCAAGAGACAATATTAGGAGCAACCAAAGCTAATCTATCAGCAATAACTTTGGTTATGATTTTGAACTGGAAATTGGCCATGACAATGGGCCTGAAATCTTCAATACTGTCAACACCATAAAATTTAGTGATTAGAATCACCTTGTTTGAGTTAAGATTAGCCAACAGCCATCCTTGTGTAAAAAATTGCCTAACTGAATTGCAAACATCAATGTGAACAACATCCCAAAAATGCTGGTAAAAACACCCACCAAATCCATCCGAGCCTGGTGCACCCTCTCCATTCATAGCAAAAACAGCTGACTTAATCTCAACATCAGAAAGAATAGAGGACAACATCAAGTTATCATCTGCAAAGACAAGCTTAGGGATCACAGATTGGACCAAGCCATTATTGGAGATAATGTTGGAAGAGGCAAATATATTGGTGAAATAATTTAACACATGAGAAAGAATCTCATCATTATTGGTCAGGAAATGGTCACCCTCCTTTAACAATGCCAAAGATTTAGAAACTTGATTGATCTTAGTCACTTTATGGGAAAAATTGGTGTTCCTATCCCCAAGATTATGTCAGTTGAGCCTAGCTTTTTCTCGCCAGAAGTCTTCCTCTATTTTAAGAGCCAAAAGCAAACTAGCATCTTCTTCATCGTCAAGTAACTGAGAGGAGGGACCAGCAACAGAGATCTGATTCTGAATTTGATCCACATTGGCCAAGGCATTTTGAACTCTCGGATGGATGTCACCAAAGATATTCCTATTCCAATCCATAAGAACAAGTTTCAAATTCTTAAGCTTTTGAGACAGTATAAACATGGGACAACCATACACCAGATTCCTCCAAGAATCAGCAACCACTCTACTACAATCCGAGTGATTTAACCACATTATGTGAAAACTGAACTGAGATATCCTCCTGATGTTGTCATTATTAGCATAAAACAGCAAGGGATTGTGAAAGTCACGCATAGAAAATTATATTTCTATTGTCAAAATGTTCACTTAAAATTAATATAGTTGCCCTACCTTTTTCATCTTTAGGAAGTACCGAAATTATATTAGTTTATTTCATTTGACTAAGGGAGAATTTTTAGGCTCCATCTAGATTAAGTAGGATAATCTCATTTTATGATCCGACAATGTCCAATGGATTGATGAAGGATACATGTAATTTTAAAAACAAAATATTACAATATTGTTGGAACTTGTGTAGTTTGATGCCATTAGTGTGGACCTTAGGATGTGAAATTGAAAAACTCACAAGTCCCACATTGGAAGTTTTTGCAAAAACCCCACAAGTCACACATTGAAAGATTTTGAAAAAATCTCACAAGTCCCACATTGGAGGATGCAAGAGTAGTGACAAAATCTCATTCTATAAATAGAGGTCTCCCCCTTCATTATTTTTTGCACTAGAAGCTTGCACGCTTATACAAGTTTCTTTCTTTCTCCCTCCATAAATTCTGTCGTCGCAATTCCGGCCTCCTTTCTTTCCGTGGCATTAGAGTTGGAACATGATTCCAATATTGTGGGAAATTCGGAATACTGACACTAGTAGTCAGTTGTTGGAATAGAATTGGCATGGGAAGCCAATATTGTGGGTATTTGGAATTGGCACTGGAAGCCATATTTTTTGGTGTATTCGAGAACGATTCTTACAGTGCAGTAAGAAATCGTATAACAGAGAGCTGAGCTGTTTTATCCTGGGGACGGCGTGGTTGATATTCTGCTTGCACATTGAGGCAGTACCACGAAACGTCTTAAAGAGAGTGACCTGGTCGTGACTCAGCTAGTAAAGATTATCTCGTGTCATTGTTGCGGGCTACTGATTCAACATCAATATGGAAAATATACTTATGTGAGCCAATGTCCCATCATTACTTTTATGAAATTTTAGAATATATATAGTCTAAAAGGTAAAATTAGGCATAAGATATATGGTATATGTATATACGAATAGATATATTAAAAAGAAAACCCCACAAAAATGATAACAGTAATTTTAAAATAGTTTAACATCTATGGAAATTTTTTATATGGTGTGAGTGTGAAACCTATTTTTATCTAGAAAAGGCCAAAAACCTTTTTTTATTGAAACATTTTAGGATAATAAGTTGAAAAGGTGATTTTATTTATTTATTTATATTTTATTTGGAAATATAATATTAAATTAATAAAAAAGAGTTAACACTATTTTTTATAATTATTTTCGGATTAATTAAAGTAAACAAGTAAAGATACTTGAGAATATACTTTAGAAGATCATGATGCTTAATCACCTAGAAAGATGCTAAAAATAATGCTTTAAAGATTAAGTGATTAGCAAAAATTTCAGAAAGAGAGTGGTAGGTTTTACACTATAAATAGGGGGTTTGGGGCTTAATGAAAATAGAGAAAATACAATGAAAAGCAGTGTAAGAACATCCCCGTGAGAGAGGAAAAGAAATGTGTAGGAAGACGTGTGATCCAGTGCAGTCGATCACAGCAGAAGCATTGTGCATTCGTCTTCTCCACTTTTAGATTCACTGAGTTTCGCATTGACCATCTACTTCAACAAATAACAAAGCGGCACACAGCTATGACTACTTGCACCTCACCGTACTTAATCCATATCTTTGTAACGGCGTGGGATAACCTTCATTCTAGTCCATGCGCGCATTCTCATTGACCAATCCTGAGTCGACACGTGAGCCAATCAAGACAAGTCATACTTACAAATCATTTCACTTACAAATCTTGTTATTTTTCTATGTTTTTTCCTTTTCTTTTTATTTATTTTTAACAAACCTGAATTATTTAAAAAAAATGCATAATTTTATCAAACAATTTTCAATTAATAATGTTAAACATAATTTTAACAACAATGGTAAAAACATAATTATACTAGTATTTTTAGGTATAAACCATAATAAAAATGTTTATTAATAAAATTACATGGAAATCATTATAACGATATAAATTTTGGGATTAATTAAAGATGGAGGAGAGTCGCGAAAACGCTTCTCGTTCTCAAAACATATTTGAATGGTCGTGCTATGTCGCTACTCTTCATTCGATTAAAAATTAAAATAATAACTAATATCAATATAGTCTTTTTACTAATAAATAAATATTAAAATCAATACCTTTTACAAAAAATCTAAAAATTATGAACCATATCAAAGAGGGAGTGATGGTCGCCCCGTGAGAGCTTCTTTTTCTCAACTCATCATTTGGACGGTCAAGTTACGCATAGTTAACCAGGAGTCAATTGTTTTGATTGTTATGGACTCCCTCATTTAATCATTTTAGTCCTTATATGCATGTCTTTGCTGAAAAGATTGTAGGTATAAAGGTGAGGTTGTTTCCTTATATGGCATGGTACGGTTATGAGGTCATTATGATTGATAATGGCTATATCTATATCTTGGATTGTCATAGTTGATTCTGGTTATCTATACATTTGGATGAATGTTTATTGAGATATTTTCAAGAACTGTTATAAGATTACTCACTTGTATTGAATTGCCTATCGGTATTGTATTGCCTTCGGGTATTGTATTGTCTTCGGGTATTGAATTGCCTTCGGGTATTGAATTTTCATCGGGTATTGTATTGCGTTCAGGAATTGTATTGCATTCGGGTATTGTATTATCTTCGGACATGGTAAATTTCGGATGACGGTTGGTTGATGGTATTATATGAACGTAGCATGAAAGTTGTTTAACAATGGTGTAAACTTTTAGAATACAAGATATTTCAGTATGAAAGTTGTTTAATAATGGTGTATACTTTCAGCGTACAAGATATTTTAGTATTGATTATTACTGTGTTTTGAATGTTCTAAAAACTAGATAGTAAGTATTGCATTGTCTAATTGTTTATTATAATTACTTATGTTACTCTAATGATTATGATTTTGTATAAATTCACATTGTTGATTATTGCATGATTTAATGTTTTACTCCTTCTATGTCTTATGTTTGTTCTGCCTATGATAATCAAATTGTAGGTGAAGCAAAGGAGTAAGAGACTTGAAGGTGTTAAAGTAGTATAGATACATGTGATTCGCGAATGAAGTTTTAGTTTTATGACGTGTACTTGAATTAGCACCCCTTTGTGTCAATGTGATTATATTTTGAGACTTGACATTTTTATGGTACTTTATCATGTGTTAGTTGAACTTAGGAAAAGTTAGATTTGATATTAACTTTTGAGTTATGGATTTAATGTGTTGAAGTATTAGACATGATGAGTACTTTTTAAAGGATTGTATGGTTACGGTTAATTGATCGAAAAATATTTTCCTTACCTTACGTTTAAAATTGTTCGGTATATAAATCATTTCATATCATATCATATCATTTCACTTTTTCATGAAGAAATAAAATAATGAATGTTCAATCTTAAATATAATTATATTTTTTATTTTATTTTTCATTTTATATCCATTAATTGTTTATGACACAATATAAATTATATTGATTTTTTAAATATTAATAAAATTTAATTGTGTTTTTTTTACAAAATTAAGTATATAAATCTTCTATAAAAAATTTGTAATCCAATCCTCGGTGGATCTTTGGTTTCATAGTTTAAGAAGAGGTAGAATGTAATTTTGACATTTCTCAATAATTTGGGGTCACTGTTATGTTTTTAGGGTCATAAGAGATCATATTGGTCATGACTCATGAACTAACTTCCCTACCTCGGCATGTAGCACAGACAACAATAATGACCACAACTATTTCTAGACTCAAAGTAGAGAGTAAGATATGATAAGAGCCGTAATTTCACTACTAAATTCCCAAAATAATATATTAATTATTTATTTATTTAATTTGGTTTGACTTTTACAAAATAAATTATTTTAATTAAAATGAAATAAAATAGCATTGGCCATGAAATAGCTTTATGTTTCATGAGATAGAAGAGACACTATACACCCAATGACAAGAATTCCCTTATTATTATTATTTTTTGTTATTTTTAAAGACACTCATCGAATGAAATGCTTCTTTCATTACATTTTAGACATTTGATAATTTTTTGGTACAGAAACTTGACATTTATTTCTTTAATATGTTTTATCTTCTAAAGTAATATTTTCCCATTAAATTAAAAATAAAGGTGCAAAACAATAGATGACATTTAGAGTCTAATATTTTTGCATTAATAGAAGTAGTACACATCCAACTTCAGAGACAGTATAGACCCAATTTCACACTCTCAACATTTAGAGTCTAATACCTATGCACCATAGAAATATAGTTTTTTTTTTTTTTGATTTGTTAGTGGATCATCCAATATTTTTTTATGAGTTATTATTGAATCTCAATAAAAATATAAGAAATAATATATTATATTTATATAAAAACATTATACTAATGGTGCATAAAATTTAAAGTTGAATATTTATTATTTTAATGAAAGACAAATAGTAAACTTTTGCTAATTATATATTTTTTAACTTTTTTCTTTGTATATGATATTCTTTTATATTAGCTTTATGTTGGTAACATTTTGCTCAATTCATATATTTTAGGTGTTTCACAAAAGTTCATTTTCTAGCTTCTCTTTCAAAATGAAATCTATATAAATATTTTCTTTTTAATGATATGTTTTCATGCATTTTTAAGTATTTCTATTTACTATTATATTTTCAATTATCATTCATGTCTTTAAAATCACTCAATCAAATTCTAATAGAGAGAACTATAATACTTCCTGAAAGTTTTTAAAAACAAAAGTCTTAAAAATATTAGGCCAGTAAAATCAATCTCTTATCATGCATGGATCAACCTACACAACATGTTTCAAATAACATGATTATTTGATAAAATAAGGTGTTGAAGAAATAATAGTCTTGCATGCACTTGGCATGTGTGGTACCTTAGTTAATACATTTGTTTGGATTAAATATGAGCAATAATATGACCATAGAACTTATTTGCTCTGCGTTCTACTATTACATGTTATTATATGTTCTGCATGTATACACCAATTAGTTTGCACAATTGATAATAGTAGTGTAATGTTTAACATGGTTAAGTTTCTGATTTTTACTTTTCTAATCAATACATTACCTATTTTTTCATGATTTGTGTCTATATATTTTGTAACTGATACCCATGCTCCATTTTAGGAAATGTAACATGCCCTACGAGTCCCAAAAAAAATTGGAATGTAAAAATTTATTCCTCATTAATGCAATTGTATATACATTTTTTATTAAGATTGAACAATTACTCTAATCGAATATATTCAACTGTAAATTCATAAATGTTTAATATTAAATAAGATGTTGAGTTAGATTTCATGCAATGTTGTAGATCAATAGTGGGAAACTTATGGATGTCGTACACCAAATCTGCAAAGGTTGGCAGTCCTTGTTCTAAGTCAAACATGTAGTGCTTTCGGCTGTGAGCGGAATTGAAGTGTATTTGAACACATTCATACTAATAAAAGAAATAGGTTAGAGCATCAAAAATTTAATGATCTTGTTTTTGTTCGTTACAACTTAAGGCTACACCAAAGGTATTGCCATTTTATTACATTAGTTGTCTTTCTTTATATATTCATATGTAACATGTATTTATGTTTGTATATGATGAAATCAATAAATGTAGGAGTAACTTGAGGCATCAAAATTATGACCCAATAAATTTAGAAATATATGAGGATCATTCTCATTTTATACTAGAGGAGTCACCACCGTTCCTAACTGTTGAAGAGATTGAGGCTTTACGAAATGACCTTGCAAATATTTTTATCCAACTATTACTTGATGACAATGATATGTTTTTTATTTTCTGGAGATTGAGTGTTCATTTTAAATAATTGCTAACCTGTATGAAAAATGACATTGTTGTAGATCAATTAAACTTAGAAGACGATGATGATGATGCAGAACTCAACCCATGGAAAATGTTAACTTGGATGAAGACAATGTGGGTCAAGGTTCAGGGTCAAATGATGAAGAAATAGAACCTCGATATGAGACAAGTTTGACTCCTTGGTGTTAAATGTTAAAATTCTAAATTTGTATGTTTTGTAGACTGAGTTGTGAACTTGTGTCATTATTTATATTTTGCGTTTGTTAAGTGATATTTTTGGATTGATATATATTTTCAACTTTAGACATTGATTTTGTTAAAGACTTAAGGTTGTTTGTTGGTGTGAATTTGGAATAGATTATGAATATGAATTATAAATTTAAATATTTACCTATTTGAAATTTTTCTATTATAGGTTTACATATATATATATAAGCAGGTATGTCCGGTTTAACTGGTATGCAGTTTAATTACTGAACCACTATACCACTATACTGATACTATGACCAGTTTGATAACTGATATGATTTTATTAACATTGGTTGAAAACCACGAATTGTGTTTTCCAAAAAAAAATGGAAAACGTGGTTTCAAACCACGTTATGTCTGGTAATTCATGGACTAGGTCCACGTATCCAATATATTCACGAATGATGTTCACGAATCTAGGAGAGAGAAATTACTTCCGTGGATATTATCCACGATTTCAACTAAAAGTACACATTCCCCGTAAATTTTGCAAAGCTTACACTAATACGGTAACTAAAAAGTCCAAGTATACCATGCATGTAAATTTTCCGATGAAATTATACTAACACCCCCTAAGTTTTAGTGAACTTACACAAAACATTTCTCCATATTTTACACTTACAAAAACCACTGATTTATAAACATACATTACAATGACCATACTGCATGAGAAATAAGTGTGATTTTAAATAAAAAAATTATAAATATAATTAAGTTAAATAGAATATGGTATATTATGAAAACAAGTTATACGATTCAATACATTTTCATTATTTTTTGTTCGTTATAATATAATATAATATAATAGTGATTTAAATAATATCTTCTTAGAATTATTAATGCATTTTATAATGAACCAAAAATAATGAAAATATATTGATTCATATACTATTTGAATTTGTCTCCACAATATATCATATTTTTTTAACTTAATTACACTTATTATCCTTTTTTATTTAAAAAAATCACATTTATTTCTCATTTAGGGGTGATCAATGTAATGTATGGATATAAATTAGAGAGCTTTTTGTAGGAGTAAAAGATGGAGGAGTGATTTGTGTAATTTCACTAAAACTCATAGGGTATTAGTGTAATTTACACTATAAAAAAAGGTTTTGCTAACTTAATTTAGGATTTTAGAATGATTATGTTAGCATTATATATCAAGACTTTGGACAAAAATAACTCTCTTATTTAGTTTGTAATACGTTTTAGTAATGAAAATATTTTTATAATGTATACATAGTCATTATATGATATACCATTTATTTGACTTACTTTTTTTTTTAAAGTCAATAATTATTAAATATGAATTGTGAATAACATAGTAACATTGTATCAAACTTATACACTATTAATATATACATTTTTTTCTCATAAAAAAATTATTCACTCACCATTTCCCCTCTCCAATAACATGTTTTTTCCATACCAAAAAAATCAACCTCTCTATCTGTGACCACTCCAATAACATGTTTTTTCCATACCAAAAAAACCAGCCTCTCTATCTGTGACCATAAAACTTTGCAAATTCACATACATAAGTACAATGGTAACATTAGAAACTCGACTCGAATTTCATACGAGTTATTTCATTTGGTTAACTTAAATAATTAATTCATTTTTATAAAATAATGCAAAAGGTTATATATCTATTATATAATAATAAATATGAAAAATAATGCAGGGTTACAATAAATATAAAAAATTAGTTTATATATATTGAGCCAACTCATGAACCTAACGAGTCGAATTATATCAACCTCAAGTTCAGCTTGTTTATTTAACGAGCTCAATTTCTAGTTCAAGTTCGATTCATTTGGTTCAAGAACCAAGTTTATCGAGGTAAATAATAAATCGGGTTTTAAACGAATATCAAATTAGTTCTGTTCATTGGCAGTCCTAAATAAGAACACTCTTAGGGACATATAATCTATGTTTAATATAGAAATGTAAAGTGTCGGTATAATTTGTACTAATTGTGGATGAAGAATATGGCTTTTATAGATATAAAATAAGAAAGATAGATTTTATATATGCAATGTGAGTTTAAAGATTTATATAGTGAATGTATCTCTCATTGGTCATTTTAATTATTTATATTTAAATGTTAATAACAATTAAACATGAATAATGATATTGGAAGTATAAAATATCTTATATTATATCATGGCCTACATCTTTTTTCTCTTTATATTATATAAACGAGAAAGGAAAGGGTTTTTACTAATCTAGAACGATAAAGGATAGGGTCTCCATAAGATGATTATAATTCATAGTATATATATAAAATTATTTTCCTAGCAACACTAATGAAGATATGATGCACCCATTGGTAATAGAATAAGGATCCTCACCCCAATATTGGAGAAAAGTTCTTGTATTTCTTTTTGTTCTCAATGAAAAAATATTATTTCATTATAAATAAAAGGATAAAAATATTATACAAATTGTCTTAAACTCATATTGATACAATAATACTTACGGATCCACTAAAATATTTACACCGTCCAGCTACACAATAATACTTACGACTTTGTTGATATGTAAGGTAACAACTTTGAGAAGCAAGTATGCAACAAAACACACAACCATTTTTGGGGGATTTTGGTAAATAGTTAATATGAGATTTTTCATTCAACTATACATTTGGTTTTTTATATAAATCCTATCTTGGGAGGGTTGTTCCCAGTAAAAAAAAATTGGGTAGCACATGTAATGTTAAAATAAGTTTAGGGTTATTATTTTAAATAGTTTCAAAATGATCTAATTCAAGTAAGATATATGGTTATAAACATAATTGTCATGAGAATTATTATGTAGATACCAAAATTCTTATTTTTAATTTTATGATGAGTAAAATTGGAATAAGAAATTTAAGTATCATCTCTCTTCATGGAATGACATACACTTCTTATAAATAATGGGTTATGGTCCCAATTGTAGACCACAATAAGAGACAATCAAAAGGCAAAACCAAATTGTTCTCTCTATCCCATTAATGAAGAAAATAAGGCTAAAGTTAATCTATAATTGGAAGACCAAAGAACTTACATGTTCTACTATGAACATGTATTTGCATACAAAGGCAAAAGATATAATGTTGGTGAGTAGGATGATATAAAGTTCATTCACCATATTCTCAATAAATATATTAAGACAAAAAAACGTTTTCGCTCTAGTTCTATATCTCTTATCGATGATTTGACATTATCAATTTGACTATTGTATGATAATAGTGTATTCATCATCTTTAGTAATATGTCTCCCATTATCAATTTCATTAATGTTTTTCCTACATTCCCAACATCCTTCTATTTTAAGTAATATAGTTTTTCTTTTAAAAAAATAAAAAAGTACTGAAAAAAATCAAACAATTAGAGCAACCACACTAGTCGTTTTTAAGGTTATTCTTAACATAATAAGAACATTCTTATTATGTTATTCACTGTGACATTCTTATCTTGTGAATTTTGATATTAAACAAGAACAATTTTTGGCTAAGAATTAGGGTCACGGTCGTATGGATTTGTAGGGAAAGTGGAGAGAATGAAAATTGAGTTATATTTATTATAAAATATAAAAAAGTGAGATAGTTTGTAGGACCCAAATAAGAATAAAAATGATATTTGTATCGTGGGGGAAAAGTGGGCGTTGATCTTATTTCATGGGAACTTGTAATAAAGTATAAAATAATGTGTGAGACACAAATAAGAATAAATAAGAATTAAGAATATATTCTCTATTGTGATGACCCTTAATGGTCCTAAAACCGTTTTTGCATTTTTCTCTTTTTCCCTTTTGGACCAAATGAATGACCAAATACTTAGTTTCATCCTTATATGTTCACAATCACTCTTTTATGTTTTGACAACTTCCAACATTAAGTAGATTAACTTAGCCACGTACTCATAGTTTACATATTTGTTTATTTTTTGTTTTTTATCTTTAATAATGTTTAACACTTTTGATTTTAGTCTTTGACATTTATTTTCTATGTAAATTGTTAATGTAATCAAGAGTGTCACATTGAAGACACATATATAAATAATTACACCAACCAAATCTTTATCTGAATAGATAAAATCTCTATATAAATCAAACAATGTTATAAGAGAAGATATCTACTTACTCCAAGAATAAGTAGAAAATGACTTACTCCACATCTTAGTCATCCAATCTTGAAAAATCCAATGGTTTGAATTGGTAAGTACATCTAAATCATTGGATTTTCCAAGATTTGGTGATTAAGATGTGGAGTAAGTCATTTTCCACTCACTCTCGGAGTAAGTGGATCTCTCCCCATATTATAATATTGTATTATAAATTATATTTATTGACAAGACATTGATATAAAAAGTTCTTTATTTATAGTAAAAAAAACTATATTTATCTTCTAACCATACCATTCTTCTACCTTCCCATCCAATACAACTTTCTAGGACTCTATTATCGTATGGTTATACCGCAATAGTTACCTATAAGCCAAACTAAATAGTAATATATTTTCCAACAAGCTTTTGTCAAACACATTATTTGGTACACAAAACCTCATGGCCCATATCTAACATCCTTAAGATGGTGATCTTCCTTATTTTTTATCCCAATTTGCAATCCAAAAACATTGAAGCTCAGTTCCAAAATCAGAACTTCAATAACCCAAAAAGTTGTCAGAATAGCCTTATTGTCCATAATATGGTCCATATTAAGTCATAAGATGAATTATTTTTGTAATTGGAAGGGCCAAGATGAAATATACAAGGTGTAAGAATAACAAGATATAAATTAATTTTTTTTATACTATTAAGGATATTCTTTCAGCAAATGGGTAAGGAACTAATCCATTTTGAGGTGCGTGATTTCCCCTCCCAACAAGTGTCGCTCCCAAGAATCAAATTTTTGACTTTTTTTTGTCTTTTTGAGATCTAGTCAGATCTTACACCACTAGACCAATATCTTGTTGGTACAAGATATAGAGTATGAATTATTAAATTGATTTTAAGAATATGAAAACTGAAATAGATTCTAGATAATTGACATTAGGGTTGGAAGTAGGGAGTAATAAGAAAGACAATGAGAGAAAGTAAATTTTTGTTTTTAGCCCATGTGAAAAAATAATTTTTCAAGTTTAGTGCTTATAAAATAAATACTTTTTTTTGTCATTATTTACATGTCATGTGTTAGTACTTAGTAGAGAAAGTTATATCCAACCAAAAGCATCAACATTATGAGGGATAAAATAAATATTGGGAGACTAAAAGAAAATGACATGTATTTATAAGGACTAAAATAAGTTTTATGATAGTATGATACAACTCAAACAACATTGAATTATCAAAACTTAATATACCAAACTCAATTTATCAAAAACTCAGCTTAATAAAAATGTTATCTCAAACACATGATATCATGATACTAATTATTCACAATTAATAATTTAAATGTCTTGGTTTGTGACACTACAATAATTTCTTTCTTTTAAGGTTATGTTCCTTGATAACATGCTATGATTGTCTTTGCTTATCAAATTACGCTATGACATAGATTATCTGTCCTCATTTTTATCATAATTTCCTATTTATTTCAATGTGTCACTTAATTAAAAAGAAAAATTTTAAACACATAAGATAACATTTTTATATTATTTGAAGAAAATTAATTGGCTAAGGACATATGGACATAATGATTTTGAGACTTATAATCCTTATTCCTCCATAATTAAATATCAACTTCATTCTTATTTGGTTACATCCAATATTTTATAATTTAATACATTTCCCCTATAAATTAAGAATAACATTTATTATTTTTTCCACAATATCTTTCTTATTCTTATTTGGTCTCACAACATATCCCATAATCTATCACACATTTTCTTTCTTCTCCATTTTTTACCCGGAGTCCATATTTTCTAATAAGAATAATCACAAAAATGTTATTATAAAATGAATATCTATACTACTTAATAAAGTCAAAACCCAAAATAACTACCTCATCATAATGTAACTTGTGATTTCCTATTTTGTTCTTAATATCTTCTAATTTATACCAAAAAACCATATAAGACAGTGATATAATTTTCTAATTTCAATTTAACTCATGATGGTAACCTCTATCGAAAACTCTTAAAATGTTTTCTTTCATGTTCTCTCATCATTTTTCTCTTCCCATTCTCCGCAATTAATTCATTTATTAAGATTGAACAATTACCCAATCGAATATATTCAACAGCAAATTACAATATCTAATACAATTTACTACATTAGATATTTATTACATGTAGAGTACAAATTACAAAGCATAGGAAAACGAGTTGATATACACGACAATGTCTGTCAACACGTTAGTTATTAATAAATAAGAAACTAACATTAAGAAAGGAATGACTAATATTTAGGGATGACAAAAATACTCGACCCGTAGATACATGTCAAAATACCCGCAATGGGTACTCACAAAAATAGCTCATGGATGAGAATGAGTATCATGATACCCGCAAAATAGTTCAAGTAATAATTATTTTTATATATTAATTATTGTAAAATATAATTAAAATCGAAAATCCGTTAGTTACCGACAAATAATGCGTGTATGGGTACGGGTATGCACTACCCGTGTCACCCGACCCGGTTGTCATCCTTACTAATATTCTTATTTGTAAGAACCGGTTGTCATCCTTACTAATATTCTTATTTGTAAGAATAAATATTGTAGATGCTCTAGAAAGGTGATAGAAGTAACATGAACATGAAAAAAAAGACAGAAAGAAAACACTAAATATAGTAAAGAAACATCCCTGGTTGTCATATTTCTCCTAATAATAACTAATCATTGAATGATTACATCAATTTTGAATGTTTCTTCTCTTTTATCCTCTCATTCCATTCACCACCCTCTCTTTCCTTTGTTTCTTTGTTTCTTTTTCTTTTCCAAAACACCCTCACCAAATGTAAAGGAGGAAGAAGGAATATTCATTTGTGATATTTTTTGTTGATGAGATTAAAACTCATTCTCCTCCTTTCACATTCTTGGTTTGGGAAAATGAGGCTAATGGGTTTGGAATAATGTATTGAATAAACCCTTTTTCTATGGAAACTTTTCAAACCATCATGCTTCTTTTGATAAGCTAACCCTTTTCTTGTTCATCACGCAACATATTCTTTGTTTTCAAGAATAGAACATTTTATGCATTTTGTTTACACCAAGAAGAAGAAGAAAGAAAAAAGGACAACAACATTTTGAAACCATGCAACGATTGCTACGAGGTTGTATCGATATTCAAAAGTTGTGAGATTTTACATTATTGAGAAGGATCTCTGCTTAGACACCTGACCATATCGTACCGGATTAGTCTCACATCGATTATTAGGAGATAAGAGATAGAAGAGGGAAAAGGGATGAAGGAGAAGAAAGCGAAAACAAACACGGAAATAGTCCAAATGGAATGGATGATGGCAAATTACAGAAAAGAATACCTTCCATGCGACAACGATGATGTATTGTCACCAACGGGTGTGTTCGAGGTTCCTATTTCAGACAGCAGTGGAAGCAGCAATTGCAGCAGCATTAGCTCGCCCGGGAAGTTATCGCCAACGGAGATGCAGCCGCGTTCGCAGTGGAAGGATGGGTATAGCCAGCAATGGAAGGCCATGATTGATGGATTGAGGTTCAAGTCTGTTAGAAGATTCTCAACCATTCCTCTGCTTGCAGCCAGCTATGAGATTTCGAGAAAAAATATGCGAAAGAAGTTGTCTCGTATTCGAGCCAGCAATGATGATGATTATGTTGATGACATTGATCTTGAGAATTTTCCTACAAAGCCTTCTTGGAAGAATTTCACTTATGATGAACTTGCTACTGCAACAGATGATTTTAGCTCAGGTATGAGTATACATGAAACATTCCTATTTTACTTTTCATTAAGCATTAAACATTTCATTCCATGGTTATGGATTTGTTCCATTCTGTAAAAAAATACTTATTATGCAAGAACCTTACGAGTTTAAGTAATTAAGATATATATTTTTGTTAAGTTTCTATCTCAAAACCAATTGGCAATGAGAGGAGTAGCCCAACAGGTATTTAAACCATTTCCAAGACAATGAGTTAGGCGATGTGAGACTTACTTCCCAATACTTTTAATGATTTATTTAATTAAGATGTGTTTTTAAAAAAATACTTAAGATGTGACACATTTTACTTAAACTATAGAACCTTATGAGACAAGAAAACTTTTCTAATAGACAAATAAAATGCATTGTGTTTATCTTTTATATTTTGATTTACTTAGATATATGATGTGATTCAGATTCTAAACCCATGTCCAATTATACACCATATAGAAAATTTTGACTTTGTCCTAAGTTTTTCAGATATTGTTCTAATGTGGACATTTTTGGTTGCATAGAAAACTTGGTTGGAAAAGGTGGAAATGCTGAAGTCTACAAAGGATGCTTACCAGATGGACAAGTTGTAGCAGTAAAGAGGCTAATGAAGAATGAAAAAGAAGCTCAGGATAGAGCCGGTGATTTCTTATCGGAGCTTGGGATTATTGCTCATGTAAACCATCCGAACGCAACACACCTGATGGGGTTTGGGATCGACCGCGGCCTCTACTTTGTCTTACAATTCTCCCCTCATGGAAGCCTTGCTTGTTTGCTCTTTGGTGCCGTGCCATACTTACCTCTTACTTCTCGGTCATTTTTTAAATTGCGGAATTGGTCACATTGCGATTTTTAAACTGCCGTAATTGTTGAAAATCCTGCAAATATTTCAACCACGATTATATTCGTACACTGCAATTTAAAACACTCGCAACTCATATATTCCTACTATTATTGGACTCCTATTTGTAGTGTAGTTCTGAGTTATATAAGTTATAAGGATAGCAATGAATTGCTATTGAAACTAGTGTTGAAGTTTTCTATTTTACTTGGCTAATTAGAAGAGTGATTCAATATTTTCAGATGCTGAATGCTTGGAGTGGAAGATAAGGTTCAAGGTAGCTATGGGGGTAGCAAAAGGATTGCAATATCTTCATCAAGATTGTCCAAGAAGAATCATTCACAGAGACATCACAGCTTCAAATATTTTACTCAACCATAATTTTGAAGCTGAGGTATTTTCTTATCAATCTATTATATGAAACTGTTTCTGTGCATTGGATAAAAATTCACACTTACATAAATTGCAGATTTCAGATTTTGGATTGGCGAAGTGGCTCCCGGATAAGTGGGCTCACCATGTTGTCTTCCCTATAGAAGGCACATTCGGGTTAGCATTGCAGCCGTAGCGGCTTTTGTATATTTCCTTTCCAAACTAGCTCGATTTACTAAAAAACATTGGTTGATCAATGGCTATAGGTATTTGGCTCCCGAGTACTTCATGCATGGAATTGTGGATGAAAAGACCGACGTTTTCGCATTTGGGGTTTTGCTATTGGAGCTGTTAACAGGTCGTCGTGCCGTTGATTCAAATAGTAGGCAAAGTCTTGTGATATGGGTATGTCATTAGGTCTATGAACACTAATAATGTGATCATAGCTTAGAAAATTCTATGAAGATTGAATGCTAATAACTATACAAAGATAATATACACACCATGTTATAATGTGATCAGGCCAAGCCACTGCTGGACGCGATGGAGGTCAAGGAAATAGCAGATCCCAGATTAGAAGGCAAATATGATCTCGTAGAAATGAACCGAGCCATGGCAACGGCTTCCATGTGTGTCCATCACATGTCCTCCAAGAGGCCATTCATGAATCAGGTAAGTGTATAGTGTCATACTGATTCTGCATAACATGAGATTACAAAATGAGACACTTTGTTACATTAAAAGAAATTAAACCAAAGATAATCATACACATACTAAACTCTACCTTAGTTCATTCCTTTTTTCGGTAGTTAATCAGTTGCGTCTATGCGGGAAATAACAGGTTCTGAAGCTTCTGAACGGCGAAGAGGTGGCTGTCGAGTTCAGCAAAAAATCGATGAACCCAAGATCACTCTTGTTAGATGCATGTGACTTAGAAGACTACACATGTTCTAACTATTTGAACGACCTCAATCGCCACAAGGAATTAATCATGGAGTAATGCTACATCGATTCTTACACAACCTGCTACCTTAATTGGGTTGCTTGTTTCCCTCTTGTATCTATTGAAACTTATGGAATGGTGATATTTGTAGTGGAGTGTGTGTGTGTGTGTGATGCTAACAAAGTCAGAAGCTTGTGCCATTTTTCAAGCTTGGCATTGTAGGCTTGTAATTTGGCATAAACTTGTACTGAACATTAGTCAAGAAGGAATGATAGTTTGCAAATTTAATTGACTAAAAATTCAGTTAAAGGACTTTAGATATCAGAACAACTATTCTTCAAGCAACAATCAAATGTAGAAATCATACACCAGAGAGTGTTTTGTACCGTTTTTTCTATTCTGCAGTGATTAGTGAGTGTCATTTAAACAATTTCATAGCAAAATCACACATAATGCACCTCTTTTCCATTTATATCCAACTTGATAATGCAACAGATTACTGTCAAAAATCCAAACAAGGTTGCCATTTGAATGTAGCTTGTGAATCTAGTGAGTTTTGTTTTTATATGCATATGATAAATGTTACTATTTTTAGCTTGTGGTGCTGGTAATTTTGGTATTCAGTGTTGATTCATGATGCCATTGTGTGATTTGAATATGCATTCATTTTGAGGGATAATTTTGTTTTATGTTAAGCACACAAGCTACCAAAACCTTCTGACAAAGATAGGCACAAAAACTTCGAAGTTTGTATGACCCTGCGATCGCGGTCGTTGAGATGCAGATTGCGGTCGTGTGAATTATTTTGTGATTAAAACAATATTTTCGAATCGATGTGGTCTAATGCAGTCCGATGTAGTCTGATGCGGTTGTGTTGCAGTCTGATGCGGCCGCATCATTGTGATTCGGAGTCACACCGCAATTGCGGTGTGATGCGGCTGCATCAGGTGATGCAGTCCACAATTTAAATCAATGCCTCCACTTTAAAGCTTCTTCACTTTCAACTTTCCTACATCTTCAAATTCATTATGAATCCCTCTCCCTCACTTACTCTCAATTCCATTCACTCTCATCTAATAATGTTGAATCTTTGTTACTAAGAAATTTTAGTAAAATGAAGTTTCACTCAGTATATTATGCATAATTGTCTCTTTCAATTCTGATCCATGTATATTGCCAAAAAATGTGAGCCATGCATGAAGTATTGAAGTGAATAATAAGTGTGTGCAACATCTTACTTTTGAACTACCTTATGCACTGACCTTGGACAAAATCATCTTAGTAAATCTTGTAGCAGGCACGGATTAAGGTTTTACAGACAATTCTGCTAGGCTTATTGGGCAGAGTTTGGCCAAAATAAGGTTAAAGTCTAGGCCTATGATAAACTCTACTTGTCATTATTGACAATGTTCTTTCAGGGTCACAGTCTGCAACAACAGCAGACATAACAATAATAATAACAAAAGTAGAACACAATTTTTTCAATGGCAGTCATATTCAACTAATATAAGTCCTCACTTGGCACCACTATTTTAAATTGCGGTTGTAGTTGCGATAACGGTTGTGCCTACTGCGATTACAGCCATTGCAGTCATTGCCATGCACATTATGGCTGTCGCGATGTGAGTTATTTTGTTCTTAAAACAACATTTTTGAATCCAATGCGGTCTGATGCAGTCCAAATGCAGTGTGTGATGCGGTTACAGCGGTCACCGCAACCACAATATTGTAGCTACATCAGGTGATGCGGTCCGCAATTTAAATCACTGCTTGTTACGAAAATTCAATCATAGCACATTTTTGGGTAGTTTATGTAGTTGCCATAATATGATTTTCAATGGCAGGATAGTTTACAATAAAATCAACAACCTATACCATGATTTTTTTTTGTAGTTGCCATACACCAAACACATTTTCATTTCATTTGTTCCACCCAAACCAACAAAATAACACTCATCATTGGAACAGAGATTTCATATCCCCTAATCGTATCCCCTTCCCAGTACCTCACCATTTATAATTTGACACACACATCTTCAACTGTTACTTTTTACTGACGAATCCAATTTTATTGAGAAGACAAGAAATAGGACAAGATTAAGAGATAGGTCATAGGTGTGAATCATACTTTTCCAACACCTGTTCGCAGTGTTTTAAATTACGATTGCGGTAATGGCTGCGATCGAGATTGCGGTAACGATTACGTCTACTGCAATTACGGACATTGCACTCATTATTATTTTAAATCATTGCCTGTTCACAGCAGTCAGACCCAGGTGTTGAAAACACAGCTACATGCTAATTTGCTACAAATATTCTTGATAAAACTCAAAACTCAATTCAACAAATATATTCCACACCATCTCCTCTAATATAAAGTAGAGAAAGCATCAGAAAATGGACACATTTCATTTAACACTTCCATTACTTGTGCTGGCTAAAAGAGATTATTAACATTGTGATAAAAACAGAAATTGTAGAACAATGAAGATATAGATTTTTTGAGAAAACCCTACATAACTCTGTACTCAAAGTGAGATAGAGAGACACTAGAGAAACAAGATTATAGAAAAGATAAATGAAAGAGTAGTTCCCACTTCCCAGGCCAATTAGAGAGAATGTAAATCTTTCAACCAAAGAATCAGAACACACTATTTCTGAAAAATAGAAAATAGAAACTAGTACAATGAACAATTAATTTCTATTGATTCTAGAAGATTCATGGAACTGAACAGGACCCTATAGGTTTTCCAATAACCCTATTCTCTTTTCTAGGTGAGTACTTTTCTAAAGCATAAGAAGAGTCGAGAGTTACAAGTGAGACACCACGTCTTGAACCAAAACCTTAAGGCATTAGTTCCATGAGCCTTTTCCCCTTATAAACTCTTTTACTTCTCCCCGCATATCCAATATGGGACTTCACACTTGAATAAAACCACACATGTAAAAAATATGTTGAAAAATTATTTTGCTAACAGATACAGATAGTTAATACTTAAACAAAATCATAACATAGCAGAAAGCAATAATGCATTGTAGAGAAACACTAAAGGTCTCTAAATTCTGATAAATCATCATACATGAAATAAAAGGGGAGGGGGCACAATTAAATCCAATTGATATGAACAAAGATGTACTCAGATATTCTGCAATCTCAGTATGACTTGGTAAGCATTAAAGCATGCATAGTCATTTCTCAACTATACTCATTATTTAAATTACCTAAACTGTAAATTAATTAAACTTGTAACCTAATGTGACACCAAATTAAATATTCAAATTGTAGAGCTCCAATTCTAGCTACTCACACTAACAAGATGATAAATACCAAAAGAAATTAAAAGCAAATAGGTTTGACACTCAGACATAACAAAATGGAACATACTATTTTGATCTCCTTTGGTTCCGCCCTTTTAAAGGCGCAAACATTGATTTAAATTACAGACCATGTGATGCAACCAAGTATTGTGGTTGTGGTGACTGCCGCAACCGCATCACGCCACCTGCGGTGTGACTCCGAATCACAATGACACAGCCGCATCAGGCTGCAATGCAACCACATCGGGCTGCATCAAGCAATTCAAAAATATTGTTTTAATCACACAATAATTCACACCGCAACTGTTGCAATCTGCATCGCAACGGCCGCAATTGCAGTAACTATAACCGTTATCCCAATTTAAAACAGTGGGAGCAAAGATAAGTATGTTCCTTAGTATCCATGAAGTCATGCGTTCAAATCTCGGAAACAGTCTCTCCTGCACAAAAAGGCTGCATTGTACTACATTTTTTATTTTTATTTTTTTTGTTATACACTTTTAGTGAAATAAAAAATATCTCAATACGAAGAAATCTGGTTGAAACCGAGAACATCCACAATTTAGTGTAACAATCTCTAATATCATGAATTGTTCTATACATAAATTACTAAATATCAGAACAAAGCATTAATACAACATAACTAACACAAGATTTTAATTAATTAATAGCATATATATGTATATATGGTTGATTAATGATAAGACAAGGTGTTAAGTTAGGGTTATGGAAGAAGCGATGGAACTATATTTTTCTCTGTAAAGCGACGTTTGAGATAGTCTTCTACGATCTCCATGACGGAAACGGAGCGTTTCATCGCGTGGAGGCGGCGACTGAGTTGGGCTTCTCGGGCCCTGGCGCGAGCGAGACGAACCTCCGTGTCGGCGAGACGGTGGCGAAGTTGTTCGACGTCGGAGAAGGAGCGGCGGGTGAGGGAAGCGGCGACGTTGTGTTTAGATAAGGATGAGTGTTGCCCGCAACACATGGTTTTGATTTGATACAGAGACGTGTTGTGATGTATAATAATTATTCAAGATCAAAGCCACAATGGACATCATCTTATAGAAAAAATAATTAATCATTTTAATTTACGGACATATTGTATTTTTGGAATGATTTATTTAAAAAAGAGAATTAAATATTAAATTGGAAACGTGGTAATTATTAAGTCATTTAAAATTATTTGTAAGAATCATTTGTAAATTAGAAATATTGACAAATAGAATATTATAGATAATTTTATATCAATAAAAAAATAGTATGAACAAAATTGTAGATTAAGAGAAGTTATAAAGTCCATGTTAATATAGGTGTGATTTTACATGTTAATATAGGTGTGATTTTAAATTTCCACTACCAATTTTAAAAATGATCGGTTATAATTTTTAGGTAATAAATAATTTGATATGATTACACCTAAAATTAGAATAATAATATTAGGAAAATGGTCAATTCAAATATTAATACAATTTTATTTGTGATTCCTTCATTTTAGGCAATGTCTAATATAAATTTCTACTCATTTATTGTTTAATTATAAAATAAGTAATAAGAGATATGTATAACTGATAATAATTATGTAGTTCATAATATTGCAGTATGAAAATAGTAACAAGAAGAATAAAAAAAATATTCAAAATTTTATATTTGAATAGTACTTTCAATTTTTTTATTAAAAAGTAAATAAAATATATTTTTTATTTCCACATTGTGTAGTTAGGTGTAATAATATAATTTCATAATATTAGAATTTAAAAAATAGATCTTAAAATTATAACCAACACAATTTATAAATTTTAGAGAAAATTATACTCACACCCCCTGAGTTTTAATGAAATTACACAAATCACCCCTCCATTCTTTGTCCTTACACAAATCACCTCTCTCTCCTACACAAATCACCCCTAGATTTATACATACATTATGTAACACCCCAAATTTTAAGTCTTTAAAATTATAGTATCAGTCCTCGGATCCTCGCTTGAGCGAGAGGTACTCGCTTGAGCGAGAAAGGTTCACCTGGGAGGGTGAAATCCTGGTTATACTTGGCAATTTTGGGTAATGTAATCGATTACACAGTCCTGGTAATCGATTACATGATGATTAAAAGCATTAGATATGTACATCTGACACAATGTAATCGATTACACCATGTTGGTAATCGATTACATAGCGACGATGCCTCTGTAATTTACACTGTGTAATCGATTACAGACTTCTGGTAATCGATTACATCGTATTAATGTAATCGATTACACCATGTTGGTAATCGATTACATCGCGACGATGCCTCTGTAATTTACATTGTGTAATCGATTACACTATACTTGTAATCGATTACATCGTATTAATGTAATCGATTACACCATGTTGGTAATCGATTACATCGCGACGATGCCTCTGTAATTTACACAGTGTAATCGATTACACTATACTTGTAATCGATTACACTTATCGCTGTGTCTATAAAATAGAAACCCAAAACACATTTTAGGGTTAGAACTTTGAAGAGAATGGAGAGAAGAGAGCTTTTCAAGAGCAAAGAGCCTTATGACTCATCTTAGAGCTTGAGAAGAGGTAAACCTCTTGTTCCTAACTCTTCTTCTTCCTCTCTAACTTGTTTTAGGTATGTTGGATTTATTTTCAAAAACATGAGAAACCATGGAAACTCATTCTTTAGAGTTATGGTTCGTTTTATGTTGTTTTTATCTTGTAAACTCTTGGTTTAGAGATAGTATCTCAAGAATGGAAAGGGTTGTGGGTTGATTCATGAAAACCCCAAAAACCCTAAAAGTGAAAATGTGGTAAAATGAGAGAATGAGTAAAATGGTAGAGGTAGAAGATGAGTTTACCCCCAAATATTGAAATATGAGATGTTATGCATGTTTTAGATGGTTGAATATTGATGATGAATATTTTGTATGATTAAATGATGCAATATAAGTTGTTTATGTGATATTTGAAATAAATGACTAACATTATGTTATGTGGTGGGATGAGAAGAGATCCTAAGGTTGGAGGTGGTGTCGGTAGAACTCGAGAAGTTGCCAAGAACCGAACCCCAATACTCACCAAGGTAAGGATAAGTCTTTAATTTTGCATTTTAAATAGAAAATGTGTATGTTCTGGTTATGCAAAGACTAAGTTGTACATTACGCATTTAATATAAACATATATGGGTGTTTATATTAAAGAAGGCGTAGATTTACGAAAAAAGAAAATGTGTGTGTTTACGGGTTATGCCATAATTATATTGTAAATCACGTGTTTAGCATAAACATATATGGGTGTGTTTATACTAAAGATGGCGTGGATTTACAGGGAATGATTGATGGTGAATTCGATGGAAAGAAAATATATTTTTGGCCGACCATGAATGGTTAGCGACTTTGGCTCAAGTTATGTAGCAATGCTTTGGCTCAAGCTATGTAGCAACACTTTGGCTCAAGTTATGAAGCAATATTTTGGCTCAAGTTATGTAGCAATGCTTTGGCTCAAGCTATGTAGCAACACTTTGGCTCAAGTTATGAAGTAATACTTTGGCTCAAGTTATGTAGCAATGCTTTGGCTCAAGATATGTAGCAACACTTTGGCTCAAGTTATGAAGCAATACTTTGGCTCAAGTTATGTAGCAATGCTTTGGCTCAAGCTATGTAGCAATGCTTTGGCTCAAGCTATGTAGCAACACTTTGGCTCAAGTTATGTAGCAATGCTTTGGCTCAAGCTATGTAGCAATACTTTGGCTCAAGTTATGTAGCAATGCTTTGGCTCAAGTTATGTAGCAATGCTTTGGCTCAAGTTATGTAGCAACACTTTGGCTCAAGTTATGAAGCAATACTTTGGCTCAAGTTATGAAGCAATACTTTGGCTCAAGTTATGTAGCAATGCTTTGGCTCAAGCTATGTAGCAATGCTTTGGCTCAAGCTATGTAGCAACACTTTGGCTCAAGTTATGAAGCAATATTTTGGCTCAAGTTATGTAGCAATGCTTTGGCTCAAGCTATGTAGCAACACTTTGGCTCAAGTTATGAAGCAATACTTTGGCTCAAGTTATGTAGCAATGCTTTGGCTCAAACTATGTAGCAATACTTTGGCTCAAGTTATGTAGCAATGCTTTGGCTCAAGTTATGTAGCAATGCTTTGGCTCAAGCTATGTAGCAATACTTCGGCTCAAGTTATGTAGCAATGCTTTGGCTCAAGCTATGTAGCAATACTTCGGCTCAAGTTATGTAGCAATGCTTTGGCTCAAGCTATGTAGCAAAACTTTGGCTCAAGTTATGTAGCAATACTTTGGCTCAAGTTATGTAGCAACGCTTTGGCTCAAGCTATGTAGCAAAACTTTGGCTCAAGTAATGTAGCACAAAATGAATTTATAAAACAAATGGTTTACTAACCCCTTTTTCTAATGTGGATTATCTTATAATGACGTTTATTGAATTAACGACTTACTCCTTTGTGTGTTTTGTACTTTTGTCATTGATAATCCCATTGCAGTAAATAGATGAATGGAGTATGCTAGGTCGGGAGCTTTAGGAGCTTTAGACTTCGGATTCACTATTTATGTTTCGTATTCTAAATGACTACTTGTGGATTTAAATGTTTGTAATCATGGCTAACTATTAGTTGAATATTTGTAACCATGCGTGATGTTATTTTGGAGGATCAGAACCTTTGAGGTCTTAGTACTCATAGGGAATGATATGAATGAATTATGTTTTTCTGCAATATGAATTGGATGATAATATAATAGGTTAAAAGATTTGTTCAAGGAATGATTCACGAGGACTTCTAATTAAAATGATTATGTATGACATTATTGATTCATGGATTGAGTGTGAGTAGAGAAATAAGATTTTGGAGTAAGGATATTAAATTGGTAATGTGAGTTATGAGTGATTGCATGGAATTTAATTAAAATGAGAAAAATTTTCAAGGTAGAATTTGGGTCCTTACACATTACATTGACTACTCTTGCATGTTATAAAAGTGTAATATTTTAAAAAAAACGTGTGACGGATGTAATTAAGTTAAACAAAATATTGTATATTTTTTAACACTTCAAATAGTACAAAAACGATTGTTTCTTTATTATTTTTGTGTCACTAAAAAATACATTAATAATATCAAATAAATGTTTAAATAACTCTTATATTATTTTATAACGAGCCAAATAATGAAGACGCATTGACTATTATATTATTTGAATTTGTCTACACAATATATAATATTTTGTTTAATTAATTACACACATCATACATTTTTTGTTTAAAATAATACACTTTTATATCATGCAGGGGTAGTCAGTGTAACATAGGTACAAAATTAGGGGTGGTCCGTGTAAGGACAAAAAAGTGAGGGGTAGTTTGTGTAATTTCACTAAAACTTAGGGGTGTGAGTGTAATTTACTCTAAATTTTAATATATGTGTGTGATTTTAAATTTCTCAAACCAATTTTAAAAGTGATTAGTTGCAATTTTGAGGTAATGAATAATTTGATATGATTACACCTAAAATGGAATAGTAGTATTAGGAAAATGGTTAATTCAAATATTAATACAATTTCAATAAACAACAGAGAAATAGGTAATAAATCCATCATTTTTAGCAAACACCTCTCTCAATCCGAAACACCCTTTAACACACCTTATTCCTCTCAAAAAAGAGAAAAAGATTCAATATAACATAAAGATGAAATAAAAAAGATAAAGATGAAAACTTTATAATAAACGTGAAAAGTAAATGATTTGGAACAAAAAGAAAACGAAATGATTTGTAACAAAAAGAAAATGAAATGATTTAGAACAAAAAGAAAAGAAATGTAAAAAATAAACGGTTCTATCATTAGCCTGTGATGGTTACATCTGTTTGTAACCATTCGGAAGTGATGAGAGTGAGGGTGGTAATGAGTATACACAGTGAGAGTGGGGGTGAGACTATGAGAAATTGGTTACAATGTGAAGAGAGATGTGAGTGAGCATACAAAGTGAAGAGATATGGGAGAGTGAGAGTGATAGTGAGATTTTAGAAGATATAGACTTTGAAATGAGATTGGAGAAGAAGACATGTGACTCCAGGAATATGAAGGCCAAAAGTGGTAAATGACATTTTATGTAAAATACAAATTGTCAATATTTTTAACTGTTATAATAAATAAAAAAATGCGCAATTACATAATTGATCTTGAAAAATTCAGTTGTCATAAATGTGGTAGTCTATTTTAGTAATTGATGATGCATTTTTATTCTTATATAGATATAGATATGGTTTAAATGAAATAAAAATATATGATAGTTTTCTATTTTTTTTAAAAGTAATATGTGATATTTATTAGGGGTGAGTGTGGGCCGGGTTGAGACGAGTTAATGCTTATCCTTACCCGGTACTAATTGTTGTTCGGACCATTTTTCTGAACTCGGACCTACACCCAGAGTTAACCTGACCCTAAATATTCATAGGGTCAGCCTTTAAACTCGAACTCAACCCTAGATCCAATTAAATATAACATATACTCATTTTACAAAAAATCTTTAGAATATTATTTATTATTGTGAATATGTAATTTGACATATAAAATAATATATGTGTATATATATTATTAAACATGTATATATAATGAAAAATTAAAGAATCAATGATATGTTCGACTAAAAAAGTATCATTACTCTGTATACATTTGAATAGAGACACATATAAACATCATGAGTGAGTGATCATGAGACGAGTCAGGACAGGTCATATTTGGTCCATACCCGACCCTAAATATTGACTGGGTCTAATTTTTTAACCCGAACTCGGTCCTATGTAACACCCTTAATTTCACTCCTTAAAATTATAGTATCAGTCCTGGAATTCTCGCTTGAGCGAGGGGTTCTAGCCTGGGCGAGAAAGGCTCACCCGGGAGGGTGAAATCCTGGGCTATACTGGAGGATTCTCGCCTGAGCGGGAGTAAGCTCGCTTGAGCGAGAGTGGCCTCGCCTGAGCGAGAGTTGGCTCGCCTAGGCGAGAAAAGTGACATTTTGGACCTGTCGAGGCTGTAAGATTCTCGCCTGAGCGAGGGGGTCAGGTCTGAGTTTTTAAAATGGGCGGAATTTTCTCGCTTGATAGAGAATGAGCTCGCTTAAGCGAGAGCCCGACGAGTGCATTAAATGAGGAAAACCCTCAAACACATTTTAGGGTTAAGATTTGAAGAGAGGTGAGAGAAGAGAGCATTTCCAAGGTGAATGAGCTTTGATTCTCGTCCAAGAGCTTGAGAAGAGGTAAAACTCTTGATTCTAACTCTCTTCTTCCATTTGAAACTCATTTTGGGTATGTTGGATCTCTTCTCAAAATATGAGAAACCATGGAAACTCACCCTTTTGAGTTATAGTTCGTTTTATGTTGTTTTTCTCTCATAAACTCTTAGTTTAGAGTTAGTATTTCAAGAATGGAAAGGGTTTTGGGTTGATTCATGAAACCCCAAAACCCAAAAAATGAAAATGTGGTAAAAGGGGGAATGGGTAAAATGCTAGAGGTAGAAGATGAGTTTACATTCTAATGTTGAAATATGAGATGAATATGTATGTTTTAGAGGGTTGTAAACTCATGATGAAAATAGTTTAGAAACATTGAAAATATGATAAATATCTTGTATGGTCAAATGATGCAATATAAGTTGTTTATGTGATATTTGGAATAAATAACTAACACTGTGTTATATGGTGGGAATGAGGAAAGATCCTAAAATTGGAGGCAGTATCGGTGGAACTTGCGAAGTTGCCAAGAACCAAACCCAACACTCATCGAGGTAAGGATAAGTCTTTAACTTATGCATTGTGTTAGAAAATGCGTGGATTTTTCTGGTTGATGATAATGGTTGAGTTGTGAACCACTTAATTATTATAAACATATATGGGTATATTTGTAATAATGATGGCGTGGAGTTACTTTTATGAATTGATGGAGTGACAATGAAAAGAAAACTCGTTTTTAGCCGACCATGATTGGTTAGCGACTTTGGCTCAAGTAATGTATCAAGCTTTGGCTCAAGCGATGTTGCAAGCTTTGGCTCAAGCGATGTTGCAAGCTTTGGCTCAAGCGATGTTGCAAGCTTTGGCTCAAGCGATGTAGCAAGCTTTGGCTCAAGCGATGTAGCAAGCTTTGGCTCAAGCGATGTAGCAAGCTTTGGCTCAAGCGATGTGGCAAGCTTTGGCTCAAGCGATGTGGCAAGCTTTGGCTCAAGCGATGTAGCAAGCTTTGGCTCAGGTTATGTAGCGCGTTTTCAAAGAAAAAGGGAAATCTATTTTAGCTAACCTTAAGTGGTGTAGCGGCTTTGGGTCCGGCAATGTAGTAAACTTTGGCTCAAGTTATGTAGCATGGTTTTCAAAAATATAAACGATGAAATTGGTTTTAAGCGTATTTGGTCTTAAATTGTTTACCTAACTTTCTTAAAATGTGGATTGACGATTATTGACTTTCATTGAGTTAACGACTTATTCCTTTGTGTTTTCTGTGTATGGTTAATGTTAATCTCATTGCAGGTAGGCCGAAGATGTAAAGATTGTTTGGTTAGAAGCTTAGGAGCTTTTGCCTTTTTTTGAAGTCTTCGTTCCTATTCTTTTTGTAATCTATTGAGTGTATTTTGAAACTGGATATTTGTAACTATGAGTATGATTTTTTTGTACATGGATAATGGTAACTCGGGATATTTGTAGCTATGAGTGTTTTGGAAACCCATAGCTAGTTGTATGCGTTAGTTACCGAGCAATATTAATAAGAATTATGTTTTTCTGTCAAACGAATGTATATGTTGTTATTGGTTTATGGACTAAGTGGAAAAGGGAAAGTAAGGTTTTAAAGAATGGTTATTTTATTGGTAACGGTAAATTGTATAAAAATGTATGAAAGTAGATTAAAATAAGGAAAAAATTTCAAGGGTAGAATTTGGGTCTTTACAATATGGTATCATAGCATAGTTAATCCTGCGGCATAGGGTATGGCCTTATTTGCTTCTTTGAAACCTCTATTTGATTTAACTATGTGATTTAAGTGAACTGTTGTGTGGTTGTGTGATGATTTATCTGGTTAAACATGGTTTACTGACAAATGAATGAGTGTAGGTACCTGTTACAGAGATGTCTGGAAGAGGAAAAGGAAGAGGATCGGGTCAGAATGACTTTTTGGCCCAGATTGTTGTTGTGCTGATGAACATGAATGAGAACTTGCAGCACCTGAACCAGAACGCGACACCAAGTCCGAGTTCGCAACCATTAGTTCCACCTAGGACGGCTGAGTACCGAGGTCTGAATGAATTCTGCAGGAGGAACCCTAGTCAGTTCCAAGGTGGATTCACTCCTGATGGCGCCATTGAATGGGTCCAAGGATTGGAAAGAATCTTCAGGGCCATGAGTTGTTCTGATGCTCAGAAAATGGCATACGCCACCTAAATGCTAGTGAAGGAGGCTGAGAACTGGTGGGAAATGACCCGAAGACAGATGGAGACCGAATGGCAGATCATCACGTGGGGAGCCTTCAAGAGTAAATTCCTTCAGAAATATTTCCCTGCGAACCTGAAAAGGGAGAAGGAGACGAAATTCTTGCAATTAGACCAAGGAAACATGTCGGTGGGAGAGTACGCGGCCAAGTTTGAGGAATTGATCTGGTATTGCCCTTATGTTGAACTAGAGTTGGACGGGAGGTCCAAATGTGTAAAGTTTGAGATGGGGTTGAAACCCGAGCTGAGGGTGACGTTTGGTCACGAAGAGATTTCTGATTTTCCTACACTAGCGAACAAGTGTAGGATGTATGAGGATAATGTGCGGGTGAGGGACGCTGTTATTTGTAAAGGGAACCCTCCACGACACTATGGCCCTCAACGAAACTTCTCACACGGAAAAGGGAAGGGAAAGGTGTTGCAAGAGGAACGGAAGCCTTACTCACCTCCAACGGGTAGTCGGGGTTATACTTCGCATGGGCCGAGGACTCATGCCAATGTCGGAGGGTTACGGTTGAACTCTCCATCTGTGTGCAGCAAATGTGGTCGGACTCACGTCGGTGACTCATGCCCTAGAACGGCAATTACCTGCTTCCATTGCAAGGAGGTTGGGCATGTCAGAAAATATTGTCCTATGCTACAACAGGGTGTGAATACTGTGAGGGCTGAACGACCTCGATCCACTAGCAGAGTGTTCACCATGAGTGGTGTAGAGGCATTGGGTGTAGATGGCCTGATTAAAGGTAATTGCATGGTGGCAGGTATTCCTCTTTTAGTGTTGTTTGATTCGGGAACAACACACTCCTTTGTATCTATTGAATGTGTGGATAGACTGAAGTTGCAAATTGAGTCATTGCCTTTCAACTTGGTCGAATCCACCCCAACTGACATGCCTGTGGTGGTGTCGACGGTTGTGTCTCAATGTCCGGTAGTGGTAAACGGTAGAACATTTACCGTGGATTTAATCTGCTTACCACTATCCTAGTTAGATCTAATTCTGGGAATGGACTGGTTGTCGGCGAATCATATGGTGCTTAATTGTGCTGATAAGACCGTGGTATTCGGAGATCCAGATGAGGTTAGTTATATGAAGCCGTTGTCGGCAAATGAAGTCAGAACTTCCTGTAAAGAGGGAGAAGTCGTGTTTATGTTGTTGGTAGAGGTGTCAAAATGGGCTACCTGTGCGGGTTCGGGCTAGCCCGCATCGGGTTCGGGCTAAATCGGGTCGGGCTTAAAAGCCCGGATACAATTTATGTATATGAAAATGTAGCCCAAACCCGCCCTAAGCGGGTTTCGGGTTGTGGCGGGCCGGCCCGCATAATATTAAAAAAAATTAAATTTTAACATATTTAATATATATATATATATATATAACATTTGATATCAATGCATAACTTTTTTAACACAATTGTTATACTCAATGCAACCAAAATTAGATATAATGTCATGTGTTTAAGTTAAGACGTGATGTCAAATCTACGTATATAATTCATAACATAACTCATTTATTAAATATCTTATTGTTATTAGACTCTCAACCTCTAACACAATATAATTTGTAACTTCACTTCAATATAATAAATGGATAGATACACTAACAAATAATACTTTGGTTTGTAGTAATGATAGTATAGACTCAAATTCAGAATGAAGTCTATGTGTCGAATTATAACCACCATCATAATGATTCTTTACTTTGTTATAGATATCTTTTGTATATTCTTTACCAACATTTTCATTGTGAACTGTTATGTTAAATTTGGTTGTGTGAAATTCTCAATGGTAAACAATTAAGTTGTGATTCGTTGTAAAAGTTATTTTCTTTATTATGTTTTTGTTGTATAAGTTAAATCTAATTAAATATACAATTAGGAAAAGAAAAATGGAATCTATATGTTTTAGTGTTCTTATTTAATTTGATACATTATTTTGCTAATGTGCTTAAAAGGATATTAAGCAAAATAAGAAAAAAAATATAATGTGTAACTTGATAACATTATTGTAATTTATAAATATTTATGTTATAGACATTACTCTATTTTTTATTCAAAGTTCATAACACAATATCTATCATCTATTATCTATTTTTTATTATTAGTTATTTTGTAAAATAATTTTCACTTTAAGCTTATTACCAAGCCAAATGTCCAAAAAAAAGTTTTAAAATAAATAAAAAACGGGTAGTCCGAGCCCGCTCGGGTAAGCCCGGCCCGAGCCCGGTTTTAATATAGCCCGCCCGGGCCGGGCTAAAAAGCCCGGATTCACTAAAAAGTGTCAAATATGTTACCCAAGCCCTACAAAACTTCGGGTTGTGGCGGGCCGGCCCGCATAGGCCCGCCCATTTTGACAGCTCTAGTTGTTGGCAACCCTGGAGGGTATTGAGAAACCCGAGGTTGAGGACATTCTGATAGTTCGGGAATTCCCTGAGGTATTTCCTGGTGACATTCCGGAGTTGCCCCCAGTGAGAGAAGTTGAATTCTCTATTGATTTGGTACCTGGAACGGGACTCATCTCTATAGCTCTGTATAGGATGGCACCGTTAGAATTAGCGGAGTTGAAAAAGCAGGTTGAGGACTTGTTGGCAAAGAAATTTATTCGTCCTAGTGTCTCGCCGTGGGGTGCGCCTGTCTTGTTGGTTAAGAAGAAAGATGGTAGTATACAGTTGTGTACCGACTACCGACAGTTGAACAAGGTTACTATTAAGAACAAGTATTCATTGCCTCAGATTGATGACTTGATGGATCAGTTGAGAGGGGCGGTAGTATTTTCAAAGATTGATCTTCGGTCGGGTTACCACCAACTTCGTATGAAATCAGAAGACATTCCTAAAACTGCTTTTAGGACGAGGTATGGACATTTTGAGTATTTGGTCATTACTTTTAGTGTAACGAATGCCCTAGCAATATTTACCGACTACATGAATCGTATTTTTCATCCGTATTTGGATTCATTCGTAGTGGTATTTATTGATGGCATTCTGGTTTACTCCAAAAGCCGAGAGGAACATGCAGAGCACCTGAGGATTGTTCTAGAGCTTCTGAGTAAGAACCAGTTGTATGCTAAATTGTCTAAATGTGATTTCTGGTTGGAATCGATAAACTTTCTTGGACATGTAATATCCAAGGAAGGGGTAGTTGTAGATCCTTCAAAGGTTGAAGCGGTTATGGAATGGGAAGTGCCCAAGTCAGTTACTGAGATCCGGAGTTTTCTGGGTTTGGCTGGTTATTATCGGAAATTCATAGAGGGATTTTCGAAGTTAGCGCTACCTTTGACTAAGCTCACTGGAAAGGGGAAACCTTATGTGTGGACAATCCATTGTGAAGAGAGTTACCAAGAGTTGAAACGGAGATTGACTATCGCGCCAGTGTTAGTTCTTCCTTGTACTTATAGGGATTTCAGTGTTTATTGTGATGCTTCCAAGCAAGGTTTGGGTTGTGTTCTGATGCAAGAAGGGAAAGTTGTTGCATATGCTTCTCGTCACTTAAGAACGCATGATTTAGAATTGGCTGCAGTGGTCTTTGCTTTGAAAATATGGAGCACCATCTATATGGCGTAAGATTTGAGGTGTACAGCGACCACAAGAGTTTGAAATATATGTTTGATCAAAAGGAATTGACATGAGGCAGAGGAGATGGATGGAGTTTCTAAAGGACTACGATTTTGGACTGCAGTACCATCCAGGGAAGTCCAATATAGTGGCTGATGCCCTCAGTCGGAAATCTTTACACATGTCGGCTTTGATGGTTAGAGAAGGAAAACCGATTGAAGATTTCGGGGATATGAACCTGGACGTTCAAATAAGACCTTATAGTATGATATTAGGAATGCTTAAGGTCACAAATGAATTGTTTGATCAAATACGGGTAAAGCAAGTTGAGGACATTGAGCTAATGGTCAAATGAGATTTGATGAAGAACGGGAAGGAAACTGACTTCGTATCGGACCCTAGTGGAATATTCCGTTACAAAGGGAGAGTGTGTGTGCCTCATGATGAGGAATTACGGAAAAGTATCTTGGAGGAGTCCCATAAGAGCAAGATGAGTTTTCACTCGGGAACAATGAAGATGTACCAAGATTTGAAGAAGTTGTTTTGGTGGTCTGGGTTGAAGAGAGATGTGGCTTCATATGTTTCGAGTTGTTTGATATGTCAGAAAGCCAAGATTGAGCATCAGCGACCAGTAGGAGAGTTACAATCCCTAGAAATTCTCGTTTGGAAGTGGGATAGTATCTCCATGGATTTTGTATCGGGTTTTCCGATGACTCAAAAAGGATACGACTCGATATGGGTAATAGTGGATCGGTTAACTAAATCTGCTCATTTCTTGCCGATGAACATGAGATACTCCCTAGAACGATTGGCGGAACTTTATATCCGAGAAATTGTTCGTTTGCATGGGATACCGTCAAGCATTGTATCGGATAGGGATCCCCGTTTTACTTCAAACTTTTGGACCAGTTTACAGTCCGCATTGGGAACTAAGTTGAAGTTGAGTTCAGCTTATCATCCACAAACGGACGGTCAATCGGAAAGGACAATACAGACATTAGATGATCTTTTGAGGGATTGTGTCTTGGAACAACCGGGGAGTTGGGATGACATGTTGCATTTGATTGAATTTACCTACAATAATAGTTTCCATTTGAGTATTGGGATGGCACCCTATGAGGCATTGTATAGTAGGAAGTGCCGAACTCTTGTGAGTTGGTTTGAAACTGGGGAGAACTTGATATTGGGACTCGAGCTGGTCCAAGAGACGACGGACAAGATCAAGAAGATCAGAGAGAATATGAGAATCGCCCAGAGTCAGCAGAAGAGCTATTACGATAAGAGGCGGAAACCTCTCGAGTTTAACGAGAGAGATCATGTTTTCATGAGATTAGTCCCGACTACCGGAATTGGTAGAGTGTTGAAGTCTCATAAACTGACTCCGCGATTTATTTGGCTGTATCAAGTGTTGAAAAGAATTGGGCCGGTAGCATATCGGATTGCTTTACCTCCGTTATTGTCCAATCTCCACAATGTGTTTCATGTGTCTCAATTGAGGAAATATGTTGGGGATCCATCTCATGTGGTCGAGTCTGATCAGATAGAGTTGAAGGATAATTTGACCTTTACGACGTTGAAGTGAGAATCATGGATACTAGTGTCAAAAGGCTAAGGGGCAAAGAAATTTCCTTAGTGAAAGTACTGTGGAGCCAGGTAGACGAAGGGGATGCTACTTGGGAGGTGGAACGGGAGATGAAGGAGGATTAACCTCATTTGTTCGAATCAATGTATGTTTATTTTTCGGGGACGATAATTCTTATAAGAGGGGGAGGATTGTAACACCCTTAATTTCACTCCTTAAAATTATAGTATCAGTCCTGGAATTCTCGCTTGAGCGAGGGGTTCTCGCCTGGGCGAGAAAGGCTCACCTGGGAGGGTGAAATCCTGGGATATACTGCAGGATTCTCGCTTGAGCGGGAGTAAGCTCGCTTGAGCGAGAGTAGCCTCACCTAAGCGAGAGTTGGCCCGCCTGGGCGAGAAAAGTGACATTTTGGACTTGTCGAGGCTGTAAGATCCTCGCATGAGCGAGAGGATCCTCACTTGAGCGAGAGATGCCTCGCCTGGGCGAGACAGTCAGGTATGAGTTTTTAAAATGGGCGGGATTTTCTCGCTTGAGCGAGATTGAGCTCTCTTAAGCAAGAGCCCGACGAGTACATTAAATGAGGAAAACCCCAAACACATTTTAGGGTTAAGATTTGAAGAGAGGTGAGAGAATAGAGCATTTTCAAAGTGAAGAAGCTTTGATTTTCGTCCAAGAGCTTGAGAACAGGTAAAACTCTTGATTCTAACTCTCTTCTTCCCTTTAAAACTCATTTTGGGTATGTTAGATCTCTTCTCAAAATATGAGAAACCATGGAAACTCACCCTTTTGAGTTATGGTTCGTTTTATGTTGTTTTTCTCTCATAAACTCTTGGTTTATAGTTAGTATTTCAAGAATGGAAAGGGTTTGTGGGTTGATTCATGAAAATCTCAAAACGCTAAAAATGAAAATGTGGTAAAATGGGGAAATGGGTAAAATGCTAGAGGTAGAAGATGAGTTTACATTCTAATGTTGAAATATGAGATGAATATGTATGTTTTATATGGTTGTAAACTCATGATGAAAGTAGTTTAGAAACATTGAAAATTTGATGAATATCTTGTATGGTTAAATAATGCATTATAAGTTGTTTATGTGATATTTGAAATAAATGACTAACATTGTGTTATATGGTGGGAATGAGGAAAGATCCTAAAATTGGAGGCGGTATCGGTGGAACTTGCGAAGTTGTCAAGAACCAAACCCAACACTCATCGAGGTAAGGATAAGTCTTTAACTTATGTATTGTGTTAGAAAATGCGTAGATTTTTCTGGTTGATGATAATGGATTGAGTTGTGAACCACTTAATTATTATAAACATATATGAGTATGTTTGTAATAATGATGGTGTGGAGTTACTGTTATGAATTGATGGAGTGTCAATGAAAAGAAAACTCGTTTTTAGCCGACCATGATTGGTTAGCGACTTTGGCTCAAGCGATGTAGCAAGTTTTGGCTCAAACGATGTAGCAAGCTTTGGCTCAAGCGATGTAGCAAGTTTTGGCTCAAGCGATGTAACAAGCTTTGGCTCAAGCGATGTGGCAAGTTTTGACTCAAGCGATGTAGCAAGCTTTGGCTCAAGCGATGTAGCAAGCTTTGGCTCAAGCGATATAGCAAGCTTTGGCTCAAGCGATGTAACAAACTTTGGCTCAAGTTATGTAGCGCGTTTTCAAAGAAAAAGGGAAATCTATTTTAGCTAACCTTAAGTGATGTAGCAGCTTTGGCTCAAGCAATGTAGTAAACTTTGGCTCAAGTTATGTAGCATGATTTTCAAAAGTATAAACGATGAAAATGGTTTTAAGCGTATTTGGTCTTAAATTGTTTACCAAACTTTCTTAAAATGTGGATTAACGGTTATTGACTTTCATTGAGTTAATGGCTTATTCCTTTGTGTTTTATGTGTATGGTCAATGTTAATCCCATTGCAGGTATGTGGAATATGTAAAGATGGTTTGGTTAGAAGCTTAGGAGCTTTTGCCTTTTTTTAAAGTCTTCTTTCCTATTCTTTTTGTAATCTATTGAGTGTATTTTGAAACTGAATATTTGTAACTATGAGTATGATTTTTTTGTACATGGATAATGGTAACTCGGGATATTTGTAGCTATGAGTGTTTTGGAAACCCATAACTAGTTGTATGCGGTAGTTACCGAGCAATATTAATATGAATTATGTTTTTCTGTCAAACAAATGTATATGTTGTTATTGGTTTATGGACTAAGTGGAAAATGGAAAGTAAGGTTTTAAAGAAGGGTTATTTTATTGGTAACGGTAAATTGTATAAAAATGTATGAAAGTAGATTAAAATAAGGAAAAAATTTCAAGGGTATAATTTGGATATTTACATCCTAGACCCGATGAGACCCGACCCTTTTTAGACTCGATCATGATCAGGCCATATCGGGTGAGCGGGTAGGGTCGGGTCCTGCTCACCCCTAATATTTACTACATGAATTATTTTTGACATTCATATAAGAGTTAATATCTCTTTAATATTTTTAGTTTGTTACAAAATACATCAATATTTTTAAGGAAATATTGTTTAAATCACCCTTATATTGTATTATAACTATACCTGTCAAAACGGGCTACCCGGACGGGTTCGGGCTAAAACGGGTCGGGCTAAAAAGCCCGGTTATATTTTATGTTGCTAAAAATGAGGCTCAAACCCGCCCAAAGCGGGCTGCGGGCTGCGACGGGCGGCCCGAATTATTTTATTATTTACACCAATGCAAAAAACTGATGCTTTTAATATGTTGTAATCGATTACGAGTATATTGTAATCGATTACAACATATTAAAAGCATTATTTTTTGCTGTTTTTTAAACAGTGTAATCGATTACCAGGATTGTGTAATCGATTACCAGGATTGTGTAATCGATTACCAGGATTGTGTAATCGATTACCAGGATTGTGTAATCGATTACACTGTTCAAAAAACAGCAAAACTGATGCTTTTAATGTGTTGTAATCGATTACGAGTATATTGTAATCGATTACATCATGTAAAATGCACAGGTCTGATTAGTTTATTAGCATGTAATCAATTACTAGGATTGTGTAATCGATTACACTGTTTAAAAAACAGCAAAAACTAATGCTTTTCATATGTTGTAATCGATTACGAGTATATCGTAATCGATTACATCATGTAAAATGCACAGGTAAGAAAAGCCAAATGAGAGGGAAGAAAATGAGTAGACAATGGCCCGAACCCGAACGGGTAAGCCCGGCCCGAGCCCGAATTTATTGTGGCCCGGCCGAGCCGGGCTAAAAAGCCCGGTTTAACTAAAATACTCAAACTTTAGTATCCAAGCCCTATACCTTTTCGGGCCTTGGCGGGTCGGCCCGCTATACTCGGCCCATTTTGACAGGTCTAATTATAACGAACTAAAAATAATAAACATCTATTGATTCATATACTATTTGAACTTATCTCTAGAGTATGTTATATTTTGTTTAACATAATTACATTTATCACCATTTTTGTTTAAAATATTACATTTATATCTTTTGTTGAGATAGTCACTTTGATGTGTATATATATATATAAATTAGGGGTCTTTGTGACTGTATAGAAAATGAATGAGTGAGTTGCGTAATTTCACTAAAACTCAGAAGATTTATATGTAATTTTCTCTTATATATTTTTCTCTCTATTTTCTTTTCATTTTCTACTATAATAGAAGGGGAGGGATCCACATACTGAAAGAGTAAGTGAAAAATATCTACTTCACATCTTAGTCATCCAATCTTGGAAAATCTAATGGTTTAGATGTACTCACTAATTCAAACCATTGGATTTCCCAATAATAAATGATCATAATGTGTAGTTGATTTTTTCCACTTACTCTTGGACTAAATGGATCCCTCCCCAATAGTAGAATAACTAAAAAATCACCATATTTTTATCCCAAAACACACTGGATGTTTGACTTTTTTTTTATTTTCTCTTTTTACTTTTACAATCCTGAAATGTGCACAATATTCCCATCCACCTCCAAATTAGAAATGTAACAATCAACAATTTAATAGTTTAAGGTTCATTATATTTACCGAAAGATTAAAAAGTTTAAAGTTTTATTCATGAGACCAACATTTATTGAAAGATACAATTATATATCCGAAATAGATTAGTTCTTTACTTTAAGATGAAAAATACCATTGAAAAAACCAAAAAATTAGAAATATGACCGATACGGTTCAATTGAAGACCGACTGATATGACTGGTTTTAGCCGATTGACTAATATGATTGCATAACCCGTATAATTATTCCTACCGATATTGGGACCAGTTGACCAACCAGCACGAACCAATTTTTAGAACACTTCATATTTCCTCAGTAGGCGATTAGTCCAACTATACAAGTTTTCCAGTTTTTTGAATTTGCCTTTCAACGTTGTATTCCTTTCTGGTTTATTATTAGATAGCTATCAAGTTTTGAAGCTTTGTTATGTTGATCATTTTTCTAACAAAGTTAAGCTTTTGCATAAATCAGATATATTAATTAGTAAGCATATTCATTGGCATAAGCTCACAACAAATTATTTCATGCATTTTCTTTTTAACTTGGGTTATAGTCAAAAACAAGTTTTTTATCTACAAATTAACCTTTAACCAAGTTCAAGCATAGTTATATTCATCACTCATCATTGAGGCTCATATGTTTCTTACCATGAAAAAACATAGAAACAATGAATCTTGAGCTAACAACATATGCATTTTTGATGTATAAATAAATAAATTGTAAGGGTCAAAAAAGTGTATGAGATCAGCTGTCCCTAAATTGTGTCCCCAACCCTGTCTCATACAATCAGATTCTGATATTTATTAAAACAAATTGAGTAGTGAGAACCAGTTTAAATTACATGTTATTTTATATTATGTGTCAAAATTTGATTGGATGAAACAGGGTTGGGAATACAATTTCGAGACACGTGATATTTATTGATATTCTCTAAATCATGTGAATTACTTTTCACCTATTTGTTACATTTCTGTTCACTCTGAACACAATGATATGATATAATGCTACATTATGATGCAAAGATAAGCATAAGTTGAAGACTACATTTAGTCATGCTTCTACTAATTTATTGATAAGCACAAAATGAATCTTAACACACTATCTACTTAAAAAAAGAGGTGAATAATGGAAAAAATGTAGTAAGAACATTATTTTACATCATGGTATGTCAAGGTTTTGGGAGTCACCGAAACTGCATCGTGACTGTAATAGTGGTCATATCGACCGCAAATTTCAACAATTATATGAAGCGTCAAGGTTTTCGAAGTTTTTGAAACCGCTACTGAAAAACTGTTATTAAAAATCTTTGCTTTATCCTTTCGAAGCGCGATATTTCCTATGCATTGCAGGGGTCATGCATGAGAATATTGATTGTTTTTGTTTCTTTGGTTTGACACCAAATATAAATGATCTCAAAGGAACTCTGTTGTGAGATTCTGAATTAGTCACTTGAACTCTCTTAGAATTTGAGAGTCCAAATTGTTCATTCAACTTCGCAAGAGCCTTCTCGACATCGAGCTGTAGAGTTGCTACAAGATCTAGACCAGCTTGAAGTTCATCGGCAACCTTGTTGTTCTCTTGTTTCATGTTCAAAATCTCACCTTGGAACTTGGCTGCTTGATAACTTGTAAACTTGAAGTCATCATCACCAGCACTAGTATTCAATGCTATTCTTATCTCTTCTTGAATTTCACATAAGGATGAAAATCTGTGTTGAAGTTCTTCTTTCAGCAACATGGTACTTTCCAACCAAACTGTTAGTTCAGTTTGGATCTCAGCAAGGTGTTTGTAAAGTGGTCGTGCATCCGATTTCAAAGAATATTTTTTGCTACTACTACCTTCTGTCGATTTTTTCAAACTTTCGTCGAGTTTCGATACCTCAGTCAGCAAATCTTTGATAGTGGTTTCAAATTTTTGTATACCGTTGAAAGAAGTACTGAATCTAAACCAGAAAGCCAAGTTTTCCTCTAGAAGTTCATCAATGTCCGTACGGAACTTCTCCTCAATAGCCGATGTAGTTTCAAGTTCTTCAATTTTTATAGTTGCGTGAATGTCGTGATTTTGTGGTGGCTGCAATGAAGTTAACTCTCCCAAATCCACATTTTCTTCCATTTTTTTCTTTAGGAAATCTAGCTTCTGATGTAGGAGTCTATTCTCTTCATCTTTCAAGGCATTCGCAGTCTTGAGTTCTTTCAGCTGCAAAGATGAATCAAATAGGGTATCTTGTTTTTGCTTCTCTAATTCGGCAAGCTTGTTCTTCAAATCTTTGTAATTCCGAAGAGTATTAGTATACTCGGTCAGCAAAACTTTTTCTTTGTCTTGCATTCCATTTGTAAACAATTGTCGCCAATCAGGTTCATCATCTAGTGTCATTGCCTGCTCCTCAGAATTATCTGCCTTTTCGCTGACCTGGTGTTGGCCGAGTTCCTGGTTTCTGGCTATAGTACTCACTATGTCTGAGTTCTCCAATGCCATTTCCAATTTTAGCGAATCGGTGACCTTCAGTTCATTATCCGAGGCTAGATATTTTTCTGAGGATAGAACATCTTCTACCATATTAGTGACCATTAGCTCCTTATCTACATGATCTTCTACCATAGCAGTGGCCTTAACCTTCTCATAGGACTCAAAATCATTCAATAAGATGTCGTCTTTAGGCAATGCATCTTGTGTTTCAAGGCCATCTTTTAACTCATCACTTGATGAACTCATTTCTGTTAGTGGTATATTTCTAACCTCGACCTCCTCATCTACCTTCACATCTTGGATTTTCTCCGATAGATGGTCAAGATTACAATGTGCTTCGGTGAAATGGGTTTGTAGGTTGCTATTCTGGTCTTCAACAATTTGGTTTATATCTTGTACCTCATGTAGCTTTTCTTCCATTTCTTTCAGATGGTCGTTCAATTTAGCTTTATCGTTGATCAAAATCTCCTTATCGCCTTCTAGATTTCGAATCAAGGAATGAAGTTCATCGGTTTCTATTCTTAATCTCTTTACCAGAGCTGTCTGCGACGAAACTGCAGTTTCTAAGCTGATCACTTTTGTTACAAGCTCATCAATCTTCTCGGCCATTTCCGTCACGGTGAGAGCCGAATAGGAGCCAGCCTCAAAGTGTTCTTTAATCTTATCCTGTAATAATTGCAGCTCCTGTCTCTGTTGAGACATTTTTTCAACATCCTCATCCAAGTCCTTTGCTACTGCTACTTCTTTTACCTCTCTTTTAGCTCTTGGCTCCATAGGATCGGTTTGATCGTAATCAAACTCATCCATAAGGGAACTTAACTTTGTCATAACATCCTTTATCCTTTTGGACTCAATCCTAGTTTCATCAAGTGATAAAGCCTGTTTCTCTTGCAATTGTGACAATGTCTCTTGGCATGACTTAAGAGCCGCTTCGGCCATCAATCGCCGAGCTTCCTCATCATCGATAATAATACCTTCACCGAGTTCATCTTGCAATCCTGAAACTTTCTCTTGCAATTCATTTATCTGCTCGTCGGTCTCCCAATACCTAGCATTGGCACTATCATATGAACTCTTCACAAACTCCTTCACAGTTTGTAATGCCAAAATCTGTTTCTGGATCTTGTCGATCTCTTCGCGCACCTCCTTTTTGCTTAAGCCGGATTTAGGAGTACTTGTAGTTGAAACTTTAGTACCTGCCTTCTTGGTATTAAGTTTCTTCGTGGCCATCGTTACGACGCTTTTTAAATCTTTAACTGGGGGCTTAGGAATGTTTGGAACAACCGGTTTCGACCCTTCTGGCATTTTTCTAGGAGGCCTTGGTGATGCATCATCATCATCATCCATATAAGGCACTTGATCTGGACAAACAGAAGCAATGGTGTTGTTGGCTTGTTGCAGCTCTGTTGATATGTGATCATATCTGTCAGCTAAAGATCGATACGCCCGAAATGATTCTTCGACAAAGTTTATCATCTCTGGTCTATTTTTGAAATACATATTTGCTCTCTTGGCAAAGGAATCTCCATCTTCCTCTAGGAGCTTCAAAACACTTTGCACTTTCTCCTCCATATCTGCAGTTTACTTATATATATTAGTTTCATCCATAAATGGACATATCATAGTCACGCTGAGTCAAATTGTGGACCGCATCACATGATACTGCAGCAAGATTGCAGTTGCAGTGTGACATCGAATCATAATGATGCGGCCGCAATACAACTACATCAGATTCAAAAATATTTAAGACATACATAAAGGACTAATTCAATAATTAAATGATCATCTAAAGCTTATATATCACTGATTGAAAAAGTGAAAATGAAGCAAACCATTTTCATTTTTTCTACCTTGATTACAAAAGTTCCATGTTCAAACTACATAGCATTAACTTGGTGCACACATCATGCTTAATGAAATAATGACATGGCCTTTTCCATTTCACTACGCAAAAACATGGTAGCGACTCCATTTTATTGCTGATTAGGATTCCAACCGGTTTTACGAGGTAGCATTGTTAAAGTTCCATCTCAAAATCAATTGACAAAAGATGAGCAGCCCACCAGGTCTTTAAACCATTACTGAGACAATGAGGTAGGCGATGTGAGACTTACTTCCCAACATGCCCCCTCCACATAAGTCTGCCGTATCAGACGTAGGGTTACCTTTGACCCATAACTAAAGGGCATATTTTGGCCCTGGACAACTGGAAAGAAGTTGGACTCTGACTCTGATACCATATTAATGTTTCATTTCAAAACCAATTGACACTGGGATGAGTAGTCCAACAGATATTTAAGTCATTCGTGAGACAATGAGATGAGTTAGGCGATAGGAGACTTACTTCCCAACAAAGATTAGTTGTCGCGACAAAACATAATACAATATATCATTATCAAACATGATAATTAAAAATTGGAAAGTTGAATTGAACAATGTTTTGTTTGAAAATGTGAAAGAAAATCATAAAAAACTCTGACCTTGGAGGTTTTGTTCCATCCATTTTGATTGCTTTGTTCTAATATGGCTAGCCCACCACCATGAATATGCATTGCTTGCAGCTCTCTGCAACATATTGGTTGTTACTTATATTTTCTTATTATCTTCTTCTTATATATATATATCCTTTTACCCTTATAAATATTGATGATATTGGGATCATAAAAAACATGCAAAATCATTCTACATTATCTAGAGAGGGAGGAAAAGACATGGATTCAATCATAGAAGAATATACAAAAGGTTACACACAAAAACATGGACAATGTACTAAGAAGTTCTAATTATGGAATCATGGAAGAGAGTAAAATTCGCCCTGACTTAAGGTTTGAACCCTCCTTCTAAAAAAGTATACTTACACGTGACACTATTGTGATAATTCAACTCACCTTTAATCTTAATATTTTTATATAATAATATCTTTATCAAATTAATTTATTCTATTAAAAAGTAAAAAGTAATATTCATTTTGAAATACTGGCATTTAGAATTTAAATAAAAGGAAGTATTAATTTTTTAGGAATAAAATAATCATTTCTCATTTTATTCTTCTAAGTTTTTTGGACTTCAAAATTATTTATCAAACTTTCCTAATTTATTTCATATTTTAAAATAAGATGCAAGCAATTTAAATGTTCTAAAACTTATTTTGAAATAACAATTATTATATATACTAGTGTGTCAACGCGAACTCCATATATGTCAATCCACATTATATGATATTAAATATTCAATTTTTATATATTTCATTTTCGAGAATTAAAATGTACATTTTATTTTCAATGTACTTTATATTATGACTTTTTCGTTTTCATTATATGTTTAATTTAATGTGAGAAGGGTAATTAATGTATTGATAATATTTATCCTAGATTATATAGTATTTTGTAAAATTAAATAATGTCAAAGAGAAAACATGGAAGTAGAATCATGTTATATATATTATATAGTATAATAATATCATTACCAAATTATTTTATTGTATTAAAAAATAATATTCACTTTGAAATACTAGCACTTAGAATTTAAATAAAAGGAAGTACTATTTTTTTAGGAATAAATAAATATAAATTATACCCAAAAAATTTAAAACTTTATTTATGAAAGCAAAGCGATTACTTCACAATTTAAAAGAACCTGTGTGAATATAAATATAGGTTAAGTCCATAATTCAAATGCGGAAATAATCAATAATATCACTTCATCAAAAACATATCATTGCGTCTCATCTTAAATCTATGCCTTATACAGTTATCTCTTCTCAATAATACTCTTATTAAAATCATTATATCAGTCTCTTTACAAATTTAATGAAAGTTCAGTTATACAAAAGAGATACTTCAACATCTTCTCAGCAAGTATCTGATATGCTACGGCCGCAACCTGAACTCAAATATACAACACATACAAGCAAAGACAAAAGTGACCTCAAATACACAACACATACAAGCAGAGACAAAAGTGAGTAAGAACCAACTATAGTGACCGTAGCATGAAATTACATAGAGTAATAACATTAAAATATTACAACCCGCACAACATCTAAAATCTAACATATTAAACATATACCAATGATACCCTAGTCAATACCTTAAACCACATAATGTTCATATATTCAATCAGTATATTCCTCATATTTCACCTAGACAATTCAACCAATCAGTACAACATACCATAGGATAGTCACTTCTTCATTTAGCATCTATTACATCATACTTATATGATTTATACAATTCAATCTTCATCATAAATAAACACGCAATAATCTCATCCTATAAACAACAACAACACTATACTCAAGGCACTTCTATATCCACGCAACATTACAATACTTTCCAAATCAAATCCATATTTTCTTTACAACACTATATCAGATAGAGTTAATCATACGTTGCTACATAGAGCCAATACCATGAAGGGTAAGTTAGTCATTGCTCAAGAGTCAATACCACGAAGAGTAAGTCAAACTTCATGCCATGAAGGCAAGTCAAGCTCCATACCACGAAGGCAGGTCAAACTCCATACCACGAAGGCAGGTCAAACTCCATACCACGGAGGCAGGTCAAACTCTATACCACGGAGGCAGGTCAAACTCCATATCACGAAGGCAGGTCAAACTCCATACCACGAGGGTAGGTCAAACTCCATACTACGAAGGCAGGTCAAGCTCCATACCACGAAGGCAGATCAAACTCCATACCATGAAGGCAGGTCAAACTCCATACTACAAAGGCAGGTCAAGCTCCATACCACGAAGGCAGGTCAAACTCCATACCACGAAGGCAGGTCAAACTCCATACCACGAAGGCAGGTCAAACTCCATACCACGAAGGCAGGTAAAACTCCATACCGCAAAGGCAGGTCAAACTCCATACCACGAAGGCAGGTCAAACTTCATACCACGAAGGCAATTCAAGCTCCATACCACGAAGGCAGGTCAAACTTCATACCACGAAGGCAGGTCAAACTCCATACCACGAAGGCAGGTCAAACTCCATACCACAAAGGCAGGTCAAACTCCATACCACGAAGGCAGGTCAAGCTCCATACTACGAAGGCAGGTCAAGCTCCATACCACGAAGGCAGGTCAAACTCCATACCGCGAAGGCAGGTCAAACTCTATACCACGAAGGCAGGTCAAACTTCATACCACGAAGGCAATTCAAGCTCCATACCACGAAAGCAGGTCAAACTTCATACCACGAAGGCAGATCAAACTCTATACCAAGAAAGCAGATCAAACTCCATACCACGAAGGCAGGTCAAACTCCATACACAGCTTGTACATTCCTCATATCACTATCACAATTAATCTATATCATACTCATATCAATACAACATATCATTCACAATATAATCACATCCACAATGTCATTCTTACTACACAACTTCACCATATCATAGGATACCACATCAATGTCATAACATAATGCATAACTCATTTCTTATCACAACAAAGCAACCCACACCATAATCATCATCACATAATATAATCATGTCCATTTATCACCAACGAACATCTCATAACACAATCATTATCACCAACATACTCATGTCCACTTATAACAAATAAACAACTCATAACATATTCATCATCAAATAACATATTAACGATATAACCATCTTTCATGACGGTGTATTACCATAAATGAGCATATTGCATTTTATCTAATAAAACGATTTTCCTACACATATATCTCCACATTTATGGCTAATACATCTTCATGTAAAACAAAGACTCTCACATGGACCACAAACTTCCAAGAGAGTTTCTATTCGTTAATATTCTCCGATTCTTGAGGGAAATCGGAGAAGATGACTCTAATGAAATACTCTAAGACCACAATGGTCTTCTCCCTCACCTTAGGTTGCATAAGCTCCATTATTCCGCAAAAGAGCTTCATCTCCCTCCATTTCCCACTACCTCCATTATTGCTTTTTCATCTCCAAAGCTCTCCAATGTTCCATTAAGAAGCAAGAGGAAGAGGTTTTGATGAGTTTTAAGGTTTAGTGGGGAGGAGAATGGTTCATTTGGGTGGAGCCACCGTTGGAAGAGAAATGGGGAGAAAGAAAATGAAGATTAGTTTTAAGGTTTATAGCTGCGTAATCTCGCCCGGGCGAGAATGACTCGCTTGGGCGAGAAGCCCACGACATTTTAAATTTCAAAAAACGGACCCTCTCGCATGGGCGAGATTCTCTCGCTCAAGCGAGAATTTCATAGCCTACCCAAGCTTCTCTCGCTCAAGCGACCACCTTCTCGCTTGGGTGAGATTCCTAGAATTCTCAAATTTAAAACATTGAGTCTCTCGTTTGGGCGAGACCCTCTCGCTCAAGCGAGAATCTGACAGTATGTCCCATTCTTCAGGACTGTTACCACATCTTAAGGAGGATAAATTTAGGATGTTACACTTCTCATTTTATTCTTCTATTTTTTTTTAAATTCAAAATTATTTATCAAACTTTTGCACTTACAGTTAATCCATTTAATTTATTTCATATGTCTAATCACATGTAAGCAACTTAAAATTTCTACAAATTCTTTTGAAATAACAATCATTATATATACTAATCTTTTGATAGGAACTTCATCCATATCAGTCCATATTAAATTAAATAATATTCACTTATTTTGAACTTCATCAATATCGATCAATCCATATTATATAATATTAAGTATTTAATTTTTATATATTTTGTTTTTGAGAATTAGAGTGTATTTTTGTGTGTTTAATGTACTTTATATTTTAATTTTTTTGATGTATTATAATGCTCAATTTAAGGTGAAAGTGATGGTTAGTGTATTGGTAGTGATTACCTATAATTATATGATTTATTGTAGAAATTAAATAATGGTAAGGAAAAAACATGGAAGTGAAAATTATATATAGTGGTGGTTAAATCATATTTTACATTTATATGCAGTATTTATATATATAGACAAAAGTGTTTAATGTGTTGGTGATGGTTATCTAATATTATATGATTTTTTTTATAGAAATTAAATAATTTTAAGAGCAAAATAGGAAAATCAAAATTACAACATAATACTGATTAAACTATATGTTGTCTTTATATATAATATGGATATGGATATAGTACATGTATAGATTATAATATAATAGGATATACTAATATCATTACAAAATTAAATTATTGTGTTAAAAAATATAAAAAAACAATATTCATTTTGAAATACTGTCGTTTAGAATTTAAATAAAAGGAAGTACTAATTTTTTAATAGATTAATCATTTTTCATTTTATCCTTCTAAATTTTGGAAATTCAAAATTATTTATCAAACTTTTTGTTGAATTGTGCCAAAAAAAAATTGTTGAATTCAGACAAAATCTGAAGGGTTAAGGGATTGTGTTAAGTCTGAAATAATGGGATTATTAACTGTAAATATGTAATTATTAGATATTTATTTTTTCCTTTTTCATTTTTGGTAGGTATCTAATTATGTGTTGTTGTTTAGGAAATTATTCTTTTTAGTTCCTAGTTTCTACTTTCTAGCTTGACAACTAGCTATTATGTGTACATATTGTAATTGCTCATCATGAATAAAAGTATAACTGAGAATTATTCTTTACAAACTCTGTTTTCACCTTTCTACGTATACTTAAACCATTTAATTTATTTCATGTCAAATAAGATATAAGCAATTTAAAATTTCCAAAACTTATGTCAATACATATGCCAATATAACATATATTTTTTATATATTTAATTTTTTTTGAGAATTATAAAGTACTTTTTGTATTTAGTGTAATTTAAGGTGATAATGGTAGTCAATCTATTGGTAGTGCTTACATAGGATTATATTTTTTTTTTAAAGGGCAAAACATGAAAGTGAAAATTACACAATAGTAATGATTAAATTATGATTTGTCTTTTTATATACTAGTGTGTTCAGCCACTCCGTGTATGTCGGTCCATATTATATGGTAGAAATTATTTAATTTTTATATATTTTATTTGATTGTGCTTTATATTATAATGTATTTTTGTGTGTTTTATGTGCTTTATATTATATTTTTTGTCTTTATTATAATGTTTAATTTAATGATAGAGAGATGATTAATATGTTGGTGGTAATTACCTAATATTATATTGTTTTTTTTGTTGAAATTAAATAATTTCAGTAAAAATTACATCACAGTGATAATAATATCATATTTTACCTTTTTATATAGTAAATATATAGGTTATAATATAATAATATCATTATAAAATTAATTTATTATATAAAAAATATAAAAAAAATTTCATTCTTAAATACTGGTATTTATAAAAAGGGAAAACACAAAATAATTACTCATGATGGTGTAATTTGTGTTTTCCTATTTTGCCCTTATTAATCAATATTTTCTACCAAAATACCATATAACATATTTCTTCATTTTATATTTCATGTTTGTTTATGTAAGTTTTACAGTTTTTCCATTTGAACACGACAGTTTTTCCATATGGATCAAGGCAATATTTGAACACGACAATTTATCATTTTCATTTTTTAACATACAAAATTGCAAATCATGTTTAGTTGATTTTGTTATATTTATGAAAAATATAATAAAAATATACAAATCAATTACAATTCACTCAATAGAAAAGCGGGTTGAATGCATGTCAACACACTAGTTTAAATAAAAGGAAGTATTAAATGTTTTCGGAACAACCCAAGAGTATTCATTCTTAAATACTGGCATTGAATATGGGGTGTGAAAAATTCTTCACCTTGAGTTGGGCCATAAATAAAACAATGGGCCTAAGACCAAAGCCCAACCCGAGTGTTTCAACGGCTAGTTTTTCTTTTTCATTTCAAAAACCAAAACCAAGTTTTTATCTTCTTTTTGTTCTCTCACACAAAAAACGGTTGTGACACTACTCTAACGGTTAACTTGTGTTTTCTCTCACTTCTGATCTCTAAATCAGGTTAGTTTCTGGGTTTCTACTTTCCATCTTTTATCTTCAATCTTCTTTCTTTAATTTAATATTTCTTGCAAGTGTTAAAGAAACAATGTTCAGTATGTGTTTTTGATAAATTGAAGAAGAAATATTAATTCAGAGACTCTGATAATTGATATTGTTCTTGCATTCTTTATTAAGATTTTAACTTTATAATATAATTTCTTGTGGTCTATGTATTAAAGTTTTGACATTTTCAGTTATTTTGTTCTGTATTATAATTTGGTGTATTTTATTCTAAGTACTAATATGAATATCTACAGTGGTTGGTGATATCACATTTTTTCTTACTTTAACAAAACCCTCAGAGGAGATTTTCCCCATTTGACAGTACATAAATTTTAGAGAGAAGTAATTTAATAAGTCTAGATGGTGAGTGTTGGAAAGTAAGTTTCACATCGTCTACCTCTTTGTTTGTCTCGGGAATGGTTTAAATACCTGTTGGGGCAACTCCTTCCATGACCAGTTGGTTTTGAGACGAAACTTTAACATGGTATCAGAGTCATAGCCCAATTTTTTTCTCGTTGTCATAAGCTAAAAAATGTCATTTAGTTATGGGTCAAATGTAACATTTCGCCTGGTCCGTCAGACTTATGTGGAGGGGGCATGTTGAAAATTAAGTTTCACAATTGTCTCGGGAATAGTTTAAATACCTGTTGGGTTAATCCTCCCATAGCCAATTGGTTTTGATATGAAACTTTAACACTGATTTTGGCACAACCATAAGGTTCTTGCTTAGTGACCATGACGAGATCATACGTTCAAATCCTGGAAACAGTGTCCTCACCTGCTTTGCACATCAACCCTCCCCAGACCCCACTAAGTGGGAGCCTCGTTCATTGGACCACCTTTTTTTTAATTTAATAAGTCCATTGAATGCCATGTTTGTGTTTCTAATGTAATGTATATATCTTTTGAGGTACAATGTTTTTTCATGTTCACTTGTCTTATGGTTCATACTGCTTGACAAACAGGTTTTTATGTTTAATGTCATATATGTAAAAGGAAATGGACAAGGTTTATGAAGAGCTGGATGAAGCTAAAACTGAAATTGAGAAACTCAAGGCAGAATTGAGGGACAAGACAGATTCATTCGAGAGGTTGAAGAAATCTCACGATGTATATGTCACTCAGACACAGGAAGCGAAATACAAAGCTGAGAATTTGGATGAAGAATTGCTAAAAAAAGCAGATGAAATAGCCGAGGCAAAGCAGATGTGTGAAGATGTCAAGGTGAACTTGCATAGAAAAGAATCCTTAATCAAAGATCTGAGTGGTGCAAATGATAAACTTCGAGCGGATTGTGACGATAAGTTTAGGATGTGGGAACATGAAAAAGGAGGGTTGGTATCGGCTTTAGAGGAGGCAAACGAGAAGGCAGAGAACCAAGAGCAACAGATTTATGTGTACAGACAAGAGATTGAAAGTCTAAGAGGCTGCCTTTCAGTTTCAAAGAAGAAGTTTTCCGAAATGGAGAAACATTTAAAAGCATCCGTAGAAAGAAGTGAAAGAGATGAAATGTTTCATAAGTTGGAGGAGGAAAAGAGAAAATTGGAAGATCAATTAAAATGGAAGAAGGAACAGTTTAAGCATCTAGAAGAAGCACATGAAAAACTTAGAGACCAGTTTAGGTCTAGCAAGAAGGAGTGGGAGATGGAAAAATCTGCATTGCTTGATGAGATTTATTCGCAACAGATTAAGTTAGATTCTCAGATCAGACTATCTGAGGATCTACGACATCGGTTACAGTCGTGCAACCAAGCCCTTGCTCATGTAGAAAGCCAGAAAAAGCGCCTGGAAGTTGAAGTTTCAGGTTTTAAGGCACAATATGATAATGCTAGTAGTGAGTACCAGGATGCAAGGTTACAGCTTGATTCCTCAAACTCTAAGCATGACGAAGATATTGCAGATTTGAGATATTCACTGACAACAAAAGAGGCACGGTATAAAGAATCGAAGTATAGAATTAAGAAGCTAGAGCAAGAAAACCAAGAGCTAAAGATGTCGATCAAAGAACTCCAGGAAGCTCAGATCCAAGCATATTCTCATTCAAAGTTGCGATCAAAGCTCAGAAATTTGGAGCAAGTTCATCAAGAGTGTGCGCCAGCTCTCCAGGCTAAAGAAGCCGAGTGGAACTTTCAGTATGAACAATTGACAGGAGAACTGAATAGCTGCCGATCTGAGTTGGAAACAAAAAGAACAGCAATAGAAGGGCTCAAGATGGATTTGGAAAGGTCTCATAAGGAGTGTGCCTCAACTCTTAAGGATAAAGAAGCTGTATGGAACTTTCAGTTAAAACAATTGACAGGAGAACTGAATAGCTGCCGATCTTTGTTGGACGCTAAAATCACAGCGGTAGAGGAGCTGAAAATGGAGTTGGAAAGGTCTCATTCTGTAACTATTGAGATGAAGTTGCTGAATGAGGAGATGACTGTGATGCTGCTTGTGTTGAAACAGGGAATTTCCGAGGCTCAATTGAAGCTCGCTAACCATAAAGACGAGAAGGATCTAACCAACAGAGAAAGGGAAGAGAAGTATTTTCAACTGGTGAAACAATTGGAGTTGAAAGATGCTGCTCTGGCCAGTGTTCAGAATGACATAAACGAAGAACATGAGAGAGTAGCATGTTTAACAAGGCAAGTTGAGTCCTTTGAATTCAACACAGAACTGCAACATTCTCTTCAAATTGAGATTGATATGTACAAGGAAATGCTGGATGAATCAACCATGTGTCAGATGAGACTCGAAGAGAAGGTTATGATGATGGAACACGATTCAAAAGAACAAATTGAGGAAGTCCTTGATGCTCTAGACAGCGCAAACATTGAATTGCATGAGATAATACGTGAAAGAAACGAAATGGAACTTGAATTGCAAATATGGAAGTCATTTGTTGAACGTTTGCAAAGTGATCTTGAAGAAAGTCATGTGATGCGTAAAGAACTCGAAACTGCACTTCTGGCACAAGTAGATGACGGTGAAAGCCTCAAGCAGAATGTTGATGAACTCATGCAGCACGTGACTTCACTGGAACGTCAGTTCACTAAGTCCGCAACCACCTTCTCATCTCAGATCGATAAGAAAGAGGCCGAAATTAATCTCATCCCGGAAGCTTGTGATAAGATAACAGCATGTCAGACTCTTGCTGCATTTGAAATTGAAGAGAAGAAATCGGAGGAAGAAATTGAAGGAAAACAGTTAGAAGTAAAGGAGTTCAATGATCAGGTGGAAACCGAACTCGGTAAATCAAGTACATTGATTAAAAAACTCAAGATGGAGAATAGAAATTTGCTTGAGAACGCTGCGAGACTATCATTAGAAAGGGAAAACCTGCTATCTTTTGTTCAGGGATTGGGTGACAAAGTCTGCGAGTTCTCTTCGGCAGACACTAAACTAATGGACATGTTGAGAAGCATGGTGCAGTCTTTTGAGAATGATGCTCGTCCCGAAACGAATTCGAAAAAGGATGATGGTTTCATTGTAAAAGAGAATATGTTAATTCATTATCCTTCTAGGATAAAGAAACTTGAAGACTCTTCCGATATAAGATCACCATTTAAGGAGCTCAACAGTTAGTTGCAATAGGAAGTGTGCAGCACTTGTATTTTCTGCAAAAATGTCGCGCGGTTTTGAAAGCATGACAATTTCTTTAATTTGGATTTTATATGGAAAACATTTATATCCTATGTATGCTTTTTGTTTTCCTTCGAGATTCAATGTAGATCTTCCACGAATTAATATGATTAATGGTAGGTTGTTTCATATAAAAGTTAAGAGATTTGGATTATTCCGATTAAATTACAGACTTTGTCTTATTCTTATGATGAATATGTCACTACAAGAGGGGTACCAAATGAACCTGTTTGGAATTGCAATGTGGTCTTCAATTATTAAATGTTTTTTTTTGTTGCAGTGATCATAGATACAGTAAAGGGCAGATTTTAGTTTTAATGGTGTTATTAGTTTGGTTTGAAGTTCTATTTTGGTGTTTGAGCTAAGTTGTTAGAAAAGTATGATTGAAGGGGTTAAGTTACATGGGTAAGGGTTCTTATGATTGTGTGATGCTATTGAGATGCTTCCTTGTGTGATTTGTTTGAGTTGAATGATTGGTTGTGCATGGATGTAATAACAGGATAGGGGTAGCAACGAGGTATCCATTGTGGATATTTTAACGGGTACCCACAGGTCGGGTATTTTTGCCATTCCTAAACAAGACTAAATCTCAAGTTGCATAGTTAACCAAAAAAAGACTGAAGTGTATGTAAAATCTTCAGAAAAAGGAAGAAAAAACCATGTATTATATATACTACTTACTAGTTGTCTATATTCAGTTAAGGAATGAATTGAAGTGTTGTGGCACAAGAAGTAATTTAAGGGAGATTTTCAAGCTACACATTGTCACAACTGCACCCTGCCACACAATTTCTTACTTCTTCACAATAGTCACGTAACACTAGTGTTTTAAATTGTGGTTGTGATGGTTGTGGTTATCTTGATTGTGGTCATTGTTGCCATTGTGATGCGGATTGCGGTATGAACGATTTTGTGATTAAAAAAAAATTGAATTCGATGTGACCCGATGCGGTCTAAATGCGGTCTGATGCGGTTGCTTTGCGACTCAATGCAGCCGCATCGTTGTGATTCAGAATCATACTGCAATTGCGGTGTGATGCAGTTACAAAGGTCACTCCAATTGCAATATTGCGGTCACATCAAGTGTGATGTGTTCCGTAATTTAAATCACAGCATATCACAAAGGCATATTCATTGTTGCTTAACTAACTAACAAAAGGATGCATAGCACTGTGTGTATATGTAGAAGAGATTAAATATCTAAGAATAGGATTTTCATCCTTTGGTAAATAGAATTACATGTTTCATTCAATTTTACATTGATAAACACAAGTACAAGAGTTCTTATCTAATACGAATTGAGATGCATACTGTGACCATTGCAATTACTTTTTTTTTTAAATTTGATGTGATCCAAATATGATTTAATATGATTATATCATTATGATTTGGTATCACATCACAATTACGATGTAATACATCAGTCATCATAACTGTAATTTTGCAGTCAAATTATTGATTGAAATGAACTTTATAGAATAAGTGAAGAAATGAAATTTATAATTGATTGGTATAATTGTCCGTATTGGAATTTACAGAATAAGAAATGAACTTTAATGATTAAATTGATTTGTGAATTCATTAATAAGTTTACAAAATGAAACTTAGCCTAAAAAACTAAACAAAAAGATTAACTAACTTGAAAATAAAATGGATAATAGAAGTAACTAACTAACTAGTAAAGTGGATAATAGAATTAACTAACTATATTATTTAACCATCCCCAATTGAAACAATGATAATAATACTAATAATAAAATAATTCGAATATATATATATATATATATATTCAAATATAGTTTTAAATAATGATAATAAATCGTGATATACTTAAAAAATTATTTTGGTATGTAATTAGAAGTATACAATTTGAAAATGCTTATAATTTGAAGAAAGGTGATTGGAAAAACTAATTTTTTTTTAAAAGGCTTAAAATGACTATCTATTAAAAGTAAAGGATTGAAATATGAGGGAAAAAATGTATGTATGCGATTTTTATATATTGTTATTATATAATCTATTATTCATTTTTAATCATAATTGATTCTTCAAAAAATATATACAAATACATGATATATAATTTACTAATGTATATAAATCTTTATATTCACGATACATAAATATTACATTGTTCAAATAATTACCATTTAGTTTAAGCTAAATAAAATCTATTTAAAAAGTCCAAATCAACCATTAAAAAAGTCCAAATGAACCATTAGGCTAAGAATACAAGAATATGGAGAGATAGGTAGAGAGGTCAATTCCATCATGCTTGTAGATAAGACTAAAGATATTGAGATAGAAAAATCTTTGCATTTATGTACACGTGTCAAAATTGGCTCCTTGTACTTATCTAACATTCTCTAATGTGAAGTAATTAGTCCTATAATTGGAGAGCATATAGATATTACAAAGGCTCTAAGGTCAACAAGAAAAAGAATAAAGCTTCATAGACATTAGTACTATTTTATTGGTAGTGGGAGAGGCTTCATCATTAACTCCTCTTACCTAAGAAGTGAGATGAGTTAGATTTTTCTCTATTATCAATGATGAAAATTAAGTTTTGTAGTATATTTTAAGGATAAAAATATAATATTAACATAAATTAAAGAAATAAAAGTGTAATTATCTATTAATTTTTTAATGTATTTTCACCTAACTATCATATTCAGAAATGAAGATGAGTGTGAGTGAGTGACAATAGACTCATTATTCCATCAAGCCAATGAATTTGAGCATTTATTGGTATTATCTATCTATCACTTGGACCTCATACTACAAGCAATGTGATTTAGGTGGCATCTTTTAAGGCTAATCTTAGGATTAATTTTTAGGATACTTTTTATTTGTGTCATTTAAAGTGTATTCATGACTCATGAGTTTAGTGTCTTTGTAGGAAAATGTATATAATGTCAATTACAAAAAATAAAAAATAGTAATAATAATGATAGTATAATAAAAAATAGAAAAAATAAACATTAACCATCATGTATGCATAATGGCAAGTCCAAGGACATGAGAAACACAAAGCATTGTGAGTAAGGTTAAATCAAACTTTGCTTTAAACATGTCGAATTTATATAACATATAAGAGCATATGTCTGACCTATTAGCATATTTAAATGTCTGTTATACTATATAATCTTAAAATATATCATCATATTTATATTTAAATAAGCTAATATGCGTACTTTTAACTAGACTCGTCTAACCTTAAATTTAAATTATATTTTTGTATACATTTTTATATTTAAATTATATTTTTGGATACATATTTAAATTACACACATATATATATATATATATTAATATTACTTATACTAAATTTGTATAATATGGACACTATTACACATATATATATATATATATATATTAATATTACTTATACTAAATTTGTATAATATGGACACTATTGCATGATATAACTAAAAAGGTCAGCCTATTATTAGACTTAATAGGCATTTTGTATGCCCTAAAACCTAGTTTGTTAACCTAAATAAACTTTTTAAAAAGTCTGAGTCTGACATGTTAACAAAACATTTGACCTGACCTATTATGTTATAGACCATATAATAGGTCAATATGATTTAACTTGTTTAGACACTTAATTGTGAGTTACTTCACCAATAGTTTGAATAGTCATGCCATCATAACCAACATATTAAGATGAAGTTTTCTTAACTTAATATCTTCTTTCATATTTTTTACCTTGGGTATTTTATGTTTTAAGTGTTGGGATATGTTGGGTATAATAAATAGGACCATTTTGTTGGTCTTCAACATTTTTATAAACATTTTCTTATTGCCATAAGTTAGAGAGCACAAGGCTAAGTACCATGCACACTATCAACATTAATATCCACTTAATGTGTTAGTCCACAACAAACATGTAACTAACTTATTTTTTAATCAAACTAAGATCAAAGACTTCTCTAGTTCTACTCAATAAGAATAAACACAATTATCTTATTCAAAGAACCCCATATAAATATCACATTTAGCATAAGGAGTATGGTACTTAGCCTACCCAAGTGTTTCTCAATTGGGTATTCTCCCTTATACAATATTCTAGTATTTTGAAACACTTCAAGTGACATGTTATTTTCTTACTAATAGAGAAAATAAAGAGTGACCCATTTTTGTGTTTGAAAACTTTGATGTGTATGAATTTTGTCCTTAAAAAATGAATATATTGAATAGTTCTTAAAAAATTAATAATATAGGTTATATTAGTCACATCAAAATCCATCTCACCAATGATTAATTTACTCTAGGACTAAATTAAAAATTTCAATTCTTAGATATTAAATTGAGAAGATCGTGATTCAAATCTTACAATCAACATAAAGATTTTTATTAGTGAGTACTTTATAAGAATATTTATAAGTGCTTAGGGGTGAATAACATTAGTAAAAGGGGTCGTATGCCCCTCCCTCCACATAATGCATGCAAAACAATTACGGGCATGAGCTATGAATAATATAAAAATAAATTGAATAATGTAAAATAAAGAAAATGTTAAGTTTCTTTTGGTTCTATTAAATGTATATACTCATCATTTAAGTCAAAAATTAATCCATTCTGAGGTGTATAGTTATCTATATCAATAAATATTATTATCAAAAATTGAACATTTGACATACATCTTCTTCGTTTTAAGAAGTTAAATAATATAAAAAAGAAAAGAAAAGATAATGAACAAAAGTGAGAGCTAAGCGTGCACAAAGAAGAAGCGCATAATATTATGTGATGCAGAAAAGCCCAACACCCACTCACTCACATTCCCGAAACGACACCGTACCATAGCTCCCAACTAACCAAACACAAAACTACGTTTTCCCTCCCTCCATTTATTATCGGACCAAAAATGGTAGACAAATACACACAGCCACTAATATTACAAATACTAATAAAATAATAGAAGAATATTATAATGTATAAGTTTTATGCACTCTTAACATATCATTTTATCTATGTTTAAGTAATCACGACTTTCTAAAAAAGTAACAAAAATGAATGGTATACTAATTGAGTATAATTCTTTACGCTAATAAGATATAAATATTATATTTATAAAATAAAGTAATATTTATCCATTATTAATGTAAAATCAATACTTTGTAATTGTAAATATTAATTTTTATACAAAATTATGATACCACATTTATTTATATTATTATTAAAAATATATTGATAATAATTAAATATGAATACTGAATAATATATTCTTACAACACTTATAATATACATATTTTCTATATATTACACACTATTCTTTTGTATTTAATTATTCTAAAATGATTAGAATGAGAGAAAAATATATATAAATATATATATTTATGGTATAAGAGTTTTTTATACCATCATATATTATTTACCCGTTATAATTGATTCAAGTAATCCAAATGAAATGAGAAATGGTATAATTAACGTGTATACAATTTTTTATATTTATAATAAAAAACTGTTATAAGGTGATGCATTTTTTACTAATAAGATAATAAAGCTCCTCTTACTTTTGTTTGTTGTTGCATATTGATATTTAATTACGGGGAGAGAATCCTTACTCCAAAAAAATGAATGATGAGTAAGTATTTTTCCACATAGTCTTGGAGTAAGGGGATGGTACCCTTTAATTATATTACAGTCCATTTAAGTTCACTTTATTATTTCAAATTTTGAAGAGTCGAAATCTGAAAAAGCTTAGCAATGTCTGAGCAAAAGAATCGCTGGACCTGGGACGTTACTGGCTTCGAGCCATGGAAGTCTTCGCCGTCGCCACCGTCGCCGTTGCCGCCGTCAGTTGAGAAACAAGAGCGGAGACAGTTGGCAAGGAGGTACTCCATTTCAACAGCTTCCTCTGTTGTTCCGCAGTTGAAGCATTCCATAGTCTCCAAGGTTCATCAATTGAAGGATAATGTTAAGGTAATGCGTTTTCTTTTCCATTTCTTCTCAATTTCGAAGCTCAATTTCTGATTTATTTGGTTTAGAGCTTTTTCTGCATGAGCTTCAGAATTTTGAGCAATTACTATTTTTGCACAACTAGCAAAGCTGAAACTGATTAAATTAGAATTGATTAGTAAAATAGTTGATAAGTTAGTTCATATAGGTAAAATTACATAAGTCGCTAGCTTGTAAATTCATAAGCTCGTAATTTATTGAAATAAACTTTTTTTCGTACTACCAAGAGTATCCTCAACTCAAATTATGGATATGAAACTAATCTATTTGGGTTGAGTGCAGGTTCCTCCCAACATCTGTCGCTCACATAATGTTTTGGTCTTTCTGGGATATAAGTGGGACTTACACTACTAGACCAACGACTTGTTGTTGAAATAAGCTTTTGTACTAAACAAAATGTTTTTAATCAAATAAAGTAGTTAATTAGCGACATAGTACTTAAATTAGCATATAAGTTAGTCGGTGGTGTTACTAAACATGTTCTTAGTCCTAGTCTCCTAGAGAAAAATAGTATGATTCTGTTATATTATGTCTAGTTCCATCTTAATTGAATGGAACAGAATGATTCTCTTATGTTTTATATCTAGTTCCGTCCTTCTGTTAGTTCTACTCCACCCCTTATGACGAACCATTTTTAACCTAACCGAATGTGATGTTATATTTTGTTTATAAATACACCAAATATTTAATACAACACATGTGTGATGTTTTGTCTCATTCTAACATGCCTAACAAGTTGTTGGGGGACCAACCAGAGAGTTGTTTAAAGTTTTTATATATAAATGTCTAATTTTGGGGTCACTATTTTTCTTAGGGACTAAAGTGAGTATTTACTCATTTATTTATAAAAAGGGAGATTCAGTGCACGAGGCTTCCACCTAGTGAGTATGTTGTTTAGGGTTTAGTTCTAAATGAAAATTTGGACAATTAGTTTTGGGATTTGGAGTGTTGTTGTGCTCTTCTATAACTTCTTTATAAAGTTGCTTGGTCTTATCAGATTTGTTTCAGTAAGAATTTATTACAATTCTGGTTTCGGAAAATGTCAATTATGGTTGGCTTTTCTTCTAGGTGTATCATTGCTTTGTGGTTAAGGTGCATCATGTGACAATGATGCATATCTGTCTTTTACTGGTGACTTTGGTATGCATGAAAATGAAAGTTTAAGGTAAGCTATATATAGTTCGTTTGCAACATCTTTTGGGATCATCTTGACGCTTTGTGGAACCTCAACAGATCATGCCATGGCATCAGAAACTGATTAGGATTTTCCGACGGAGTTTAAAGATCTTCAGTAATATGAGCGCATTGGTCTGTGTGTTTAATTGAAGATTTTCCGTTCCTTCTTTTTGTAGTCATCAGTGTGAACTTCAGTTAGTTGTTAGGAGGGCTATTGAAAGTTTGCAACATGTACTTAGTTTTAGTGCTTGGCGAGTCTGCCATGAAAAGGGCAAAATGGGGTCATCATTTTGTATCAATGTTATAAGTTAGCCGTAGGTTATTTTGGAATAATACGAGCAAGCATAAATTGGAAGGAAAACTTCAGGGTCAAACCAAGTGCTAATTTGGAGGATCTGAAGATGTGATAATGCACATCATAGACAAAGAAGTATTTTTGTTAAAAGCAGAGCTTAGACTTCCCCATTTGGAAAAGATTCCTAGAGTGGCTTAATTTCATTTCTTTCCCATTCTTATGTTGTCAAATAATAGAGTATATATAAATTAATTTTTGAAAGTCTCTTTATAGGTCATAAGATTGATTGGGTTGATAAAGAGCATTGGTAATTTGGTACACTCTCCAGTCCTATTTATAAGTCATGTTCTAGAAGGTTTCTTTGGTCCTTTACAAAAGGCCTTTTATACTTCCAATGAGAAATTAATTTTTTTCTTCCTATTTTGTGCCTATTAATGTGTTGTTCAATTAATGTAGTGGGTTGTAAAGTGTAGTGCAAATGATGGGAGTGGGATAATGGAATTAATGGGATAGTGTAAATATCAAGCCAAATAAAAGTTTGCCAGAAGATGCACATTTCTTTTTATTATAAAAAAGAAAGTTGCACATATCTGGACTATTTCTTTTACCGTTTTAAGTACTTGCACATCCTTACAGGCCAGTCTTGCTGGTTTGATTTATTGATTTTATTTGATATATCCTTGTCTATTTGTTGTGGATCATTTTATTTTTTGTTTTAGTCATGTCTTAACAAACACATCAGACATTTTGCACAGCTTGCTAGAGAAGACTATTTGCAGTTAAGACAAGAAGCATGCGAACTTCAAGAATATTCAAATGCAAAAATTGACCGAGTTACACGATATCTAGGTGTTCTGGCTGAGAAAACCCACAAACTAGGTGAGAAAGTAGTTGATATCAACTGTTGGCTCATTCTAGATAAGTGAAAGGTTTTGTCATTTTGTCAATTGCCATTTTTATTTTAGAGCGATACTTTTTCTCGAAAGTCATTGGGAATTGCTATAACATATTTAGGATATCTTTAGATTTCCATAAATATACATGGTGGAATCAATTAGTCTTCATATTAAGGAAGCATTTTTAGGAGTTGTTTCCCGACTTCATTATATTTGTTGCTTTTTTTCCTTATTTAACTAGAGTTGACCCTTGATATGGTATTAGAGCCTCCTTCATTAAGCGGTCATGACAGGAGTTTGATCTCTGCTGCTCTCATTTTTATAATAAAAAAACCTTGAATTTCAGCACCAGATAGAATGCACCCTGCATTAAACATGATTCAAGACCAAAGGGCTCTTGTATAAGAGAGAGTGTTAGAGATATAAAACCAATATGGAACCTTCAGCTTATTAGAGAATAGAGATAAGTGATCTAACTAACTTGTAGTTAGTTCTACTAATAATTCTGTTAGTACTTAGTGATCTGACAGCTATGAGCTGCTAGTATATAAACTGAGCTCACTCTTGTAATCCTTTAACAATGAAGAAATAATTTACAAGTTTCATATTTCTTCTCTGTTTTTACCTCCTTCAGTTTCCGTTCTTTACATGCATCTAATAGCTTAAGTTTTTAGGAGAGATGGCTTTGACTGAAATAAATGTTTTTCTCATGGTTACTAGATCTGATATGTGGTGTCATAATGAATGTTTTATCTCTGAAATGCATTTAGTTTCTTGAAGTAGATTAAGTTTTGTGAGATTTATTTTTGGTTTTATGTGTACCAAAAAATTTGAGGGAGGGGAGGTTGCCCAATCATAAATTTGCTATACTGATTTTATCTTTTTCTTTGGTAAAGTTTTGTATTTTTATTTCCTTTCATTAAATATTGAATTTTGTGGCCCCAATTGTGAATTTCAGATAAAGCTGCTCTTGAAACTGAAGCAAGAATATCTCCATTGATCAATGAGAAAAGAAGATTGTTCAATGATTTATTGACATCTAAAGGTAATTGCAATGTATTATTTGCTTTTAGCCTCCAAAATACATTGTCTATCCATTGTTATATACAATATCTAGAAGTTATTGTTTGTTGAGATTATTAAAACAAATACAACACTGTCTTGATGATTAGAAGATTCTATATCTTATTAGGATTAAATATGTGATTATCTTTCTAATTTTATTTCCCTAAAATTAAGGGATTCATATATGAACTCTTCTACTATAAATAGAAAAGGCTGAATGCATACAAATCACGTAAGCAATTCAGATAAACAATTTATCCTTTAGTCATAGGTCAAATGTAATCCTTCGCCAGTTCTGTCAGACTTCTGTGGAGGGGATATGTTATGAAGTAAGTTCTACATTGCATGTCACATTCTCCTAGGCATGGTTTAAATATTTGTTTGGTTGCTCATTTCATTGCCAATTGGTTTTGAGATGAAACGTTAACCAAATTTTTAGACAAACAACCTTCCTATTGTTTAAGTATATTCAAAATTAAGCTTTGCTCAGCAAAAACTTCTATCTAGCTATAACATTATTTGCAGGGAACATACGGGTATTCTGCCGAACTAGGCCATTATTTGAAGATGAAGGTTCCTCTGTCGTCGAATTTCCAGATGACTATACCATTCGTGTAAATACTGGTGATGAATCCTTGTCTAACCCAAAGAAAGATTTTGAATTTGATCGCGTCTATGGACCTCATGTTGGACAAGGTACAATCAATCTATTTTTTACTATTCCTTTCTGAATCAGACCCTAGTGATGGCCTCTGACATGCTGTTATCTCATCTTAACTTTTATATTCTGTTTGCAGCTGAGCTATTCAGTGATGTTCAACCACTGGTGCAGTCAGCTTTGGATGGATATAATATTTCCATATTTGCATACGGACAAGCCAATTCTGGAAAGACATACACTATGGTTGCTTTTTCTTTCTTTCACTCTGTGTGAGAGATCTGTTCCTCTTAAAAAGAAAAGGGCTAGTGTCTCAAATTCAATGTTGACTAACTAACTATTTAAACGGCTGCCCTATGGGTGAAATTGTTATTTTATATGCTCTTTTACTTGACTCAATAATGTCTGGCCTGATTAATTGCTGCTTGTTGTTCTCAGGAAGGTTCAAGCTATGATCGGGGTTTATATGCTCGTTGTTTTGAGGAGTTGTTTGATTTAGTCAACTCAGATACAACCTTTACTTCTCAATATAAATTCTGTATTACAGTTTGTGAGCTCTATAATGAACAGGTCTCTTTCTTTTTTGATTTATCATGTACACCCTTACTAGCGTGTCTCTAGTTTGCATTATAGTTCACGTAGGATTATTAAGGTTTTCATATAGTCTTCTGATATGTGCCTTCAGACAAGGGATCTGCTTTTGGAGTCGGGGAAAAGCATGCCAAAGCTCTGCCTTGGATCATCTGATTGTTTTGTAGAACTGGTGCAGGAAAAAGTTGACAACCCTGTCGAATTTTCTAGAGTTTTGGAAGCTGCATTTCAGAGTCGGGGAAATAATTCATTAAAGATTAGCGTATCTCATTTGTATGGTCTCAATTCTATTCCCACATTATTCATTGTTGTATTGTATCTTGGCATACTTTATGCTGTTTTAAGTTGCACAATAAGCTTATATTGTTAGCATATTTCACTGATATAGCTGGTGTTGCACTAATGAGAGATTCCTCCTATTCCTATATATGACTAATATTCTCTCAGAATTTCAGAAAGAAGTTTGTAAATACTTTTGTAGTTGTTGCTATTTGCATATTTGTGTTAATCTATCATATGTTGATTGATTTTATATAACGCTAATTCAGCTCCATGGATTTCATGTCTTGATATTCAGGATTGTCACGATACACATATTTTATAACAGTATGACCACTGGTGAAAGCTCATATAGCAAACTATCTCTGGTTGACTTGGCTGGAAGTGAAGGTTTAATAACAGAAGATGATAGTGGTGAGCGTGTCACAGATTTGATGCATGTTATGAAGTCACTTTCAGCGTATGTAATTTCAGTGTATTACTTTCCTATTCATTAGTGAATTTATCTCCATCTGCTTCATAGCCAGTCAGGTGTTTTGGCCATAGATTTATTTGGTTTGTCAGTTTATGTATTTATTGCAAATGTTACTGAGGTAGGTAATCCATCTTGCTATCTCTGTATCTGCTCGAGGAACAGATCTGCTGGAATTAGGTTTTTGTTCCCCCCTAATAGTGATCTCTATGCCTAAAAAAGAATTAGTTTTCGGCTGTTGGCTGCTGGATGCACTTGATGCATAAAAACTTCTTTATATACGCCTTTTCCAACTATGTGGGTTAGCTACATGCATCATACGACCCCATTGTGTTCCATAGTATATCCTTTTTGACAGTGCCATTTTCTTCATATGAATTTAATATTCATATATATAGAAGTTTTGGGCAAGTTGAGTGAATAGAATGTGGTGAGTTAGAATTTTATTGTCTAACTTGTGGCATTTCTAAATGTTTTCGCAGGTTTGGAGATGTTTTATCTTCTTTAACATCGAAGAAGGATGTTATTCCTTATGAGAATTCAATGTTGACGAAAATCCTTTCAGATTCACTCGGTATTGATTTTTTCTTCCCTCTTTTTAGACTTAAAAGAATCTTTATGTTATAGTGAGTAGTGACATAAATTGTTCCTGCCTGTTAAGATGATAATAAGCTGTACAAATTAAGGCTTAAGTTTGGTTTTTTCATACTAACCCAATGTTTTCAAAACTGGACTGGTTTTTGAACCATGGCCAAACTGGGGTTTTCTACATATATATATATATATTATTCATAAATTAGAATATATAAATAGGTAATAACATGTCAAGTATATAAGTAAAAGTATAAAAGAACCATTGAATATGGTTCTATATGACATCAGTATGATTCTGTATGACACTAAATTTTTATCCAGTGTTGCTAGGATAGGCTGTTTTGTGGTGCATAGAAAAGGTATCATGTAGCCTTTCAGAACACCCAGGAGTGATATTATGGAACCTGTATCTGTCAGTCCATAAGCATGATTGATAGGGAGCAGAGGATTATTAGACCCCCTATTAAGCATGTGTATGTTAGAAGGAATAAGATACATAACTAACTAAATAGGACAGCTGTCAAAAATAGTTAATTAGCTATAAATAGAGTTTAGAAGAGGGAATTAAGCATCTTTTGGAATAATTAGAATTGGACTGATTTAGGAAAATCAGTTAGGGAGGTTATTCTTTTTCCAAAGGAGTTCTTCATCTTGTATACACATTTCTCTGCAATAATACAAATTATGGGTCAAGATCACATTGATCTTGTGTCAATTCTTCTTCTTTCTATTTTCTGTTTCTGCAATTTATACCAGTTGTAACACTGGTATAAGAGCACCGATTCTGGTGCCCTGAAAACCACGCTGAAGCTAGCTGCGGATGAAGACGAGAGGCATGGCGCGAAGCAATGATGATTGGGAGCAAGAGAAAGAGGAGTTATGAACCAGAATTGATTTGAACGAGGCTCGAATCAAGAAGACCGAAGATCTTCTTGCTGCCATTGCTGCGAAATTGGGATTGTTGAATGACGAAACCCTAGGCGATGTGGGCAGCGAGTCCAGTGTGGATCGCGGCGAGGCGGGACGACGAACCACGGACCTGTGGCGTCGATTGGAGATTCCGGTTTTTGCGGGGGACGACGCATTTGGCTGGACGACGCATTGCGGGGGACGACGCTACGGTTTTAGCTTTGGAAGGAAAAGCCATTAGTTGGTATTAATGGTGGGAGAAATGTAATCCCCACCAGTCGTGGGAAGGTTTCAAGGTAGCGGTGATTCGAAGATTTCAGCCATCGATGATTCAGAACCCGTTCGAGCTACTGTTGTCGGTGAAGCAGTCCGAGACTGTGGAGGAGTATGTGGAAGAGTTTGAAAAATATGTGGGGGTTCTTAGGGAAATTGACCAAGAATTTGCCAAGGGTATTTTCTTGAATGGTTTGAAGGAAGAAGTGCAAGCCGAGGTAAGGTTGTTTGAACTTCATACCCTTACAGAAGTAATTCAAAAAGCAATTATGATTAAGCAGAAAAATCTGATTGTGAGTAGGAGGGGCAGCAACTATTATGCTAGAGCTTCAAGCTTTCCGAAGAATAACTCTTTCAACAAAGTGGTGACAGTGGATACAAGGGGGTTGGCTGTGAAAAATTCTGAATGGAGTGCAACCGACAATAATAAAAATAGTGGGGGATCTGCTAGTATAGTGGATGCATCTCGGGCTAGAGGAGGTAGATTCAAGCAACTGTCCGGGGCTGAAATGCGAGAAAAAAGAGAGAAGGGTTTATGTTTTAGATGCGATGAACCATATAATAAGGAGCATCGTTGCAAGAATAAGCAGTTGAGGATGATTATATTGGAAGAAGAGGAGGACAACGAAGATGAGGGACACTATGAGCAACAACCCGAACAATTTCATGCACTACAGATTTCTCTTTGTTCAATGGCGGGTTTGACTTCGGCCAAATCATGGAAAGTGGCAGGACGATTGAAGGGGGAAGAGGTGGTTATTTTGATTGACTGTGGGGCTTCTCACTATTTTATTTCTTCAGAATTAGTGCGAAAGTTGCAATTAGCAACACAGGAAACACCCACCTATGTAGTGGAGGTGGGGGATGGGCATAAAATTCGGTGCCAAGGGAAGTGCACAACACTAAAGTTGTTCGTCCAAGACTTGGAGGTGATCCAAGAATTTTATCTCTTCAGGCTAAAGGGGGTGGATGTCGTTCTTGGCTTGGATTGGTTAGCCAGTTTGGGAGAGGTCAAAGCGGATTTTGGTAGGTTGAAACTGACTCTGAGAAGAGGCGAGTTTGTGCACAAGATCCAGGGAGATCCAGCTTTGACAAAAACACAGCTTTCATTTGGGGCCATGATGCAAGTGTTGAAGGAAGAAGGGGAAGGATTTATGTTGCACTGTGGGGAGTCGAAGGAGCAGTCGGGATCGGGCCAACCTATCCTAGCAGTGGTCGAGGCAGTATTATAGCAGTATGCAGAAGTTTTTGATGATCCGCAAGATCTTCCTCCTAGGAGGAGACTTGATCACGCCATCCATTTGAAGGAAGGAGCTGAGATCCCAAACATCAGACCATACAAGTATCCTCACTATCAGAAGACTGAAATTGAAAGGTTAGTGATGAATATGTTACAAGCGGGTTTAATACGACCGAGTATAAGTCCTTATGCTAGCCCTGTTATCTTGGTTAAGAAGAAGGACGGCGGATGGAGATTTTGTGTGGATTATAGGGCTCTAAATAAAGTGACGGTTCCGAATAAATTCCCTATTCCGATTATAGAAGAGTTGTTGGATGAATTAGGAGGGGCCAACATTTTTTCTAAACTGGATTTGAAATCGGGATACCACCAAATCCGTATGCGGGAGGAGGATATCGAGAAGACCGCTTTCCGAACGCATGAAGGGCACTATGAGTTCTTGGTGATGTCATTTGGCCTCACAAATGCACCTTTCACGTTTCAAGCACTGATGAATGAAGTTCTCAAGCCATTTTTAAGAAAGTTCATGTTGGTTTTCTTTGACGACATATTGGTGTTTAGCAGGGATATGACGGAACATGTGGGACATTTACTACAGGTTTTGGAGCTATTGCAGGAACATTCTCTCAAGGCCAATAAGAAGAAATGTAGTTTTGGGCAAAAAAGATTGGAGTATTTGGGTCACATCATCTTAGAAAAGGGCGTGGAAGCCGATAAATCCAAGGTTGATGCTATGTGTTCTTGGCCCATACCGAAAGACATTAAGGGGTTGAGGGGTTTTTTGGGTCTTACCGGTTATTATCGGAGATTTGTTCGTGACTATGGCAAACTTGCTAAGCCGTTGACTGATTTGTTGAAGAAAGATGCGTATAAGTGGACCGAACAGGCTACGAAAGCTTTTGAATGGTTGAAAAAGGCAATGACAGATTTACCGTTGTTGGCAGTACCTGATTTTTCTCAGGTATTCGTGGTAGAAACTGATGCGTCTAGTAAGGGGTTGGGGGCGGTGTTGATGCAGGCTGGTCGACCATTGGCTTTTTGGAGTCAGGGGTTATCTTTGAGAGCTCAACAGAAGTCGGTTTATGAAAGGGAACTGATGGCATTGGTACAGGCCGTTCAGAGATGGAGACACTATTTGTTGGGCAGACATTTCATCATCAAAACGGATCAGCGGAGTTTGAAATTTCTCAATGACCAAAGGTTGTTTACGGCAGAACAGTTCAAATGGGCAGTGAAGTTGATTGACATGGATTTTGAAATCCAATTCAAACCAGGAAGGGACAATTCAGTAGCCGATGCTCTTTCGAGCAGAGAGATGTACGGTGCCATATCTCTAGTGTCCCTAGCTGATACTGAGATTTGGACTCGAGAGGTGGAGCAGGATCCGAAATGGAAGCAGCTGATACAAGAATTAATAATAGCACCAAGTTCTCATGGAGAGTTTGAATTTAAGAAGGGATTATTGTTGTACAAGGGGAAGTTGGTGATTTCCCGACATTCGACTCGAGTTCCTCTTATATTGAAGGAGTATCATGAGACTCCTACGGGGGGGGGGGGGGGGGGGGGGGGGGGGGCATTCTGGGTTCTTCGGGACTTATAAAAGGGTGGCTAGTTGTTTGTTCTGGAATGGAATGAAGAAGGACATCAAGAAGTTTGTGGAGGAGTGTGATGTATGTCAACGACATAAGTACTCCACATTGACTCCTGGGGGTTTGTTACAACCTTTGCCAATTCCTTCTCAAGTGTGGATGGATATTTCCATGGATTTCGTGGGGGACTACCTAGGGTCGGGGGGAAGGATACTATCTTTGTGGTGGTGAATCGTTTGACTAAATATGCAAATTTCTATGCTCTTGGCCATTCCTACACAGCAAAGGAGGTGGCTTTGTTGTTTGTCAAGGAGGTAGTGAAGTTGCATGGTTTCCCCTCGTCCATAATATTAGATTGGGATCCCGTTTTTCTTAGCAGTTTTTGGAAGGAGTTATTCCGGTTGACTGACACTCAATTGAAGCTTAGCACTTCTTAGCATCCGCAAACCGACGGCCAGACCGAGGTTGTCAACCGGTGCCTTGAGAATTACTTGCGGTGTTTTGTGGGTCCTAAGCCAAAACAATGGTTACAGTGGTTATCTTGGGCTGAATTTTGGTATAATACTACATATCATGGTTCAGCGGGTATGACTCCTTTTAAGGCCTTGTATGGTAGAGATCCCCATATGTTGCTTAAAGCAGGCGAATTTCCTTCAAAGGTAGAGGATGTGAATCAAATGCTACAACAAAGGGATAATATGTTGGTAGAACTCAAACAGAATTTGTTGAAGGCTCAAGATCAGATGAAGAAACAGGCCGACAAGCATAGGAGGCAGGTGGAGTTTCAGGAAGGGGATTGGGTGTATCTCAAAATTCAGCTGTATAAGTTGAAGTCTTTGGCAGTTAGACACTATATGAAGCTGGCTCCTAGGTTCTATGGCCCTTATCAAGTGATAAGTAAGGTGGGGGCAGTAACTTATAAGCTGGAGTTGCCGAGCCAGTCTAAGATACATCCTGTGTTTCATGTTTCATTGTTGAAGAAGGCACTCAAGCCAAATCAACAACCACAACCTCTTCCTCTGATGCTGATTGAGGAGTACAATTGCCGGGTTGCAACAATTCATGGGAGGTAGCAGCGTTGTTACAGTAGAAGTTTCCTTCTTTTCCCCTTGAGGACAAGGTGGCTCTTTTAGGGGGGGGGGGGGGGTATTGATAGGGAGCAGGGGATTATTAGACCCCCTATTAAGCATGTGTATGTTAGAAGGAATAAGATACATAACTAACTAAATAGGACAGCTGTCAAAAATAGTTAATTAGCTATAAATAGAGTTTAGAAGAGGGAATTAAGCATCTTTTGGAATAATTAGAATTGGACTGATTTAGGAAAATCAGTTAGGGAAGTTATTCTTTTTCCAAAGGAGTTCTTCATCTTGTATACACATTTCTCTGCAATAATACAAATTACGGGTCAAGATCACATTGATCTTGTGTCAATTCTTCTTCTTTCTATTTTCTGTTTCTGCAATTTATACCAATTGTAACAATGATACACTTTTCCTCGTGCCCTAACCGTGGTCTACCATCCTAGTAAACTGACTTTTCATCTGTTGAAGCTTTTTCTTTTATGAATTTAATTCTTCCAAAAAATAACTTATCCTATGTGGGAAAAACTAATTTTTCTACACGAAGCTTCACTCAGAAAACTTATGTGAATTTTCTATATAGGAAAAATATTTCTTTTATTTATCAGTATGGTCATCCTTGCATTTTCCTTTTTCACATTTTCTGCTCAATAAACTGACTCCCAATGGTTACATTTTGTTGCATCATGATTCACAATTTAGTTCTTTTTGATTGGTTTCTGGGAAATGATCTCATTTTTGCAGTTCATTTTCTTGTGTTTGTAGGTGGGAGTTCAAAGAGTCTGATGATTGTAAATGTGTGCCCAAAATTTTCAAATTTATCCCAGACGTTATCATCTCTCAATTTTTCTGCCAGAGCTCGAAACTCTGCATTGAGCCTTGGAAACAGAGATACAGTTAAGAAGTGGAGAGATAGTGTAAGTTTTCATTTCTTGACAATGATACTATTTTATAATCTTGTTTTTTTATTCATAAGTTTCAATTTTTATGAGAATCATTTTAAATACTATTGGATTACATCTGATAAAATCGTTTGTGGATAGAGTGGTTGTGGGTTTGATAAGGATCCCCACCTGTTGCTTATTTGATTTGAACTAAGATTTGCTAGTTTAAAAGGAAGAATACATATAATGTAGCAGGATTGGTTCATATCTTTTGTTGCTGAGAAACTACTTGATGTTTACTATATTCTTCCTTATGTAATCTTGATGAGCATGTGTAGAATGTTTAATTGTTCTTGTTTTACATGTTGTTCTTGGCAAAATATAATGATAAGTGCAACTAGGATTTAAATGATTGCAATTTTTCTCTTTATATTATCCATTGCATTTGTTATGATTTTTATAGGCGAATGATGCCCGCAAGGAGTTGTATGAGAAGGAAAAAGAAATCCATGATCTAAAGCAGGAGGGTCTGGGACTAAAGCAAGCACTTAATGATGCAAATGATCAGTGTATTTTACTCTTCAATGAAGTGCAAAAGGCATGGAAACATTCTTCTGCATTGCAGAACGATTTAAAGGTTTGACAATTCATGAGTTAGGCTTAAATTTCCAGTTCTATGTGGTCACATTGGTGGTTTGATATTTGTTTTCTCCATATGGTATGCTTGAATTTTGTTAATCCGTTTGGTAAGTCAATGACCTTTTTATGCTGCAAAATATTAGAAGTGTGCATTTAGACAACATTTAAATGAGATACTTTTCTGGTTGATCACAACCACAGATGTTGTCAATTCCACCACCTTTTCTATATCTTTTTTGGGCTGGATTTTGCTAAGGTGGGTGTTGTTTTGTCAAATGTTACACTTATTGTGTTAAGCTCAGTTCCTTTAAATTAGAAGGATAGCTATTATTTGTGTCATTCTTCTAATCCTAATTTTATGCCAATCTCTTGCTTTTTTTCCATCTCTATCAAACTGTTCAAATAGATTAATGGCATGTAATTTGTTAGTTGAGTTGAAAAGCATAAATAGTTTTTGCTGCAAGATGAGTCCAAATGCTTGCAAGCAGTCATTCTGTTCTGTGAAATGATTTACACATTTTTTGTTAAGTTCAGTTCCATTAAATTCTAAGGACAGTTATTATTTGCTAAATCCACTTTTCTAATCCCTCACCTTTTTTTTCCAATTATATCAATTGTACAAATCGATTAATCACATACTTTGTTTAGTTCAGAGACAAAGATATATTTTTGCTTCAAGATGTGTCCTAATGCTTGCAAACGTTCAAAATGTTCTGTCAAACTTGATTGTTAGCTTTGGATATGAAGGCTTCAAGCTTGTGAGTTACATCATTACTTTTATTTGTTGCAGTCGGAGCATATTTTGCTGTCGGATAAGCACAAGATAGAAAAAGAACAAAATACTCAGTTAAAAAGTCAAGTTTCTCAACTATTACAGTTAGAGCAAGATCAAAAATTGCAGATACAAGAGCAAGATTTAGCCATTCAAAGTTTGCAGGTTGGTCCTGCTTGTATTTTATTTTAGTTTGTGTATAATATTCATTAGGTGCTTTTTGAATGTTTCTTGGAGTTTCAATAACTGCAGTTTCCGATAGAAAGTTAAACTGGCCTAACATAATGCCTAAAGGCTAGAAGTAATGTAAATTGTAATCCTTGTAAGTAGAATGAATGGAAATCAGCTTTGTTTGGTAGGATGCTTTGCCTTGCATATTTATTTTAAATGACAATTGAAACTTATATTCTTTGCCGTTGCTTCATATCAGTATATTTTCAATGGATGGGGTTTTAATTTTGGCTTCCTTTTCTTTTTCAAGGGGATGGGGTTCTCTCTGAGACACTATGGATATGAAAGGGATTCACTGTTACTATTTTCTGCTTTTAGTGTGGTGTTCCCCCTTCTGTCCTCTTATCATTTTAGTCCTTCTGTTTATGGCTAAAGTAATGAGTTTCTTGTATTATAGCTGGTGCTTTAATATTGTTGGTATGTTTAGGTTTCATTTTTTAATTTATTGGACTGAATTATAGAGAATTATTTATATTTATCTTTTTTCATCTTGTTCTCACTTCTCTCTCTCATGTTGCTGGAGCTTTGGTTTGCTCCATATTGCATGCTTCCAATCCAATGTTACGTGTGCAATTACTTGTATGGCATGTTAATAGTGTGTGATGGTGGTTTTTCTAGCATAAAGCTGTAGGAGCACCACTTCTACCACGATTTGCGTTACTACACTGTTTATTTACTTTTTCATCACTAGTTTGAAGACAACCAATTACACCCTTTGCCGAGTTATCTTAATTTAGTATGTATATAAATTGAGTCAAGTCTTAGTCATAGATGTATATGTTCATCTTTCTTCGTACCTGCAAGAGAGTTTAAGGGTTCTTTTCTCTTCTCTTACAGGCTAAAATTACAACCCTTGAAACTCAACTGAATGAAGCTCTTAGTTCCAGAGAAACTAAGTCATCGCTTGTCCCAGATGCAGACTCTACAACTCAATCCAATTCCAGCCAAACTGGAGATGTTGTTGATACTTCTGCAGTAACCAAAAAATTGGAAGAGGAACTCAAAAAACGTGATGCTCTGATTGAGGTATGCATACTTGGACAAATTGTGTTTGATTGTACTAGTCTTTCAATTGTTATTTTCTATTAAATTGTGATTTCCTATGAAGTCAAATTCTTATCCTACCAGGGATCAGGGAAGGGAGCTAGAAATGTAAAACATGGGATTGTAACATAAGATCCTACCTATTATATAAATTATATTTAAGAATATATATACAGAGAAAATAACACAAGGCATAATAAAAATAAAATCACAATCCACATTTAAATATCTTATAGTTCAAAATGCATAATAGAGATGGTTTTGTAAAGTTAAGGCTTCTACCATGCCAAAGACTTAACAAAACTAAAGCTTCTAAACTATGAAAGATTGTGTCTCAAAATAACAGCCGCATCCAAGGAATGAAAAAGTCAGCACCAACATTCAGTGAAGAATAGAAATCAAAGGAGGAAGGTACTCATACAAATCCTAAAACAGGGGGAATCAGAAAAGTGAAATTTTTACCGCACACCTATAAGACATACAATGTTATATGGGACTGAATGTTGGCTGGTAAAATATCTACAGGAGAATAAAATAAAATTAGCCGAAATTAGAATGCTGTGTTGGATAAAATCAAGGTAGCAGATATTGTGGCGTCATTCGTTCCATGTAGCCGACCCTACCCGGTGGTATTAAAGCTTGGTTGTTGTTGTTGTTGTTGCCTTACCTACCAATACAATATGCAGTTCTCATGTGACTGCTAGTATGTGCTTTATGATCTTTCACCCAAATTCTCAACCACTCTCTCAAAAACATGTTTTGAGCTAAGATCGAGATTGCAGATGCCTGAGAAACACATAGGCTTATGTGATTTTTAGTAGAATTGCAATTTTGACCATCATCATGGTTACTCCTTTTTCTTATTTGATCTTTAATATTTTTATTGTTTGTAATTAACCCAAATTTGTATAGATTCAAAATGGTTGCATATAGGAGCATAGTAAAAGTATGGGGTGTTGAACTGAAATGAGGTGGCCATGTGGAACCATTAGTATATGTAATGCGGGGGGGGGGGGGGGGGGGGGGGGGATGCCCAGTCTAAAATGTTTCCATGCCATATCTTCTGTATGTTTGTATTTATTGCTGAGTTCTTTAGCTGTATTAAATTTTGATATGTCTACCATAGTTTCTTTTTTCTGGTAAGGGGCTCAAATTGATATTCAATGTTTTGCAGAGGTTGCATGAAGAAAATGAGAAATTGTTTGAGAGATTAACTGAGAAAGCTTCTCTGGCTGGATCACCTCAGGTAGGGAAGTTTTACTTTGTACCCGATATATGTTATGATTATTCATATTGATAAATGATAATCATGCTTGCTGTTTTGTAGTATTTTTGTCTCTCTAAATATGGTAATTTATTTTCAGCCAACTCCATTCTCTAGGGGATCAGTGAATGCCCACCCTCGAGATATGGGGAGGTAAAGTTTATTTTATTTCTTGTAAGTTTACAGTTATGTTTTGTTGTTATGCTTATGATTGATACCTTTGTTCTCATTGGCTTGAAATAGGAATGGCACCAGCAACAGTGCAACTCGTTCTACGGATGTTCTTCCTTCACCATTAGGCACTGATAAGAATGATGGAACAGTTGCTATTGTTAAATCTGGCTCTGAAATAGTTAAGACTACCCCGGCAGGTGAATATCTTACTACTGCACTGAATGACTTTGATCCAGATCAATATGAAGGCCATGCTGCCATTTCTGATGGTACAAACAAGCTTTTGATGCTGGTATGCTTGGACTATTTATTTTATGATTCAGTTTTCTGGAGATAACTGCATTTTGTAATATGTGGAGATATATTATTTCTTGTTTATATTTAGCTCCATCTTTCGAGGTTGGAATATCAGGAAAATTATATTTTTTATCACGCATGTAAAATTGAAGATAGTTTGTTCTACTGTCTTCTAGAATTGGAGATATGTTGTATTTTTTTTAATATTGACCCCGATTAATTGGTTGCATGATGGTCTCATCTAAGTATCTGAAACAGTGGGTGGAAGACAATTGAAATAATGACAAGGGTAAATGCTGGCTCTGAGCTCATTTTAGTCATGTGCATGGCAAAAAGTCAAAATTGAGTCATCTAAATTTTGTAATAGAGTGTGTGTACAGGAGGTATGACTGTCATGATTAACACTAGGTTAGGGAAGGCCGTGTTATTATTCAGACAACAATGGTTCAACAACCAAGTCTTAATCTCACTATGTGAAGTTGAGTACATAGACTGAATGAGACATAATCCTCTACCATAAATCATGTCCGTTGACAAAACATTGATTTTTAAATCTTGCTTAATCGTTCTAGCTATGATTTTTCTTAGTCTCCCTTTGCCTCTAGAAACTGCACTACCTACATTTCATTTATTCTCCTTACTGAGACTTTTAATGGTCTCATCCAGACATGCCAAAATCACCTAAGGCATGACTCTACCATCTTTTCTATAATAGGACTTATCGTAACTTTCATCGTAATGCATTTATTCCTGATCTTATATTCTCTAGTGTTTTCACTTATCCAAAATGGTTGCAGGTTCTGGCTGCTGTCATCAAAGCTGGTGCCTCTAGAGAACATGAGATACTTGCTGAAATTAAGGATGCTGTTTTCTCTTTTATTAGGAAAATGGAGCCAAAGCGAGTGATGGACACTATGCTAGTTTCCCGTGTTAGAATCCTGTATATAAGATCTTTTCTTGCTAGATCGGCAGAATTACAATCAATTAAGGTAATAACTAGTAGAGACTACTGGATTTGCATTTTTTATTTAAATGTTTTAATAAGCTTTTTGCTGTGTATTTTGTAGTGTTTTATTGAGTTTAGTGGACAATACCTTATATTAATTTGGTAAGTCTTGCACATTGAATTGAAAGGTCTTGCCAGTTGAATGCTTTCTTGAGAAGGTTAATACTGGACAGAGTAGAAGCTCCAGCCGAGGGAATAGTCCTGGAAGGTCTCCTGTCCAATATGTCGGTGAGCAGATCCATGGATTTAAAGTGAATCTGAAGCCAGAAAAGAAGTCCAAATTTTCATCTGTTGTGTTGAAGATACGTGGGATTGATCAGGTAGCTGCTATTACCTATTATTATTTGGTCTTTCTATATACAGAAGAGCTGGTTATGCAGGAGTAGAAAACTACAAAGGAAGTTGTACTATCCAACAGTATAAAGTTATTCGGCTTAAATAAGTTTTTGATCCCTATAAATAGGGTTGATTTTGTAGTAGATTCCTGAATTTTGTCGTTGTTGGTTTTAGTCTTTGCAATTCCAAGTCGTTTTGCCATTCATGTTATGGTTTCATTAACTGCTAACATAATCCATGTCAGCAACACACATCACTAAATGCCATTGCACGCAGTTCCATGTGGTACATTAATACTGTTTTTCAAATTTTTAAAGTATTAAAAACAATTAAATTTGTATATGTTTATATTATAATAATAATATTTTTTAAAAATAAACAGAAAATTATCCATGTGGCACCACATAGCACCATGTGTCATGACATTTAGCGACATGACATTGTTGATGGGACTTTCCATCTGCCACATCATCGGTTAACAAAGGCGTACAAAGAGGGGATGAATGAAAAAGGTTTTAGAAATGCAAGGACTGAAATTGGCAATTTTTTTACAAGGACCTATCGCAAAACGACCCCATTTATTGGGACTAAGTGACTAACAACTTATTTAAGCCAAATTACATTACCAGTTTTTGGTGTCCCTATGTTAAATTACATTCTTAAAAACTGCAAAGGTTGAGTAAGTTAGCCTTTGTTAAACTTCAAAGTTTCCATGAATACGTGCTATTTATCCTTTTAATTTTTGGTTTCCCTTTTGTTTCTAATTTTTTTTCTAGCACGTACCAAACTAAACTCTTTTATTCTTAAAACTCCATTTATGTTTAGATTCTTGTTCTTGACATCTTATTCTATTTACAATTTGAATTAAACTGCTCAGGACATCTGGAGACAGCAGGTAACTGGCGGAAAGCTCCGGGAAATTACAGAGGAAGCCAAAAGTTTTGCAGTTGGGAACAAGGCTCTTGCTGCTCTCTTTGTACATACTCCAGCAGGTGAGCTGCAGCGTCAAATTAGATCCTGGCTTGCAGAGAACTTTGATTTCCTATCTGTTACTGGGAATCATGGATCAGAGGACTCCACTGGTCATTTAGAACTGCTTTCAACTGCAATTATGGATGGTTGGATGGCTGGACTTGGTGCTGCTCTGCCTCCACACACCGATGCACTTGGGCAGATATTATATGAATATTCAAAACGTGTCTATACTTCTCAGCTACAGCACTTGAAGGTATGTCTCATGTCATGTTTGATCTGTGTAGAGTAACAGCACTTGAAGGTGTGTCTCATGTCATGTTAGATCTGTGTAGAGTAACCCTTTTAAATGCATACAGCAGATGTTTATGGTTACTGGAAGAAGCTTCTATTTATCCTTACCTTGGGACTTGTTTGAGAGATGGTTGTTAAATATATAAAACCATTCATGTGTGTTCACCCAACAGCTTAAGTTTTTTGTAGAGTCGAATCTTGACATGGTATCGAAGCCTCTATGACCACGTGGTTAGGAGTTCCATCCTATCCATCCCTATTCTTCTAAATAAATAAAAGTAGTTAAAATTTAAGGACAAGCTATGGTTGGCCTATGTAAAATTCATGCTTTAAATAAGGCTATCACGTAAGGGACATGTTACATACATAAATCCACTTGCATGCCTTCACTCAACAAGTTAAGCTTTTGGGAGAGTTGGTTCTTGACAATGGTTCACTTACAAGTTATGTTCACCACCTTCATACATTAGTTCTAATGTGCCAGACCAAGTCTGGCTAATTGCATTGGCATCTTTAAAGGGATAAAGTAATTTTCATTGTTTCTATATCATAATTAGCTAATGCTTACTCCATAGAAGAGTGTATGTCTTTGATGGATATGTGGAGATCGGAAATATTGCTTATTTGAGGTGTTCTCTCCTTGTCTGTTTTTTCTTATTATTTTATGTTAATTATTAGAGGATATATTATCCTCTGCTTTTGTACTCATGTATCTCTTTCCTAATAAACTTTCTTCTTTTTATCTAAAAAAAAGCATACTGGACTAAGTTTGTTATTCAGAATAAAAGATTGGTTAAAGTATACCTTTGGTACCTATATGTGATGCTTGTTTTAACTTAGTTCCACGAGTAAAAAAGACCACTTCAATCCTGATATGTACAATTATTTTCAATTTGGTCATTGTCGTCTACTATTGTTATAACACCATTCATTGGAGTTCAAAGTATAGGGACAATTGGAAACGACACATGTAGGGACCAGAGACATACATTTTTGGTCTGTCTATATGGTAATCATTTTCACTTAGTCTTTATATAAAAAGGAAAAGGACGACTCAGTGCATGAGGCTTCCACTTAATGAGCTATGGGGAGGGTAGATGTATGCAACATTACTGCACAAACGGAGAGGCTGTTTCTAGCCTCTTTAGTCTTTATATGTAACAATCATTTTCAATTTGGTCTTCATAATATAACTCCAGCTATCAGTTTTGTAACAACAACAAATGGCAAGGACCAATTTCAAAATAATTGTGTATGGGGATTGAAATGATTTTTTTATGTATGGGGACCAAGTTAAAATTGAGTATCACATATAAGGACTGAAAGTATTGTTTGACTTTAACCTAAAATATTAGGTTTTCTTATTTACAAGATTTTACTTTTTATTTCCTTCTATATTTATTAAGATTTCATCAGAAGGCATACCCAAAGCAGGTTGGACCCAAATAATTTATAAATATAGAAGTGGCTGGCAAAGTGATTTTGACTTGCTCTATGGTCTATTTTCCTATGTCGCGCTTTTTTGTTGAAGTGGTGTTAATTAATCTTTCCGAATTTATTTCCTGTTAGTTTTCCTGGTGCCAGAATATTGCTTTTGGAATATGAAGTCTTTATTCTAATTTCTATCAATTATATAATTCCAGTGTCTTCTTTAAATTATTAGATTCCAAGAGAAAAGTAGGATTACTAGAAAGACTTGTTCATGCCTTAAACTAGGGGTGAGCATGGGCCGGGTTAATGCTTGTCCTTACCCGACCCTAAATGGTGTTCGGGTCATTTTTTTGAACCCGGGTTCGACCCTAGACCCGGAGTTAACCCGACCCTAAATATTCACAGGGTCAGCCTTTAAACCCGGACCCGACCATAGACCCGATTAAATATAACGTATACTCATTTTACATAAAGTCTTCTAAACATTATTTATTATTGTGAATATGTAATTTGACATATAAAATAATATATGTGTATATATATCAAACATATATATATGATGAAAAATTAGAGAATCAATGATATTTTCGACCAAAAAAGTATCATTAATCTGTATATATTTGAACATAGACACATACAAACATCATGAGAAAGTGAAAATGGGACGGATCGGGACGGGTCCTGTTTGATCCCTACCCGGCCCTAAATATTAACCGAGTCTAATTTTTTGAACCCGACCTAGACCTGATGAGACCCAACCCTTTTCAGGCCCGACCACGATCGGATCATACCGGGTGAGCGGGTAAGGCCGGGTCCTACTCACCCCTACCTTAAACTATGCCTTAGTCTTGTTATCCCTGTTTTACTTTTATATTGTTTGTTAAGAATAGCTAAACCACTTCTCACTATTCAATACTATGAAGTGTCTTGATCGGTCTCCGGAAAGTCTCAAGCTCCTAAAAAGACTAATCTTCAGTTTGTATTCAAAGCCCAAGACAACACTGTTTCTGTTTCCCCCATATTTTGCCTTGTTTAATCCTTGATATATACTTCTACATTACTATCCATGTAATTTTTTATCTTCCTATTTTTTAGAACTGTCTCAAATTCAACTCTACATTTGACTCCCATGTTACCCAAAAATAATTCCTGCTTTGGGTTTTGCACTATTTGCATTATTAATTTTTTCTAATTTTTTGATGCATGTTAAATCTTGCATTCCAGTACTGAATTTTATATGATTAAGAGAGCTGAGGTAGTCTTTCAATACGAACCATGCTTAATTACATTTATGCAATCTGTTTAATTGGATCGATGTGGATGTATACCTCAGAAGATGTAAAAAGATGCATGAATCCTTGGACTGATTTTCCTTACATTGCATGTGATAACCTTATATTATTACACTCCTTAGATAATTTGTTCAGATTATGTTATCTGATATTGTCCTATCAGGATATTGCTGGTACCTTGGCAACAGAAGAGGCTGAAGACACAGCACAAGTAGCTAAGCTGCGTTCTGCTCTCGAATCTGTTGATCATAAAAGAAAAAAGGTGCTTTAATTCTACTGTTTCGTTACGATTGCCTGTAATTGTGTTATATTCAACTTATCTTTGCATATATTTAGAATCCGGCGTGAGTTCAAGCTTTTGTTATTTCAATTACCAGATAAAATTTTCACAATAAAATTAATATAGTTCCTGATTGTGGTGCAACAATTTGTTTCAAAAACTTTATTATCAGTTTGATACTAGAGGGTGAAAATTGGCATAACAGTGTAGACTTAGAGGTTTGTAAGTATAAAAAATGGAAAGAGAGAATAGACTAAGTAATATGAATAGGTGAATATCTTTGCTTATTTTGTTTGTATTTTTCAAAATGATGTTAGATTGAGCCTGAGTGGTATTGTTGCATTGATAGTGATCATTTTTATGAACATCTTCATATCTTATGCTGACATGGATTTCTTCGGTCATTTTATGCTCAGATTATGCAACAAATCAGAAGTGATGTTGCCTTATTGACGTTGGAAAATGTCGGTTCACCCATTCAGAATCCTTCTACAGCAGCTGAAGATTCACGCTTAGCATCTCTCATTTCACTTGATGGCATATTAAAACAAATCAAGGTTCTTATTTTCTAGTACAAATCTATTTTTGCATTCAGTGTCCTAACTGGAAATTATCCATAATCCGATATTATTTGACCAGGATATAACACGACTTTCTTCTGGGAACACCTTGAGCAAAAGTAAGAAACGAACGATGATTGCTTCTCTTGATGAACTAACAAAACAAATGCCTTCACTTCTAGAAATTGATCATCCATGTGCTCAGAGGCACATTGCAGAGGCTCGCCACATCGTCGAGGTATGCTAAGTTTTCTATTAAGGGTAAATTATCTCGTGTGGATGCATCAACTGTTGAAAATAATTCTGATCGAAGTTATTTATGATGCCCAAATTCTCTGTTCTGTCAATATATTAATACAGTCAATTCCTGAAGAAGATGATCACGTTCAAGACCTATCACATGCTCCTAGGCAATCAACAAATCCGGCCTTCGGATCTGAAATCGATGTAGCACAGTGGAACGTACTCCAATTTAATACAGGCGCTAATTTGCCATTTATAATCAAATGTGGAGCAAACTCTAATTCGGAACTCGTCATTAAAGCCGATGCCCGTGTTCAGGAACCCAAAGGTGCTGAGATTGTGAGGGTTGCTCCAAGACCATCCATTTTGGAAAATATGAGCTTGGAAGAAATGAAACTAGTATTTTCCGAATTACCCGAGTCTCTAACCTTACTTGCCCTGGCAAGGACAGCCGATGGCACACGAGCACGGTATTCTAGATTATATAAGACCTTAGCATCAAAGGTTCCATCCCTTAAAGATTTGGTCGGTGAACTCGAAAAAGGCGGTGCACTCGGAGATGCGAAAACATAACCGTTTAAAGGGCTAGCTAATGTTGTAAACATGTATGCGTTGAGTTTATTGTACTAAAATGCAAATGCTTTTGGAGAATTAAATTAAGTGGCATTGCATTTCTCTCTTGTTTGCCTCATTCTTGGGGAAGCAAGTCTCTGTATGTACTATGTAATTGTTACTTTCCTTGCAAGTTATTGAATTTAATACTTTTATATATTTTCACTGCAGATTTTTCAGTATAGATAATCCAAGCATCTGGAACTAGTACAATTATTTTGTCAAGCATGGGATTTTAGGCTTTAAAAATAACTTTTTTATAATAAAATGTTGTAAATAAATTAAATCCTTAAATTTTAGAGTTAACTACATTGACACCCCTGAATTTTAGTGAAATTACACAAATCACTCCTCCCTTTTTTGTCATACACGAACAATTCATTCCTCTTACACGAATCACCCCTAATTTTGTACATATATTAACACTTACCACCCCTGATAAGTTATAAATGTAATATTTTAAACAAAAAACATGTGATGTGTGTAATTAAGTTAAAAAGAATATTGTTTGTAGACAAATTCAAATAATATAAGAGTTAATGTATCTTCATTATTTGGTTTATTACAAAATAATATAAGGGTTATATAAACATCTCATTAGAATTGATAATATATTGTGTAATAAAACAAAAATAATAAAAAAAAACACTCAGTTTTGTACTATTTGGAATTGTTTACACAATGTATAATATTTTGTTTAACTTAATTACATTCACCACACATTTTTTTGTTTAAAATATTATACTTATATCTCATTATAGGTGTTCAGTGTAACATATGTATAAAATTAGGGATGATTTGTGTAAGAGAGAGGTGGTTCATGTAAGTACAAAAAAGGGAGGGATGATTTATGTAATTTTACTAAAATTCAGGGGTGTTAGTGTAATTAACTTTAAATTTTAACATTTAGATGATGAATTACTGTTTTAAAAATCCTTAAAACATGGGATTAGCGCTTAATGTATATAGCAACTAAAAAAATGTATCTGTAATTGGAAATCTTTACATAGAATGTATACACTGATATTGGGAAAGGAATGGTTGGAGCAAATATGTATCACATCTTCACATTAAATTTTTAGATAAAAATATAATACATATTGAATAAAATTTGGCCACTTGGATTGAATATTATGGTATATTGAATACAATCTTTATCCACTATAAATTTGAACACAATCTTTATCCACTATAAATTAAGAAAATTGTAATTGTGTTCTCATTTTGATTTTAAACTTAAACATGTTTTAATAATGTATATATTTTTAATTTTAGTCTCTGGTTAATTTGGATGAAAAACCATAACTTTGTTATTCCATTATTCCATGTAACATCTTACATGACTAGTGATATGAATTAGGAGTAAAATCAAGAATGGTTTAACAAGAAATTCTTCTGACTTAATCAGACTTCTTAAATTTGAGTATATCAAAAGACAAGTATGTTTGATACCAAAAATTGTGTTGTCTATTGTGATCTTACGGATCTAGTAGGAGGAGATGGATACCTATAAAAAATAATTATTATTTGTTTTTGATTACTTTATACGAATTTTTATCATTTTTACCAATAGGTAATATAAATGGAATATATAGAGTATTTGTCTACTATTATTCACCACAAATAACTACTTTCTTCCATTCCAATTGTACACATTAAATTTAGATAAAAATAAGTGCCAAATTTGTACATAATGCATTTTTCATATAATTTCCCCCTATCTTTTGTCAAATGATAATATGCATTGAATTAGTGTTTGCTATATTTATGTTCACAATTGTTTACATTAAATATGTAGTGGTAAAATTGGTAATATAAAAAGAATGTCATTTTAAATTTAATTTTAGAGATAAAAAACAATTTACATTTTCTCTATTTTTCTTCTGTAGTAAATAAAAATTAGAGATAAGTAATTACCTACAAGATTTGTCTTTATATATTTGAATAGATATATATAAGATGTTTTTTCATAAGTAATATATTTTTTAAAAATTAGGCATTTGACATTGTTGGAATTCCAAAATTAATTCTATAGGGACAATGACACATTCATTTTTCTAATGTGTACTTTTTATTTTTTTCTTCTTCTATATTAAACCTTGTTTCTCATATCTTCATTGTAATTGATTTTTTTTTGTCATGGGGACTATGTGACTAAGATCATCATAAATAAGTTTGAGTATCCTTCATGTACTTTATCTATTTAGAAAAGATGCATGAATTATTTGTGGAGGAAAGTTTGAATTTTAGTAAATGATTGAAATTGATAAATGTAATATAACTGGCTATTACTATCTCATTGTTGATTTTCTTCAACTCTAATGCTCTTACACAAGATTCCTTTAACATGCACTATTTTCTTTTCCCTAAAGTTTATTAATGTAGATGGCTAACAGAACTAACCCGAAAAATTGAGATTCAAGAAAAACTGAAATGTGAACTTCACAATACAAAATGATGGGCTATATCACTTAGACTGTGAAGCACAGAAATGTAAGTTTGGCCTCAAAGTTAGCTGTGAAAAATTACACGAAATTTTTAATGAGATGGAAACTTCCCTTCTTTCACAAATTGAGAATGAGAAAGTCCTTAATCTTGAGAATGATTGATAGAAGATACTAAAATGTAGAAGATACTAAAATGTAGTGATTTTTGTTATGATATGATTTCCAATATTTACCTCTACTGTAAGATTTGTCTGTCACTTGTTAAACATACACTTCATATATTTTGTTTTATTTCGACTTATATGAAAGTCATATGATTCTAAAACTTGTCTCCACACAACTTCTCATTTAATTCATCTCTTGAGTTTCCACGTAGGATAGTATCATTTGCAAAAAGCATGTATCATGACATCGATTGTTGGATATGCTCGTTAAGCCGTCCAAGATGAATGTAATCAAATATGGGCTTAATGTAACCCTTAGTATAGTTCGATTGCGATAGGAAAATCCTTTGTGACCTCATCTTGTGTTTTCACATTGTTGTTTGACGTTCATTGCTCGAATGTAGGCAACTCAAACACCTTTCTTTTCTATAGCTCTTGAGAGTACCTTTCTCTAGACACCTTTTCATATGTCTTCTCTAAATGAATGAAAAACATGTACAAGTCCTTTTGGTTTATTCAGTATTGCTCAATCAATCGTTGTAACAAGTATATAGCTTCCATGGTTGACCTCCCCGATATAAAATCAAATTGATTTTCAGTAATATATGATCCTTGTCTTAACCCTTGCTCAATAATACTCTCCCATGACTTCATAGTATTGCTCGTAACATAACTTTTTATAGTCTGCACAATTTTATATGTCGCCTTTGTTCTTATAAATAGGGATTAAAATGCTTAGAATCTTCCAGCTTTTCGGGCCTCAATAGGTATATGTCCAACCTTTTTGTTTTTGATTCCAAACCATTATTTTTTCTCCATACATGTCTTCTCAATCCAAAGAAGAGACCTTGATGATATACACTCATGGAGAACACTCTTATACTTGGATCAATGTATTTGTTTGCTTGGTGGCTTATGGTACTTCTGTAGAGGCCTAAGGTGGTGTTTATTCATATATCAATGATCAAAGGTGCATTGATGCACCAAAAAACCCTCCTTTTTGAGCTGGAGAGGTTGTTTTTCTAATCATTTTGTATCTGATCAATGCATTATTCAGTCATTGATCATTTCTCAATTGTTATAACATTGTAAAACCAATATAGCACCTTGGGGTGAGCAGGATCCAGCCCTACTCGCTCACTCGGTATAGCTCGATCATGATTGGACTTGAATAGGGTCGAGTCTCATCAGGTCTAGGGCTAGGTTTAGGTTCAAAATTTGACCCAGTCAATATTTAGAACGGGTAGAGACCAAACATGACCCGTCTCGACTAGTATTACAAATATATGTAACATAATTATTAAATTACAAAGAGCTTTTCCAAAACCATTCTGCAAAGCAGATATATCAGATAGGTTTTACATCAACAAATTCATCAGATTAGAAGCATGGTTGTGACTAGGGGCAAAATCCTATACACTAAGCTTGCAGGGCAAACACATCATCAAAAGATGTATGCCATGTACAATAAAAATGTCATCGAAATAGCATCTCATCGCTTATAAAACTTCAATTCTCGGCTACAATTGGATTTCAGTGCATCCTCCAATTTCTCAGCTTGGTCAAAATCGACTTTAAAAGTAACCATGCACATGCCATCATTACCCGTATCATAATCCTGCTTCATATCTTCGACTGGAAAAGACTGCAGCTGAAAATGGCACCAGGCATGAGCTTAACAAGTTGATACATGAGCTTAAATAATTTTCACTTTCTTTTGAGAAAAAGCTTAAACATACTTATATACTGTATCTTTACGCACATCATCTTATTTTACCATTTTCACAAAGCTATATAAAGAAGCAACAAATACTGAATTAGTGTTATTACAGTAGCAATATCGCTAATAAGAAAATGTCGATTATGCAGTCCAGACATGCTGGGCAGAAAACAGGGGAAGAATGTACGAAATCAAAATATGCTGCTCAAAATTGATTACAATTTATTCACTTGCAGGTACTGGTTATGGCAACAATCAGTGATTTAAATTGCAGACCATATCACCGGATGCGACCGCAATATTGTGGTTACGGTGACCTCCGCAATCGTATCACACCACAGTTGCGGTGTGATTCCGAATCACAATGATGTGGCCACATCGCAACTGCATCGGACCGCATTTGGACTACATTTGGATCGCATCAGGCCGCATCGAATTCAAAAATATTTTCTAATCACAAAATAATTCACACTACTGCCGCAATGACCAAATCGCAATAACCGCAACTGTTACCGCAATCGCGACAACAACCGCAATTTAAAACACTGACAAAAATATATGAATATCCAAACAATAACTTCTAGAGAAAAACTTGCACTTCTAGTCCATTTTTTCATTCCCCACCTAAGTCAAACTAAAAGAAGCATATTCATAACCGATTAAGGGAGTCATCAGTATGCATCTGCAAGAACTAACCTGATGGTAAAGAATTCCAAGCAAGTCGAAGGGAACCTCTACACCCATGGGCACCTACATTTTTCATAAGATTGTTCATAAATTAATAAATTACACACTATAAGCACAATAAGTTAAGAAAACTATCAAGAAAACAGAAATCTGGGTACAGTACAAACTAAAGATGAATTACAGGCCAATAAAATAATCACCTTTGTTTTCACAAGGCAAGTCGGGGCGTTTCTCAGGCATTCCGATGCAACTCCTCCATAAGCCCTGACCAATCCCCCAGTGCCCAATTTGATTCCACCAAAATGCCTGAAAATTAACATAGATCATAATAGGAATTATATTCCAAATCCAACACCCACGCAACTTAACGCATAATGCACAGCACGGGTTTATGTACAAGACAATATGCTAAACAGAAGAATTCATTGACTCAAGGTAATAGACATTATATACATGCGCGAAAGAGAAAAACTAAGGTCATGAAAGTATTAACCTGATCACAACTACCATTACTCTATCTATTCCCGAAGAAGCAATAGCAGACAGTATTGGTTTCCCAGCAGTACCTGAAGGTTCACCATCATCATTGGACCGATATTGATCTCCCACCTGTGACACAAACATGAATAAAACAGATAAACAGAATATTGCAATGCAAACACAGCTAGAAACCCATTATATGCATATTATGTTTCCTACTTTCACTTGTACATCATCGGCATTCCAATCAATACACCTGTGTAGAAACTACCACGCGAGGAAACGAGTTCTGATCTGTCATCTTTAATTATTGTGCAATAGTAACCCATCCATCTTATTTTTGTCAACTTTTAATCCTCTAACTTTCCAACTTGTGCATCATCAATCCCTCTGTTCATCCTTAAGTTACAGAACTTGCTTAATAATTAAAATAACAAAACTGATATAAGTAATAATAGGTTGGTTTTTGTCTTCAAAAAAATGTCGGACACAAAGTTATATGCTACATGGTACTGCACAATATTCAATTGGGTACCCAATTTGTCACTTTTTACATTTATGAGATCTCTTTATGATGAACTTGGTATGTGGTACATAGGATAAATGAGACTAATGATGCATAAATTAGCAATCAACATTAAGCTCTGGATGACACTAATGTTTACTGAACAAATGAAATCATATGTAAGCAGTGGACCAACAAGGCAGTGTAAGGTCCACTCAGTGTTTTAAATTGCGGTTCCGGTTGGGATTGAAGTAATGGTTACGGTTACTGCGATTGTGGTCATTGCGGCTTTTGCGATTGAAGTAATGGTTGCGGTTACTGCGATTGAAGTAATGGTTCCGGTTGGGATTGAATTCGATGCTACCTGATGCAGTTCGATGCGGCCTGAGCATTCCAAATGCAGTCTGATGTGGTTGCGTTGTAGCCCAATGCGGCCATATCACTGATTTAGAGTCACACCACAATTGCGGTGTGATGCGGTTGCGGCGATTACCGCAACCACAATATTGCGGCTGCATCAGCTAATATGGTCAACAATTTAAATCACGGGCCCCACCGGATACCAAATAGACTAAAAGGTCAAAACATCCATTATTCGAATGGACACTTGTTGGAAGGTACAACACACGTCCCGAAAGAGATTAGTGGCCCTCGGCTATACCAAAAAATATGTAAACAGTGGCAAATACAAAAAAAAAAAAAATAGTGCTTGATGGTACCTTGTATGCCCAACAATTATGGGTGGCTTTAGGATCCCGAACCTAATTCAGAAGAAAAGTATAAAAAAAGAAGTGAAAAATGTTATCTTTATTTAAAAGGGTAATGATAAAAAGTGAAGAATGAACCTGTGAAAGGAAAGACATGGCAGAATTATCATCAGAAATGGGTCCAGCAATGGCGATGAACTTGCTTTTCTTAATATCCTTTTGGAAAGAGACCCTTTCTTGGATTGTATTGAATGCACCAGAATTGATGGTTGATGTTGCAGCCATGGTGGTTTTGTTGGCTTTAGAGAAAGAGAAGAAGAAGAGTGAAGTGTAGATGAAACGAGAGTGGTTGGGTATGGTTGTTACTGTTACACAAGGCATGTATACTTTCGTTATTATGGTTAGAAATCAATTGAGCACGTTATCAATGGGTTTCTTCTCGCCAAATATACCTAATTTTATAATTTTCTTTAGTATACGATTTTGTTTCGACAAATGTTTGTCATGTTTAATCCCCTAACACACAAATACCAACTTCCTTAGCAGGTAGCGGTAAAAAAGACTTGTAAAAAGACTAAAATATTAAGAGTTTGATTATTAAAAGTATAGAAAAACACCTATTAGGGATGACAATGATTCTGGATGGATTCAGATAGTGTATTACTTGAACCCGCCATGTTGCTTCGTTTTTGGACTCAAATCTGCCTCATACCTGTTCGGTATACTACCATTGGTCCTTGGGTACCCAAGAGATTCATGAGACTCATAGATTAAAAAATGTTAAAAATAATTGCAAGTAATTTATATATTTGTGTATTTATTTCCTACGATATTATATGTTATTTAGACAATCAACAATATACAATTTATAAAACTTAATTTTACTCATTTTACTTAAACATACATTAAAAACAACTTCAACATTAGGATGAAAAATTAATTTGGTAAGAACTCTTCAATTAACATAACATTATATCATAAATATGAATTAACAACATAATATTATTGCTTAACAATATAACGTCACAATTTAATAACATAAGAATCACATTTATGAATGAATATGATATAATTATGGATTAATATGATATTATAACAATCACATTTATGAATTAATATGATATTATAATTATGAATTAATATGTTGCTATATATATATATATATATATATATATTTATTTAGATTAACTACGGGTCCGGGTACCCATTGATCTAGGTACCTTATTACTCAGACTCATCTAACAGTCTTAAAATTGTAGATCTCAATTGCCCACAGGTTCAAAACATAGACCCAAACTTGATCCGTTGCGGGTATTATTTGTGAGTACTCGCGGATTTGGTTACCCATTGTCATCCCTAACCGCTACGCAAATCGAAACAAATTAATTTCATAACATAGAGTATGGATACCATTGATAGTACCAAAAAATACACAAATGATATTATAATGTCTTAACATGTTTTACAACGTATATTAAACTATGAATGAGTAGGATCTGACCCTACTCATTCACCCGATTTGGATCGATCATGATCATATCTAAATATGATTAGGTTTCATTGGGTTTAGGTTCATGCTAAAAAATTAGACTTAGTCAATATTCAGGGTCGAATAAGGGACTTGACCCAAGATCATTCATTCATCATGTTTGTATGTGCATCTATTCAATTATATACAGAATAATAGTAATATTGATTCTCTTTTTTCTTCATCATATATACATGATTAATAATATATATACATATATAACTTCATATGTCAAATTACATGTCTATAATAATAAGTAATATGAGAAGACTTTATCTAGGGTCAAATTCGGGTTCAAAAGCTGATCCGATTAACATTTAGGATCGTGTTAGCTTCAAAAATATGACCTGAACAATATTTAGGATCGGGTAAGGCATGTTCACCCTTATATTAAATTATCATTCTAGTACCAACAAAGTGTTGGTCTAGTTATATAAGACCGCATTGATTCTTCACATAAACCAAATGATTAAATATTCGATTGATGTGAGCAACGCTTGTTAGGAGGTGCAACCATACACCAAGGAAAAACTATCATTTTAGTCATTGACTTATCTAGATGTCCTTTACTTTAGTCCTCAACATTACAAATTTTTATTTTACTCTGACTAAATCATCAACTTTTTTCATCTTCTAAACTTGATTATTAAATGTTTGTTTGATATAGATGAAAGTGTGTAGTTTTTTACTATTTTTTAAAAAATAAATTTAAAGTTGTAGTACAAATATATTCGACAATTATTATAAACTCATTTTTATTTATGAAAAAATAAGCAAAAAAGGTGGGTTGTTTGTTTTTGGATTTCTTATTTTTCCAACCAATTTCACTTCTCTATTTACCCCTCAAATTTCAATAGCACTTGATTTGAAAAATGATAAGATCCTATATTTAAAATCATTTTTATGAAAATAACAACTACAAATTTAATTTGAAAAAGTTATTTTAACTTGATTTGATAAAAATGATATAACTTGTATTTATAAAAAAAATGCTTAATTTGATTCATGATAAATTATTTTATAAAATCTAATTTAATTATTCTTAAAAAACTATTTTGGAAAGAGAAAAAAAAATTAAAAGGTCCTAATTAGCACCATTAGATACATATACTCTTATTTGTTCTACCATTGTTGAGCTTAATACTTCTTTTTTATGATTGACTATCTATCATCAAAACATAAAATATTAACTAATTTAGATCCTCCTGAATTTTAGTGAAATTATATAATTTTTTTTTTAAATTTTATATAAATCACTCCTAATTACATACATAAATTTCATTGACTATCTCTTGAATAAGAGATAAGATTAAATTCTTAAATAAAAAGAATTATAAATGTAACTAAGTTAAAAAATATGATATTTTATGGAGATCGACAAGTCCAAATAGTATAAGAATCAATTTCTATTCATTATTTTTTTTCGTTATAAATTATATCAATAATTCTAAGGAGATGTTTAGATCACTCTTCTACTACATTATAACGAACCAAAAATAATGAAGAAATATTAATTTATATATTATTTGGACCTATCTCTACAAAAATATTATATTTTGTTTAACTTAATTACACTTATCACTCTTAATTATATAAGAATTTACATTTTTCTCTTACTTAGGGATAGTCAGTGTAATATATGTATATTGTGACACCCTAGATTTAAGTCTTTAAAATTATAGTATCAGTCCTGGAATTCTCGCTTGAGCGAGGGATTGTCGCCTGGGCGAGAAACGCTCACCTGGGAGGGTGAAATCCTGGGCTATACTGAAGGATTCTCGCTTGAGCGAGAGCTACCTCGCCTGCCTGAGCAAGAGTTCCCTCGCTTGAGCGAGAGGGTCAGATCTGAGTTTTTAAAATGGGCGGGATTTTCTCACTTGAGCGAGAATGGGCTCGCTGAAGCGAGAATGGGCTCGCTTAAGCGAGAACCCTACGAAGTTGCATTAAATGAGAAACCCCAAACACATTTTAGGGTTGAAAATTGAAGAGAGGTGAGAGAAGAGATCTTTTCCAATGGCAAGGAGCTTTGATACTCATCTAGAAGCTTGAGAAGAGGTAAAACTCTTGATTCTAACTCTCTTCTTCCATTTGAAACTTGTTTTGGGTATGTTGGATCTCTTCTCAAAATATGAGAAACCATGAAAACTCACCATTTGAGTTATGGTTCGTTTTATGTTGTTTTTTCTCTTGTAAACTCTTGATTTAGAGTTGGTATTTCAAGAATGGAAAGAGGTTGTGGGTTGATTCATGAAAACCCCAAAACCTAAAAATGAAAATGTGGTTAAAGAGGAAAATATGTAAAATGCTAGAGGTAGAAGATGAGTATGCACTCTAAGGTTGAAATATGAGATGAATATGTATGTTTTAGATGTTTGTAAACTTATAATGAACACTACAACAAACTTTGTATTTAGTGGAGGTTTTTGTGTGGAGGTTATTCAAACCTCCACAAATAAATCAAATGAGGTGATTTGAGTAATTAATTAGGTAAATAGCGGATGTTTTTATTTAATATATGGAGGTTTTCAACCTCCACTATATTTATGGTGATACTCATCAAAATCAACCTTATATCTTCTTCTTATATTTATGTCTCACTCACTCTCATTGTTTCTCTCCCACTCTCATGGTTTCTCTCTCACCCACTCTCTTAACCATCTCTTCCATTCAAGCAATTTTTTCACTCCTTGAAACATTTTCTCTCATTCAATCAGGTAATAAAGCTTGAATTTGTTGTGTTATCATGGAAGAAAATCTTCTTCAAAGATATTGGAAACTTCACTAACCAAGTCAAAGCTTCTTCTTAGGTTTGATTCTCTTCAATTTTGAATAAAAATCTCTAAATTAGATGATTCTTATACTATAATCCTTAATCCTAAATCTCTAATTTCATTTTTCTAAATCTTTTATTGTTTTCCCCAAATATGTTGAAATCCCTAATTTTTTCACTTTTTCTAATCCTAAATATGTTAGATTGATGTTAAGATTAAATTGACATTAATCCTAAATATGTTGAAAACGTATTGGTTGTGGATAGTGATGCATTGTGATTTTAGGATCAATGCTATTAGTAAGGTTAAGCATCTACTGAAAACTTATCGACATCAAATTTTCCAGTGGATGCTCTCCGTGCATGAGCTGGTTTAAGTAGCATTTCAGGCCTAGTCTTTAAAAAGGTGATGGTCTCTTTTCCACATTTTTCGAAGTCCTTACCATCAGGAGTGTCTCTAAACTACTTTCATCATTTATGTATACAACCATCTAAAACATGCATATTCATCTCATATTTCAACATTAGAAACTAAACTCATCTTCTACCTCTAACATTTTACTCATTTTCCCCTTTAACCACATTTTCACTTTAGGGTTTTGGGGTTTTTATGAATTAACCCCCAAACCCTTTCCATTCTTGAAATACTAACTCTAAACCAAGAGTTTACAAGATAAAAACAATATAAAATGAACCATAACTCGAAAGGATGAGTTTCCATGGTTTCTCTCATTTTGAGAAGAGATCCAACATACCCAAAATAAGTTTCAAAGGGAAGAAGATAGTTAGAATCAAGAGTTTTACCTCTTCTCAAGCTTCTAGGTTAACCCTCTTCTCTCACTTCTCTCTAGGTTAACCCTCATAAATGTGTTTGAGGTTCCCTATTTAATGTAACAGTGTTGGGTCCTCGCTTAAGCGAGCTCATTCTCGCTCAAGCGAGAAAATTCCGCCCATTTTAAAAACTCAAATCTGACCCTCTCGCCCAGGCGAGGGAACTCTCACCCAGGCGAGGCATCTCTCGCTCAAGCGAGGATCCTCTCGCTCAAGCGAGGATCTTACAGCCTCGACAGCTCCAAAATATCACATTTCCTCGCCCAGGCGAGCCAACTCTCGCTCAGGTGAGACCACTCTCGCTCAAGCGAGCCAACCCTCGCTCAGGCGAGAATCCTTCAGTATAGACCAGGTTTCACCCTCCCAGGTGAGCCTTTCTCGCCCAGGCGAGAATCCCTCGCTCAAGCGAGAATCCCAGGACTAATACTATAATTTTAAAGACTTAAATTTAGGGTGTTACATCCTACATGGTTAGATCCTTTCTCAACCCATTTAAAATATCCTTATGAGACACCATATTTTCTTATTGAACAAGTGTTTGGTGTATGCCCATAGTTTTTACAATAAGAGCAAATAGGTTGATGCATATGTATCCTAGATTTATGTTTGCTATGTGTAGATGCATGGATACATGTTTTCTGAAAGTCTGTTATAATAGACTTACTATGTTTTTTAAGAGCATGGCATTTTCCATAGCCAAGACCTCTTCGGTCTGTAGAGTGTCTTTGATCATTAATGATCTTACTCAAGCTCTTGCTACTCTTGTTCATTTTGTTGAGTTCAAGACTCAACGTAGAAACTTTGTTGCCAAGAGTAATGCAATTTAAACATGAGGATGATAAAGGTATATTTCTAAGAGAATCTAGTTCAGATTTTTGTTTTAGAAACATTTTTGACAATTTCATGTATTCATCATGTAGATCATTAAAAGCAGTTTGCAATTCGGAAGAAGAAAAAGGGATAGATTCATTTTCCTCTTCATCGTCTGAATGATGAGACGCCATTAGGGAGAGATGCGTCTACTCTTCGCTTTCTGGTTCAGAGGCTGAACTTGTGTCGTTGTCTTCCTAAGCGATGTAGGCTCTTCGTCCATTCTTTAATTCATTCTTTCCTTTGAAATAACTCTTCTAGATGTTTTGACAGTCCATCTTCATGTGGTCAGGTTTGCCACACTCAAAGCATGTAAAATTCTGGTTTGAAGTGGAGGCCTCATTGCTTTTGGAGAACTTCTTTATTTTCCCAGTTCTTCCGCCTTTGTTCCTTTTTAGGAACTTGCTGAACTTTTTAACGAAGATGCTCATGTCATCTGTCTCTTCCTTGTCGTCTTCATCTTCCGATGATTCATATTTCTCAACCTTTGCTTTGAGAGAAATGTTATTCTTCTTCTTCTCTTGTTCCTTGTTTTGATCAAGTTGACTCAATTCGAGTTCGTGTTCCTGCAACTTACCAAACAGAGCAGCCAATGACATTTCCGAAAGACTTTTCTTTTCGGAAATAGCCGTTACCTTTGGTTGCCATGTTCTTGTTAGTGATCTTAGAAATTTTAAGTTCAAGTCACTATTTGACAGCACTTTGCCAAGTGCAATAAGATGGTTGGTGAGATGAGTAAATCTCTTTTGAAGATCCAAGATCTTCTCTCCAGGTCTCATACGAAAAATCTCGTATTCCTGGGATAGAGTGTTGAGTCTCAATCTCTTTACCTCTTCGGTACCTTCGTGAGTTGTCTCCAAAGTGTCCCACATTTCCTTAGTGGATTTACAGTTGGACACTCTAATGAACTCATCTATTCTAAGTGCTGATGTGAGGATGTTCTTTGCTTTCAAATCATATTGCACTTTCTTCTTATCTTCATCATTCCATGAAGATTTTGGCTTTGTCTCTCTCATGTTGTTGGCAACGGTAAATGGCACGCATGGTCCTTCCTCGATAGCATTCCATATATCCAAGTCTTGCGAATCTATGAAAATCCTCATTCTGATTTTCCAGAAGTCGTAACATTCTCCAACAAAGCTTGGAGGCCTGTTTATGTTGGATCCTTCTCCTAGGAATGATCTTGAGGCCATGTTGTAGTAGGATCCGATTTTGAGAGTAACTTTCTCAAAAATAGCTCTGGTGCCAATTGTAAGAATGAGTTTGCAACTAAGGGGGGGGGGGGGGGGGGGGTGAATTAGTTGTTGCAATAAGTACGGCCAATTTTTCTGCAATATCAAAGTTAATGTGCAGCGGAAATATTATGCAGAAAAATATTGACTAGGAAGGATAGAATATTAACAAAGAGAAGGGAAAGAGAGTACACATGTGTTTTATACTGGTTCATCTTCTTGTCCACCGAAGGCTACGTCCAGTACTCTTGACGCGCAAAAGATTCCTTTATTAAATATAATGAGTTGCAATTACAATTATCTCACCCCGAGATCTCCTTGTACCTTACACACTCACTTATATCTAATCCCCTTGGAAAACCTATTCCAAGAAACACCCTTGGAAAACACTATACCAAGTCACTCACCCTTTCTCTTCACACCCTTGTGAAAGAAAGTAAATTTTGCAAAATGAAGAATGTACAATTTGGCTTGGATTGCCTTACAAGTGTATATGACAATTTCTATAACTTGCAATCCAATAACAACTCTTTATAATTGAGATAATAATGCTCTTTTAACTTTGAAAATGTTTGGAAAGCACTTTGAAGCAACTCAGAAATACTTAGAAAGTTTGAGAGTATGTTGCTTTGAAAAGTGCAGAAAATTCAGAAAAGTGTAAGAGCTTTGTGTGATTTTATTATGAAAGTTGTTGTATGTTGTTATATATGTTGTGAGATTGTTTCAATGCCTTTATATAGGCTTCCAGTCAACCATAATACCCCTAGGTATGAGTAGGTTTCGTTTGGAATGAAAAGCAATCAGTTTGGAGTGAAACCCTTTCACTTGAAATCTGAAAACTAATACAACAACTCTCAGTAATCGATTACTGCAAGTGGGTAATCGATTACCCAACAATCCTGTTAACAGCTTTTTGAAAAATCACACAGTGTAATCGATTACTGGATTTGAGTAATCGATTACTCAACAACACTGTTTGACAGCTTTGTGAATTTGCCTTAGTGTAATCGATTACACTACTTTGAGTAATCGATTACCCTGTTTTCTAAAAATTGTAATATGTTACTCCAAAGTCAGTAATGAATTACTCATAGCTGTTAGAGGTTTGAAAATTCTTTTCTCATTCATGTAACTTGTTACTCAAGTATGGTAATGTTGTTTTTGAAAAATATTTTGATTCACACTTAGATTTTTCTGATTTTCTTGAAAACAATTGAGCATTATTAACTAAGTAAATAGATGAGTTGTAAGGATAAAAGTACCTAAAGACTTAGACTCTAAATCTTGAAGCTTTGTCTTCGATATTCTTTGTAGGTCTTCTTCATTTCTTCTTTTTGTGATATTGGTGTCTTCATAAAAACCGTGTCAAGGACAGACGCAAGATCTTCTTCACAACAATAATTGGTTGCCTTTATAAAAATTATTAGACTATATTTTGAGCAAAAATATATATTTTTTTTTGGATGTCCTGGGACCCAAAAATTATTTATTTCAAATATTTAAATTAATAACATAATAATATGTTAGAATAAGAATTGATTATGAGAATTATGAGTTACCTTATGTGTTTTAAACATGTGTTGAAATTCATAAAATAATAAAATCCCTACACATTTCTTATTTCCTAAAGTAAAATAAAGGAAAAAGTGCAACAAAATAAAATAGATTAAATGCAATAATATAAGGTGATTTCTCTCCCATTTTAAATTAGGAAAATATTATTTTGTCATTAATTTCATTGATATATGTGTGACACTATAAATAGTGCACATTGCCTAATGAAAGCCGGGATGATCTATTCTAAAAACTGGCCAAAAATTTCTCTCACTCTTCCTCTCAAAACTCTCTCAAAAGCCTCCAAATAGTAGCCAAAAGCATTTTGATAGTTTTATTCCTAGATACAAAAATTCCCAACACCCAACAAATACTCATCATACAACAAAGATATTATATAACAACCTCTAACATAATCTCCAATACCCAAAATCCTAATACAAAAAGCCACGAAAAACACTATAGAAAGTTGGTGGAGTCGTGGTCCACTACGGTCAAGCACACGGTAAAATCGTGCTACATCCATTCGTCATCACACACAGATGCAGTGCGGGCCAATTTGCAGCTCACATATGCACAACCCACTGTGCACTAACTTTTCCATGGAGCATAGCCATCTAACTAGGTTTTTATGAGTTTTAATTTTATCTTTTATTTATTCCTATTGTTTGTATACTATAAATCTATAATCATTTGCTAAAGGAAAAAAACAATTTTATATGATAATATTTTATAAAATCAACAAAAATATTTATTTTAACTAAATCAATAGTCACTAATAAAAAATCATTTTTAAAAATAAATAAATATCACCACCAATTGAAATAGTAATCATATTTTCTTATTATGATATAAATATTAAGAATTAATCAAAGATGGAGGAGGGTCGCGGAAACGCTTCTTGTCCTCAAGTCATCTTCGAAGGGTCGCACCACGCTGCTTATCTTCACCTGGTTAATTTTTAAAATCAATTAAATAATTTTTTTATCAAATTAATGCCCAAATAAAAAAAACATCTTTTTTTACAATAAATATCAAATACAACTTTTTTACAAAAGATCTAAAAGTTGCCAACCATATCAAGGATGGAGGAATGGTTGTCCCCGAAGGTTTCTTTTCCTCAACTCATCCTTTGGAGGGTCGCGCTATGCCGCTTCTTTCCCTAATTAAAACATACAACCAAAAATCATTTTACAACTAAAGAACTACGTAGCCTTGATTCCCTTAATAGGGATACGTAGGACCAAAGTTTCATCTTGTCAGACACAATAAAATAAATAAATAAATTTTGTCCCTTTAATAGTTAATTAAATAAACCAAATAATTTTAAAAGTATAAAATATGCCATATAACTTAGTGAGGGGTACCTCTTAAAGCGGGCAGATAGGGTGCTAATACCTTCCCTAATCCGTAACCGACTCCCGAACGTGGATATCAGAAATCCAAAGCCCATTGTATGGGTTAAAAGATTTTTCTACATTTTTGACCATAAAATGTAGTGGCGACTCTAAGAAAGTCGTGCGACCGAAAATCGGGGCGCTCCATATTGCAAAGAGATTGACTTTATAATAAAACACATAATATACATAGGTGAATAAATTTCATAAATGATAAATATATACTATTTAAATAAATTAATTTTTGGTTTGAAAAGAATGTGAAAGTCTATTATACAGAGGTGAGTTATTATATTAACCACCCCATAATGTAAAGACCTTATTTATTGCAGAGAGTTTGACTCTATAATAAAACACATAATGTAGCAGACTATTTGATAGAACTTCAAAGAAATACAATACCTCAAAAAACGTATAATTTAATAGTTGACATTATAAAAAACTCTATAGAAATACAAAAACTCAAAACTCATAATGTAATAGTTGACATTATAAAGAACTTCACAAAAATATTAGACATCAAAACTCACATAAGAAAAAAAATCAAAGAATTACTCTATGTAGAATAAGTGATATGCAAAGAGTGAAGCTCATAAATAACAAAGAAACAAATTGAAGGTCACATGGAGCACAAAATGCAAATGCCACATTTATTTTGATGAAAAATTTACAGTAAAAAACCTAAAGTTATCAATGAATATAAACATCAGTGAGTTTTAGAGGTTTTTCATTAACTTGAAAAATAAAGAGTATAAACATGACACCAGTTAGCAATGATATTTGCAATGGGATATTACCAATGAAGTGAATTTAAATAACATTTAGGGATCGACTAAAGCATATAAAAAACAAATAAACAAATATAAGGTCACATAGAGCAATCTGACATCACCACTAAAGTGAACAAATGACATACAAAGAGTGAATCTTATGAAAAATCAAATAATAGAAAGTCACATGTTAGAGTTTTATTAAACAAAGATATGTAATTGAAGATATATATTAAACATAGACATGTAAGTTGTTTTACAATTTTAGCCTTACTTCCATGTGTGTCAATTTGAATATGGGTCGTTCATTTAGTAATTATACACGGACAAAAAGCAAATTAAGAGTTGCATGGGTGAGATGACAAATTAAACCCTACTAAATTAAGCCCCTTACTTATAAAGGTATTTCTATGTCGGTAATTTTCCTACACAGTCATCATTAAAAAATTTCAGTCCAAAAAGAGTTGTTGAATGACTATTTTATCCCTCAAAAAGCCAAATGTCAATCATAGGAGATAACATTTTTGTTTGTAATAATAACACTATATAAAAATGTAATACAATGACAATTTTAGCCTTGAAAATTCCAAGTGTCAGCTAAGTGAGATAAGCAATCTATTACTATATAAGAAAAAAAGGTCCTCTTAACCACATGTCATCTCCTCATCACTTTTTTCCCCTCCAAAAGTGTTCTATGCTATTATTATGTACATTACCACACTACATCTTCACTTTTTATACATTTTATATTTTAATAATTTAAATGCTAATTAAAAATACAATCTACTCCTATTGATGATTCAATTCATTATTCCTCTTATTTTTCACCTATTTTTTTCATGGATACAAATGTTCATAAATAATTTTTGTAGAAGAAAAAGAAGTTGGAAAAACTTTTTATCATTGGAATTGAAAATTAGAAGTAACAAATGTATTTGATATTCATGTTTTCCGTTTTTTCTCACTTAAATGTATAAATATGGTCCATGGATCTCTCCCATTTAACATATACTCTATTAACCAATATACCATCTAATTTGAGTAGTTGATTCGTCAATAACTCAATAAGACTAAACAAATTTGTTTCTGCAACCTTCCCACCTTTACTAATTATATTCAAGTATATACACCTAACCAATTCTAAATCACTAATAATATTTTATCATCCAACTAATTAGATTGAAAAAAATCATACAATTTTACCTCATTTAATATTTGCATTAATCTATCTATTTTATTTAACGTTTACTAATACTATAAGTTTACTAATACTTTATTTAAATTGAAAAAACCATATGTTTACTAATACTTTATTTAAATTGAAAAAACTATACAGTTTTACCTCATTCAATATTTGCACTAATCTATCTACTTTTCATCTCATCAAAGCTTTGTGATATTTTACCAATTGAATTTTAATATCATATTTCTTGGATTTTAATTATTCCCTACTATAATTAAAAAAAATGAAATTCGAAATTGAAGTTTTACCTCAAATTTGATTTCTTATTTTTGTTAGAATATTCAAATTTGAAAGTATCATTTTTTTCATCATGTGTTTGAATAGGCAAATACACGGGTAACACTTGTGTTCTTAACAATGTGAATGTACGGTTAACATGTGTGTTTTAACTAAGCGAATGCATATGTAACATGTGTTCATAACATTGAGAATGTTCACATGTGTTCTTAAAAATACAAATGCATGAGGAACATGTATTTTTTTAACCATGCGAATGTACGAGTAACATATGTATTATTAACTATATGAATGCTCATATAATTTTCGTGTTCTTAATCATACGACAAAAAAGTATTGCCTCGTGCGAATGCACGGGTAACTTACTAGTTTTGTAATACCACCAACCCATTCTATTCTTATATAGATAGTAGATATAGCAACTGTACAAGTTATAGTCACAGAATGACGCTTTGCCGAGAGGGTAAGGCGTGTGCCTGCTAATCATTATCACACAGTATTTAGTCTTTTTACCATATATTTTTAACTCAACTTTGTCCGATTTATTCATATTTGGATCTAGACATGCATAAATATACGATGAGTATGTTATTAGTGAGTCCTTAGGTACTGAACAATTCTGAAGATACTAAAATTTTTAGAAAATATTAAAAACAATTGCGAACAACTTAAGCAATTGTATACATATTTTCATAGTCATATTTGTTATATTAAACGATTAAAAGGAAAGAAAAATAATAATAAACTTTTAAAAAAAATCAACTATACAACTTTAAATTGTCAATTAAATACAAATCATATGCTCCAACAAAAAAGATCACCTTCAATATAACATCATAGTTTGTGAATCAATTATACAACATCATAGTTATGAATTAATCAACACAATATCACAAACAAGGCGTTGGTTGAGTGGTATAAGACCATATTATCCAAATTGGGTATAATAAATAGTTTTATACGTTTTAACCGCAAAAAACGTAGTGGCGACTCCAAATCATTCAGGAGGATTAGAAATCGAGTTTGCGTCTCTCTAAGTCGCAGAGTCGGTCTTCCAACCGAAAATCGGGTTGCGACAACTGATCCCCATGATGACCAAAAAGTCAATGGTTTGATTCCTATGAGCAACAATTGTTGAAAGAGACATTCACACACACTGAAAAAGAGTAGTTCTTTACCCAAAAGGTGAGGAAATACCATTGATAGTACAAAACAATACAACATCACAATTATGAATTAATGTGATATTTCACTTATTGATTAAAAATATAACATCATAATGTTTTTATGAATTAATAATAAAACATCATAATTATGAATTAGCTTATGATATTGTAATAATGAATTAACATAATTATGAATTAACAATATAATATTATAGTTATAATTAAAATAATATTACAATTATTTTACCGCATATAATTAAGGATTTATGAATAGTGAGTCTGAGTATATGAGTCTAGATACCCTATTACTCCGACCCGCCTATCTCAACAACAAATTTTAAAATCTTTGATGACAATTATCCACGTGTCCATAAAGAAGGACATTGACTCAAAATCCCGAGATGTTTTTCAAAATTAAAGAAAATTAGACTTAAGAAGGTGAATGAAAAAATGGACAATGCAAATTGCAGCCTACCGAATCTGTATACTCAAAAGGTACTAGTGAACATTGCAAAACCGTTTATGCCTTCAAAACACTACTTGAGCTTGAGGAAACTTCAATTTTTCGAACACGGAATTTTCAATGTACTAAGATATATATGGTAACTAGAGTCAGTAATGAAATAAACCAACTTGATATTCGTTCGAAATCCGATTCATTGTTTAGCTCGAAAAACTTAGTTCATGAACCAAATTAGCCGAATTTGATTTTGAGATTAAGCTCATTAAATAAACAAGTTGAACTTGAGCTGGATACAGTTCAACTCGTTAAGTTCATGAGGGAGCTCGATATATATATATAAACTAACCTTTCATGTTTGTTGTTATTATACCATGGTTCTGCATTTTTTTTTATGTTTATTATTGTTGTATTTATATGTATAACTTTGTGTAATATTTTTTTGAAGATGAATTAATTATTTAACTTGACCAAATGAACCAATTTGAGGTAAGACGAACAATTCGTGAACTTTAACCGAGCCGAACTCGAGTTAAAAAAATAACTCATATCCCCTACGCCATATACGTTGAGCAACAGCGTTTTTTTGCTTTAGGACAGCGCGTCCCATTACTGTCTGTTTGACCAAAATCGTAGATGATATATTTAACAGCGCTTATGTGTGCGTTGTTGTATGTCATACATACAACAACGCCACCTCCAACAAATGTTGTATGTCGTAGTACATACAACAACGCCACCTCCAACAAGCGCTGTTATATATGTACATGACTTTTAACCGCGCTCATCACGAGTGTTGTTGATATGTCACCCTTAACAACACTCATTTAACCGCACTCATATTAAATAAGGCAAGATTTTTTTCAGACATTTTATCAAACACATAAGAAGCTTCAATATAATAAGAATGAAATCAAACTATTGTGTGAATATGTCTCTGTTAACCGTATGCAGTAATGAAAAAAACGAATGTGATAAAGATGTAGATGACAAATTCATGATTTTCTACTCTCCCTTATGTAAGGACCGAATTCTACCATTGAAAATTTTTCTCTTATTTATTTCCTTCATATACATTTTTTTATTTTAATTCTATTTACCTATTTTTACTCATTCCATATCCTCATTGTAACACCCCAAATTTAAAGTTTTGAAAATCATAGTATCAGTCATCGGACTCTCGCTTGAGCGAGAGAGGTTCATCTGGGAGGGTGAAATCCTGTGCTATACTGGAGGATTCTCGCCTGAGCGAGAGTTGTCTCGCCTGGGCGAGAAATATCATTTTGGGGCTATTGCCACTGTGAGATTCTCGCTTGAGCGAGAATCCCTCGCTTGAGCGAGAATCCCTCGCTTGAGCGAGAGGGTCAGATTTGAGTTTTTAAAATGGGCGGGATTTTCTCGCTTGAGCGAGAATCCCTCGCTTAAGCGAGAACCCGACGAGACAGCATTTAATGAGAACCCCCTAAACACAATCTAGGGTTTAGAAAAGAAGAAGAGTGAGAAAAGAGAGCTTTTCAAGGGCAAAAAGTTTGGATACTCATCTAAGAGCTTGAGAAGAGGTAAAGCTCTAGATTCTAACTCTCTTTTTCTCTCTTAAACTCACTTTGGGGTATGTTGGATCTCTTCTCAAAAATGAAGAAAACCATGGAAGAAGAAATTACATAGAAAATATGAATGAAAAAATAATAACTAAATACAAGAAATACATATCGGGATTGCAAGTTTGGTAAATCAACGACAACTTCACGTAGATTCAACCTTGACATTTCCTGTAAAATAAAATAAGAAGTTAACGCATAAGAATGTAAATGCAAGAAGAAAAAGTGAATCAAAGAGAAATATTCACCTTATGCTCCAATAGAGAAAACGTGAGCTAATAACTTGCTTGAAGAGAGAAACTAAAAGAAGAAGAGTAAGAGGTAAAGAGGTTTTGTTTTTAAATCTGCAAAGATTCGCACCTACTAAAACAAAAAATGTATGACTTTTAACAGCGCTCTCTAAAAATACTTTGTTAAATGTGTGACTTTTCAGCTACTATAACATTATCAAAACACATTCACTATAAAACTTGTAAAATAAAAAAGAAATAGTAAAAATGTTTTTTTTTAAATTTCAGGGTGCACTTTTTTAATATAGTGAGAAAATTTGGATAGAATGAATTTTTCTACTTCAAATACATATATAATAGGTCCAATTCTGATTAGTGATTCAAAAGTTATGTAAAAAATAATGATATAATATATTTAACAGCGCTTATTTATGCAAACTGCTGTTTATATGACATATTTAACTGCGCTTTTTACACAAGCGCTGTTAAATATCTCATATAAACAGTGCTTGTGTAAAAAACCGCTGTTAAAGGTGCCATGTAAATAACAGTTTGCGTAAATAAGCGCTATTAAAGGTGTTGTATCACTATTTTTTACATAACTTTTGAACCATTAATCAGAACTGGACATATTATATATGCATCTGGGGTAGAAAAATTCATTCAATCTAAATTTTTTCACTACATTAGTAAAAAATGCATTGATAAAAAAAAGTAAAAAAAAATGTAGGTACTCTAACATTATCAAAACACATTTACTATTAAACTTGTAAAATAAAAAAGAAATAGTAAAAAATGTTTTTTTTTCTAAATTTCAAGGTGTACTTTTCTAATATAGTGAGAAAATTTGGATAGAATGAAATTTTCTACCCCAAATACATATATAATATGTTCAATTCTGATTAGTGCTTCAAAAGTTATATCAAAAATAATGATATACCATCTTTAACAGCACTTATTTACGCAAACTGCTGTTTATATGACACATTTAACCGTGCTTTTTACACAAGCGCTGTTAAAGATGTCATATAAACAACGCTTGTGTAAAAAAACGTTGTTAAAGGTGTCATATAAACAGCAATTTGCGTAAATAATTTTTGAACCATTAATCAGAACTGGACATATTATATATGCATCTGGGGTAGAAAAATTCATTCCATCCAAATTTTATCACTACATTAGAAAGGTGCACCCTGAAATTAAAAAAAACATTTTTTACTATTATTTTTTTACAAGTTTTATAGTGAGTATATTTTTGATAATGTTAGAGTAACAACAGCGCATATTGTAGCAAGCGCTGTATAAGATAACAAATCTACAACGAAAATTGAATAATGCGTTGTAGAAGATATTTCATCAACAACGTAAACAAAAACATGCGCTGTTAAATATATTCTTATTAACAACGATGTGCAATATTTGCGCTGTTAAATATTACGAATTAAAACAAGCACGTATTCAACCGCACATATTTTCTTTTGTGCTGATGACATTATATCCGCTTATTGTAAGGACCCGATTTTCGTAATCCAAAAATTCTTTTTTAAAACCTTATCCATGAAAGTGAAGTGATTACTTTTGAAAGACATTACTAGAACGGTTTGGAAACTTGAGTGAAAACATTTATAAATTACGAGGCGGAAATATTCCAAATACATTTCTTTTCAATAGCATGTCATTGCACTTCCTTTCAAATACATAATCTAAACAATTACCCTTTAACAAAGTACACTTTTAATTACAAATATTAAATCAACTTCATTTTACACTTTAGGAGAAGTCCCATGTTACAAAAGAATTAAACCAACAAGGTTCTCATATTACAAACGTTTTCATATAACATGTCATTCACATAAAACACAACTCTACCATGTACTCTTCTCCGCAAACGTCCAATATGTTACCGCCACAACCTGAACTCAAATACACAACACATACAATGAAAGACAAAAGGAGTAAGAACCAAATATGGAGACCGTAGCGTGAATTTACATGGAGTAATAACATTAAAGTATTAACACCACACACATCTAACATCAATCATGATAAACATATACCAATAAACACATATTATCCATATTCACCCTATAGTACACATATATCCTATACTATATATGTTCTATAGTGTGCATATCTATTCGTCACATATTATACATATTCACCCTATAGTACACATACATCCCATAATATATACACCTTTCACATCATTCACATTCCGTAGTAATTTACCTTTGATCTCTTTCAACAATTTTGCACCGTACAAATAATCCTCTACCACATCGGGTAGCTCTAGTTAATCCCCATACCACATTGGGTAGGTCATGTAATTCCCCATACCACATCGGGCAGGTCGAGTAATTACCCATACCACATCTGGCAGGTCGAGTAATTCCCCATACCACATCGGGCAGGTCGAGTAATTCCCCATACCACATCGGGCAAGTCGAGTAATTCTCCATTTTAACACATTAATATCTCATCAAACAATTCTTATTACAACATATCCATCTCATTTTAACACATTAATAACTCATCACACATTCATTATTACAAACACACCCATATATGTTTATAACAATTAACAACCCACAACATACTCATTTTGATAAACATACTCATTTATATTTACGCCCATACATAACTCATACTCAATCATTATCATAATCAAGCCACACATAAATTATCACTCATCATATACACATTAACGTTAGAACTATATTTAATGACGGTGTATTACCATAAATGAGCATATTGCATTTTACTTAAATAAACGGTTTTCCCCGCAAACATATCTCAACTTTTATGGCTAATACATCCTCATATAAAATAAAGACTCTCATATGAACCACAAACACCCAAGAAAGTTTCCATCCGTTAATGTGCTCCGATTCTTGAGGGAAATCGGAGATGATGACTCTAATGAAATACTCTAAGACCACAATGGTCTTCTCCCTCACTTAGGTTGCGTAAGCTCCATGGATCCGCAAAGAGCTTCATCTTACTCCATCTCCTTCAACCTCCATTGTTGCTTTTTCATCTCCAAAGCTCTCCAATGTTCCATTAAGAAGCAAGAGGAAGAGGGTTTGATGTGTTTTTGAGGTTTAAGGGAGGAAAGAGTCGAAATCCATGAGGAGCCGCCATAGGGAGTGAAAGGGGAGAAAAGAAATTGAAGATTAGGGTTTGTGAAACCCATTCTTTTCTTTTATAGCTGGGCACTCCCGCCCGGTCCAGAATATCTCGCTTGAGCGAGAAGCCCACGATATTTTAAGTTTCAAAACACGGACTCTCTCGCCTGGGCGAGATTCTCTCGCTCAAGCGAGATTCTCACAGCCTGCCCAGGCTTTCTCTCGCTCAAGCGACCCATTCCTCGCTTGGGCGAGACTCCCAGAATTTCCAAATTCAAAACACTGATCCTCTCGCTTGGGCGAGATCCTCTCGCTCAAGCGAGAATCTGGCAGTATGCCCCATTCTTCAAGACTCTTACCTAATTTCAAGGAGGATAAATTTGAGGTGTTACAATCCATTCCCCCTAAAAGAAATTTCGTCCCCGAAATTTTATTAGGTTACTCTCAGGAGGACACTAACATCGCCTAGACTGTAGGCACAAGATAAACTCGACCAAGCTTAGGTCCAACCGTCTAAACCATTAAGCTCAACAATGATCAACTACCACTCCGGGCAGGCAACTCAATAATGATCCAATACCGCTCCGGGTAGGCAATTTTCCTCAATGATCCACTACCACTCCGGGTAGGCAACTCAACAATGATCCACTACCACTCCGGGTAGGCAACTCAACAATGATCCACTACCACTCCGGGTAGGCAACTCAACAATGATCCACTACCACTCCAGGTAGGCAACTCAACAATGATACATTACCGCTTCGGATAGGCAATTTTCCTCAATGATCAACTATCGCTCCGGGTAGGCAACTCAACAATGATCCACTACCACTCCGGGTAGGCAACTCAACAATGATCCACTACCGCTCCGGGTTGGCAACTCAACAATGATCCACTACCACTATGGGTAGGCAACTCAACAATGATCCACTACCGCTCCGGGTAGGCAACTCAACAATGATCCACTACCGCTCCGGGTAGGCAACTCAACAATGATCCACTACCACTCCGGGTAGACAACTCAACAATGATCCACTACCCCTCCGGGTAGGCAACTCAACAATGATCCACAACCGCTTCGGGTAGGCAATTTTCCTCAATGATCCACTACTGCTCCGGGTAGGCAACTCAACAATGATCCATTACCACTCCCGGTAGGCAACTCAACAATGATCCACTACCGCTCCGGGTAGGCAACTCAACAATGATCCACTACCGCTCCGGGTAGGCAACTCAACAATGATCCACTACCGCTCTGGGTAGGCAACTCAACAATGATCCACTACCACTGCGGGTAGGCAACTCAACAATGATCCACTACCGCTTCGGGTAGGCAACTCGACAATGATGCACTACCACTCCGGGTAGGCAACTCAACAATGATCCACTACCGCTCCAGGTAGGCAACTCAACAATGATCCATTACCACTCCGGGTAGGCAACTCAAAAATGATCCACTACCACTCCGGGTAGGCAACTCAACAATGATCCAATACCGCTCCGGGTAGGCAACTCAATAATGATCCACTACCGCTCTAGGTAGGCAACTCAACAATGATCCACTACCACTCCGGGTAGGCTTCTCAACAATGATCCACTACCACTCCGGGTAGGCAACTCAACAATGATCCACTACCGCTCCGGGTAGGCAATTTTCCTCAATGATCCACTACTGCTCCGGGTAGGCAACTTAACAATGATCCACTACCACTCCGGGTAGGCAACTCAATAATGATCCACTACCGCTCCGGGTAGGCAACTCAACAATGATCCACTACCGCTCCGGGTAGGCAACTCAAGAATGATCCACTACCGCTCCGGGTAGGCAACTCAACAATGATCCACTAAAGCTCCGGGTAGGCAACTCAACAATGATCAACTACCGCTCCGGGTAGGCAACTCAACAATGATCCACTACCGCTCCGGGTAGGCAACTCAACAATGATCTACTACCACTCCGGGTAGGCAACTAATGATCCACTACCGCTCCGGGTAGGCAACTCAACAATGATCCACTACCACTCCAGGTAGGCAACTCAACAATGATTCACTACCACTCCGGGTAGGCAACTCAACAATGGTCCACATTGGAACAAGGTTAGTAAACCATTTTGAAATTCATTTTATTTGCAGCATAACTTGAGCCAAAGTTTGCTACATTGCTTGAGCCAAAGCTTGCTACATTGCTTGAGCCAAAGCTTGCTACATTACTTGAGCCAAATTTTGCTACATTACTTGAGCCAAAGTTTGCTACATTGCTTTAGCCAAAGCTTGCTACATTACTTGAGCCAACGTCGCTAACCAATCATGGTCGTCTAAAAACGAGTTATATTTCCATTGGCACTCCACCAATACATTTCCCGAGTTTTATTTCCATTGGCACTCCACCACTACATTTTCCGAGTTTTATTTCCATTGGCACTCCACCAATATATTTCCCGAGTTTTATTTCTATTGGCACTCCACCAATACATTTCCCGAGTTTTATTTCTATTGGCACTCCACCAATACATTTCCCGAGTTTTATTTTCATTTCCCGTAAATCTACGCCCACTTTAGTATAAACACACCCATATATGTTTATAATAAATGTGTAATTCCCAACAAGGGATTTTCAACAAGCACTAAATCAATAACTCATAACAAGACATCTAACAATAAATTCACAACCAAACACTTATCGCAAGGAATTTAGCAATCATCTTTCTCATTAGCAGTTACCACACAGTCAACACAATTTACATACGTCGAGTATTTAACTCACACAAATTTCACAAAGAAGCATGTAAGGTCATACCCTAGGCCGCAGAGTTGACATATGCTCTGATACCATGTTGCAAGGACCCGATTTTCGAAATCCAAAAATTCTTTTTTAAAACCTTATCCATGAAAATGAAGTGATTACTTTTGAAAGACATTACTTGAACGGTTCGGAAACTTGAGTGAAAACATTTATAAATTACGAGGCGGAAATATTCCAAATACATTTCTTTTCAATAGCATGTCATTGCACTTCCTTTCAAATACATAATCTAAACAATTACCCTTTAACAAAGTACACTTTTAATTACAAATATTAAATCAACTTCATTTTACACTTTAGGAGAAGTCCCATGTTACAAAAGAATTAAACTAACAAGGTTCTCATATTACAAACGTTTTCATATATCATGTCATTCACGTAAAAGACTACTCTACCATGTACTCTTCTCCGCAAACGTCCAATATGCTACCGCCACAACCTGAACTCAAATACACAACACATACAAGGAAAGACAGAAGGAGTAAGAACCAACTACGGCGACCGTAGCGTGGATTTACATGGAGTAATAACATTAAAGTATTAACACCACACACATCTAACATCAATCATGATAAACATATACCAATCAACACATATTATCCATATTCACCCTATAATACACATATATCCCATACTATATGTGTTCTATAGTGTGCATATCTATTCGTCACATATTATCCATATTCACCCTATAGTACACATACATCCCATAATATATATGTGTTATAGTGTGTATATTTTATTCATCTCATTTTATCCATATTCACCCTATAGTACATATATATCCCATAATATATATGTGTTATAGTGTGCATATTTTATTCATCCAAACATACTCATTTCTCATCATTCATGTTCACCCTATAAGATATATATCCCATAATATATATCATATGGCATGCATATGATTTTCATTCCGAATATACACCTTTCACATCATTCACATTCCGTAGTAATTTACCCTTGATCTCTTTCAACAATTATGCACCGTAGAAATAATCCTCTACCACATCGGGTAGCTCTAGTTAATCCCCATACCACATCGGGTAGGTCGAATAATTCCCCATACCACATCGGGCAGGTCGAGTAATTCCTCATACCACATCGGACAGGTCGAGTAATTCCCCATACCACATTGGGCAGGTCCAGTAATTCCCCATACCGCATCGGGCAGGTCGGGTAATTCCCCATACCACATCGGGTAGGTCGAGTAATTCTCAATTTTAACACATTAATAACTCATCAAACAATTCTTATTACCACATAACCATCTCATTTTAACACATTAATAACTCATCACACATTCATTATTACAAACACACCCATATATGTTTATAACAATCAACAACCCACAACATACTTATTTTGATAAACATACTCATTTATATTTACGCCCATACATAACTCATACTCAATCATTATCATAAACAAGCCACACATAAATTATCACTCATCATATACACATTAACGTTAGAACTATATTTAATGACGGTGTATTACCATAAATGAGCATATTGCATTTTACTTAAATAAACGGTTTTCCCCGCAAACATATCTCAACTTTTATGGTTAATACATCCTCATATAAAATAAAGACTCTCATATGAACCACAAACACCCAAGAGAGTTTCTATCCGTTAATGTGCTCCGATTCTTGAGGGAAATCGGAGATGATGACTCTAATGAAATACTCTAAGACCACAATGGTCTTCTCCCTCACCTTAGGTTGCGTAAGCTCCATGGATCCGCAAAGAGCTTCATCTTCCTCCATCTCCTTCAACCTCCATTGTTGCTTTTTCATCTCCAAAGCTCTCCAATGTTCCATTAAGAAGCAAGAGGAAGAGGTTTTGATGTGTTTTTGAGGTTTAGGGGAGGAAAGAGTCGAAATTTATGAAGAGCCGCCATAGGGAGTGAAAGGGGATAAAAGGAAATGAAGATTAGGGTTTGTGAAACCCTTTCTTTTCTTTAATAGCTGGGCACTCCCGCCCGGTCCAGAATATCTCGCTTGGGCGAGAAGCCCACAATATTTTAAGTTTCAAAACACAGACTCTCTCGCCTGGGCGAGATTCTCTCGCTCAAGCGAGAATCTCACGGCCTGCCCAGGCTTTCTCTCGCTCAAGCGACTCATTCCTCGCTTGGGCGAGACTCCCATAATTTCCAAATTAAAAACACTGATCCTCTCGCTTGGGCGAGATCCTCTCGCTCAAGCGAGAATATGGCAGTATGCCCCATTCTTCAGGACTGTTACCTAATTTCAAGGAGGATAAATTTGGGGTGTTACACTTATCAATTTTAATAGCGAATTTTAAGGATGCGTTGTATAATTTTCCTCCGCCTTTTGTTTAACAGCATATTTCTAGGTTGTGCGGTCGAAGACGCGCCTTTAAAGACGTATTCTGGTGTAGTGATCGAACTTGAGTCGAGTTTCAAGATGTACACATTTTTATCAAGTTGAACTGAGTTGAGCACTAGTTCGACTCGGTTAAGCTCATTCCTATCCCTAATGGTAAGAATAAGGGATGTGAACTTGAGATTTTTTATTTTCTATATATAATAGAAGAAAAATAAATAACAAAGAAGAAATACTAGAGGGTTTTGCTATATTGTCATGTAATTATACAGATTCAATATTAATATGAAGAAGGATTTTGTGGACAAAATAGATTTAGAATTATTCTTTACCATAAATTATGGAGGCCTCTTACTCCTACAAACTAGTTTATTCAGAGATACTTTTTTTAGTTTCCTATTTTGCTGTGTTTAGTTGTGTGAATGTGAACTTGGCAAATCTCAAAGTGCCACCTTCATTCTTTTCCTCACAAAACACTCAAAATTATAAATATAAGTTTCTTAAATCCAAACAAACCCTAATTTTAGACTAACATATGTCTCAAAGGCCTAACATTCCTCACTCTTGTTCCATAGCCTTTGGCCTTCATTCCCATCTCATGTTCTCCATTGAGATGAACCCAAATTCCAATTCATACATTTCCATCATCACTACCCTTTAATTTCTTTTTATTCATTCTATTCATTAGTCCCTTTCATTATAAAAAGTATCTCGAATCAGTAACGCGGTTCGCAATTTAAATCACTGATCCCTTCCTTCAAAATCATCATTACCCCCACCTCATTAATTCATTTGATTCTTTGAAAAAAATAAACTTTACCCCATAACTCAAAATGGGTATCAAAGGTTTTGTTGAAGGAGGTATTGCTTCTGTTATAGCAGGATGTTCCACTCACCCACTTGATCTTATCAAGGTTCAAATGCAGCTTCAAGGAGAGACCCAAGTTCATAATCTCAATTCCACATTTTCTAACAATGCACCTCGTACTCTTCCTCAACCATCTCGTTTGGGTCCCATTGCTACAGGCGTTAAGCTAGTAAAACAAGAAGGTGTTGCCGCTCTTTTCTCCGGCGTCTCAGCCACCGTCCTCCGCCAGACCCTTTACTCCACCACCCGCATGGGTCTCTATGATATATTCAAGACGAAGTGGTCTGATACTAATTCTGGTGGCAACTTGCCGTTGACACGCAAGATTGCCGCAGGTCTGATAGCTGGTGGGATTGGAGCTGCCGTCGGTAATCCTGCTGACCTAGCTATGGTCCGCATGCAAGCCGACGGCAGACTCCCACCAACTCAGAGGCGTAATTATAAGTCTGTTGTAGATGCCATTCGTACAATGGCTAAAGATGAGGGTGTCACCAGTTTATGGCGCGGGTCTTCGCTCACCGTGATTCGCGCCATGCTGGTCACAGCCTCACAACTCGCCTCATACGATCAATTCAAGGAGATGATACTTGAGAAGGGAATAATGCTAGACGGGCTTGGGACCCACGTAACAACAAGTTTTGGGGCGGGGTTAGTGGCGGCGGTGGCGTCTAACCCGGTTGATGTCATCAAGACTAGGGTTATGAACATGAAGGTGGAACCAGGGGCGGCACCACCATACTCCGGGGCATTGGATTGTGCCTTGAAAACGATTCATGTTGAGGGTCCCATGGCTCTATATAAAGGTTTTATTCCTACAATTTGCAGGCAAGGACCATTCACAGTTGTACTATTTGTGACATTGGAGCAAGTTCGCAAGTTACTCAAGGATTTCTAAAGTGGATGATGGAGAAGATCTATGCCCTAGATTTTGATAGATTTTTGTTGTTATTTATATCTTTACGAGTTAATTTTTAGAGATATTCATAAGTGTCATAAGTGTCATAGCTTCAAAGTCTTTTCATTTTCTCCATTTTTCCCTCTCTCTAAAGTCACTCTTAAACATGTATGGTGACTTGTGAGAGCACAAAGAAGCATTTCTTTTTATTATATATTTCTCTCTAAAGTCTACCTCTTAAACTAATTAAACTAATTGGGTTGAATTAGTTGATATAGATTTGTTAGTTTGATTTAATTAATTAGCCTCTGTCATAGGGATATAAGAATTTCGGAGGCTCCAAAATTATGGACTAGTAATGTTGAGAACTTGAATCTGTAATATGGATGTAATTGAGAGACAAAGGCATGTTTTCCTTTTATTTTATAATAACAAAAAATGTAATTTTATTGTATTCAAAATGATATATGTGTCTTAGAAGGTTACATTTTTCTTTGGTTTTTGAATTAACCTCAGGATACTAACTCCATGTAATTATTATATAAATCTACGAATTACCGTTTGAGTGAGGATTTGCTGTCCTCATTTGGTGTCTCAAGCCAATGAAAAAATGTCGTTTAATTGAGATAAAAAAGTAAAAAAAAAATATAAAGTAATATTTTATATTATTTGGTACAATTTTATTGGATGAGGACATTGTGCATTTGAGACAGATGATCCCTATTCGAACTGTTTTCTTATTGGATCATGTGTGCATTTAATAAAGTGTGATCTTGATACATTTCAAACTCAAGCTCAACTAATGATATTAAGATCCTCTCTAGAGTACTCGAGTTATAAGGGAAAAAAGAATAACTTAAAATTTGGATCATTAAATATTATTTTTTGTCCTTTCCTATTTGGTAGTTTATTTTTTATTTTTTTGAAAAATAAACTCAAAATATAAACTATGTATGTTTGGAAATCAAATAAAGTTTATAAACTCAGTTTTTTTCCTGAAAAAAAAAAACCAAAAGTAGAAGCTCCAAAACCATGGGTTGATTTATTTTTTTTAGCTTATTTTTTCCCAATTTTTCTATTTCTCATTTTACCTCATCATAATTTTATATTTCTCCTCATTTTTACTCTCAACATAACTCTTCACATCATCACTACCAAACTTCATAACTCTCATTAACACTTTTATATCCTTTTATATTTTGGTCTGTTAACATTATGCAATATTTCCTTTAGCTTGTTTTAAAATTGCATGTAATTTCTTTTTTGTTTTCCTTCCCTCCACTTTGTACATCCACTTTTAATTAATAAATTTTTCCTTGGCCGATCAAAAAAAAACATTATGCAATATTAAAAAATTAAAGTAAAAATATATATGATGATAAATATTAAAAAATGTATATTTAAAAATTAGTGTAAAAAACAATCAAAATAATCATAACATAAACAAATAAACGCATACTCTTTTCTATAATTTACTATGTAAAAACAAACTTTATATCATACCCAAACAAAACAGATTAATATCAATTTTAAGCTAAAGTACCAAAACACAAACATATTATAATCTTAACAGTTTATAAACAGAAAATAAAAACATAATTTATACCAAACGCACGCTTAATATTAAACCTTGATGATTTATCTTCCATCTACTCAATCTCTTACTTTCAAAGTTAAAGAGCATTTTCCCATTGTTATTCTATTAGCTAATTTTTTGGGTACAATTATATTAGCTTATTGATCATACTTGTCAAGAAACTAAAAGGTTATTAAGAATAAAACAATTGTATTTACTATCATTATACAATTTTTATATAATGACATTGCATCATTTATTATTTATATTTAATTCTCATTAAAAAGTAATATAAATGAATGATGAATGTTTTAATAATTGTATATAAATCTTTATATTAACGCTCCATAAATGTAATACCGGATGTTATTTTATTATAAAGATGTATTAAATATATTATAAATTTTAAAGCATCCATCTTTAATAAATATTTTGGATCTTTGATTTGTTAATTTGATAAAAAGGAAATTACACTCACACCCCTTAAGGTTTAGTGAAATTACAAAAATCACCCTCTTTGTTTTGTTATTACAAAAATCACCCCTATACATTACACGAACTACTCATACATGATATATACGTGTAATCTTTTAAACAAAAAACGTGTAGTGAATGTAATTAAGTTAAATAAAATATTGTATATTGTGTAGACAAGTCCAAATAGTATAAAAGTCAGAGAATCTTTATTAATTTTTAGTTCATTACGAAATACATTAATAATTCTATGGAGATGTTTAAATAACGTAACTCTTATATTGTTTGTAATGAACAAAAAATATGATGACACATTGACTCTTACACTATTTAAACTTGTCTACATAATATACAATATTTTGTTTATTTAATTATACTCACCAATGAGTGTAATTTACTCTAATGTTAATCTATCATACATCTGCCTCAAACTTGACTAGCTAATCAACATATTGGTGTTCTTTTCCGAAGGAGAGAAGGGAACTAATACAGTGATTATTGACTAACTAAGTTTGGGGCGAAGTTTACATATATAAATTCTATTAGCTAAATTTTTTCAAAATATTTAAGATTTCATTACTATTTAGTGTAAAAATATGCTTATAATTAAAACCAATTATTTCTTAAAATATTATGGAGGATAAATTCAATTACATAACTAATGTACTTATAGAAGATTTTACACAATTCCATATTCATAAATTTGACATTAATTTATTTTAGATTGAGTATTCCAGATTTTTTAATTAATTTACCTTAGGCTTGGTGTAATTAATATTTTTTATGAAAAGAAGATCCCTAATTCAAATGTATTTTGGTTTTTACAGCTAATGTTCACTTAATAACCCTTTAAGGACACTGTTTTATTTAACAGATATTGGTTTGGAACCCACAAGAATCCAATTGAGTTAAATATTTGTTGTAGGGAGTTTTGTTAACGATAGTGATTCTACCGACGGTGGAGAAAAGCATTCGATGATATTGGTTTGCAACACTATAAAAAGAATGTGTACCTTGACTATCGTAGATTTATGCATCCACATCATTATTATCGATGATGGAGAAAAACATTCGATAGGGAAAAGCATTTGATGGGAACAATGAAGAATGTCGTACTCCTTTGCTTTTGACGAGTGACTAATTATTTCAAAGGCTAAAGGGTTTGATTAATAACATTGGTAAACCATTTGCTAAATAAATGGTCACAATTGGGTGAAAGAAAAGGTCAATTTTCTTTGAATTGTCATATTGAATTTGAGCTCATTATATGTAAGACATTTCCTCGATGTCATGCATATTAAAAAAAATGTATCTGAAAGTCTTTTTGATACTTCACTCAATATCCTTAGTAAGACCAAAGATAGATTGAATGCAAGATTGGACTTTGTTAGTATGAGAATAAGAAAGGAATTGAGGCAAATAATGAAGGGAAAACATACATATCTACCTCCAACAACATATACTTTGTCGAGGAAGGAAAAAAAAGTAGAATTTTGTAAATTTATTCATGGTGTTAAGGTTCTAGAGGGATACTCTTCCAACATTCGAAACCCTGTATCAATGAAAGACCTTAAGTTAATAGGTCATAAGTCTCATGATTATCATGTACTCATGGAACATATCTTGCCTATTGGTTTACGGTCCATTCTACCTAAAAAATTGCGACGAATCATAATTAAGTTATGCTTCTTCTTTAAGGCAATTTTTAGCAAAATGATTGACAATAAGAAATTACCTGAATTGTAAAGAAAAAATTATTTTGACTTTGTATGAGCTTGAGATGTATTTCTCACCTTCTTTTTTGACATAATGGTCCATCTAAACATTCATCTTGTTCTAGAAATACAACTATGTGATCTTTCCTACATAAGATGGGTGTACCCTTTTGAACATTATATGAAGACATTAAAAAGGTATGTGAAGAATCGATCAAGACTAGAAAGTTTTATTGTTGAGCGATATATTGTTGAAGAAACTCTTGATTTTTGTATCTAATACATTGAAGATGGTGATTTCATAGGCATTCCAAAGGCTCGATATGAAAAAAAGGACATTTGGTGAAGGGATTACTGTGAATGAAATATTGACTATATCAAGAACCGAATTGGAGCAAGCACACTTGTATGTTTTACATAATGCTGATAAGGTTGAGCCATATGTTGAAAGACACAAGGAGATGCTTAGGAAGTGTAATCCAAGTAAGAATGAAAATTGGATTTCCAAATAGCATAATCAGTATTTCATAAAGTTGCTAAAAATCACATTTTTGAGGAGTTGAATATAAATGCGCATTCGGTTTCTGAAAGATTGAAATGGTTAGTCAATGGTCCAAATATTCATGTCTTATCCTACATTTGTTACCTAATTAATAAATTCACATTTTATATGAAAAAACAAGATGATCAAAGTAAAATGCAAAATAATGGTGTGACTATTGTTGGTCGAGTTTTACATATGACAAGTACCAAAGATAGAAACACAATATATGCAAATATGTCATACTTTGAGGTCATTAACCAAATATGTGAATTGGATTACACAATCTTTCGGTTACTAGTTTTTTTGTTATGTGGGTTGATAACAACAATGGCTTTCGAGTTGTTGAGTTAGGGTTCGTGCATGTGGATCTTAATAGTCTGAGATATAAAGATGAGCCATTTATTCCAGGGTCACAAGCTTAACAATTATTCTATGTTAGTGGTCCAACTAATATGAAATGGTTCATTATTCTTTTAACTAATAAAATAATCGTCAATAATATTGATGACCAAGAATATGAAGATATTGATGTTGAATATAGTTCTTTTTTGGGACATCACTGTCGCGTAGAGCGAACCAACTATGAATGATGATTTATATACAAGAGATGATCATGATGAGGGCTTTGGGTGAATCAATTTGATCATCCAGACAATGATATTACAAGCGAAAAACATTCAAATAAAAGGATAAAGTATATGCATATCTTTGTATAATTATAACAAAATTTTGTTTGTTTGTAATTTGCATACACTGTACTTATATTATTTATTTATAATTTTATGTACTTAGCCAAAACATAATTGACATGATATTCTTTGTTTGCAATTTGTATTGTATAAATAATTTGACATGATATTGTTTAATGTGTCTCTGTCTGTGCTAGCTTTAATATAGTTTCTGTTATGAATATTGTATTAATGTACTCATCAGTCTTTGTGTTGTTGAGAATATAAGTGTGTTATTGAGAATATAAATGCAGGTGTTGTTGAGCGTTGTTAAATTGAGTGTTGTTATGGACTATATACAACATCCTCGTTAAAAGTCACATCTCTACTGAGAATTAATTTTCGTGACTTTGAATCGGAACACCATAAGCGATATCCCTTAGACTCATATGCATAACCAAAAAATATGCACTCAACAGCTCTTGGAGTTAATTTACCATCATTAACATGTGCATAAGCAGGACATCCAAATATTCTTAAATTAGAATAATCAACAGGATTACCTGACCAAATTTCTTCTGGAACTTTGAAATCAAGTGTCGAATGTGGAGAACGATTGACCAAGTAACAAGCAGTAGATGCTGCCTCAGCCCAAAGTTCACGTCGATGCCATAACCTAGCATTTGAGAGCATACAACGAGCTCTCTCAAGTAGAGTCCTGTTTATCCGTTCTGCAACACCATTTTGCTAGGGATTCCTTGGAATGGTTTTGTGTCTAGTATAACGACCCGATTTTCTATCCTTGAATTTTTTTTCTCATTTTAATTCAATTCCATTCAATCACTCATAACTCACATTACCATTTTAATATCCTTACTTCAAAATCTTATTTCCCCTCCTCACACTCAATCCATGAATCAATAACCACATACCTAATCATTTTACCTGGAAATTCTCATGAATCATTCCTAGAACTAATCTTATAACCTATTATATTATCATACAATTAATCTTGCAGAAAAACATAATTCATTCAAATATCATTTACCACATACAACCAGTTATGGGTCTCCCCAAGTTATAAAGCCTATAACTACACATATCCATATTAATCTAAACGAATTTACAATCATCTCATATTATTATCAAATCAATTACCATATCAAATAACAATAAAGACAATCGAGTAAATGAACACAAAAGCTTCCTAATTAATCTTCATCCTCAAAATCCTTCATTTACCTACAATGGGTTATCAGAAACAACACACAAAACAAAAGGGGGTAAGTCATTAGTTCAAAACTAACATCACATGATAACCCACATTCAAATACAATTAAGCTTTAATATAATTCATAAACACACATATGGAATTGAAAACATTCAAGTTATCTTCCTTTCATTTCCACTTTACTCATATTCATCATATAGTATATATATCCCATAATATATATTCTATAGTATGCATATTACGTTCGTTTGGAACATCTTCTGTCCCGTTATTCATATCCACCCTATAACATATATATATCCCATAATATATATATCCTATAGCATGTATATTACTTTCTTTCTCCACATCTTCTTTTTTTATCGCTCATATTCACCCTATAGAATATATATCCCATACTATATATCCTATAGCACGCATACGACATTCATGTGACATTCACATTTCTCATCATTCATATTCACCCTATAGAATATATATCTCATACTATATATCCTATAGCATGCATACGACATTCATTACTCCGAGTCATATTTCCATTGGTACTCCCCCAATAATATTAATTCGTTAGAGTCATATTTCCATTGGTACTCCCCCAATAATATTAATTCGTTAGAGTCATATTTCCATTGGTACTCCCCCAATAATATTAATTTCATTGAGTCATCTTTCCATTGGTTCTCCCCCAATAATATTACTTTTATTGAGTCATCTTTCCATTGGTTCTCCCCCAATAATGTTACTTTTATCGAGTCATCTTTCCATTGGTTCTCCCCCAATAATGTTACTTTTATTGAGTCATCTTTCCATTGGTTCTCCCCCAATAATGTTACTTTTATTGAGTCATCTTTCCATTGGTTCTCCCCCAATAAGATTGAATTCATTATGAGTCATATTTTCTTTGGTACTCCCCCAAATAGATTGAATTCGTTTTTGAGTCATGTTTCCATTGGTACTCCCCCAATAAATGATTTCGAGTCTTATTTCCATTGGGACTCCCCCAATAAATGTTTCTGAGTCTTATTTCCATTGGGACTCCCCCAATAAATGTTTCCGAGTCTTATTTCCATTGGGACTCCCCCAATAAATGTTTCCGAGTCTTATTTCCATTGGAACTCCCCCAATAAATGTTTCTGAGTCTTATTTCCATTGGGACTCCCCCAATAAATGATTCCGAGTCTTATTTCCATTGGGACTCCCCCAATAAATGTTTCTGAGTCTTATTTCCATTGGGACTCCCCCAATAAATGTTTCCGAGTCTTATTTCCATTGGGACTCCCCCAATAAATGTTTCTGAGTCTTATTTCCATTGGGACTCCCCCAATAAATGTTTTCCGAGTCTTATTTCCATTGGGACTCCCCCAATAAATGTTTTCGAGTCTTATTTCCATTGGGACTCCCCCAATAAATGTTTTCCAAGTCTTATTTCCATTGGGACTCCCCCAATAAATGTTTCCGAGTCTTATTTCCATTGGGACTCCCCCAATAAATGTTTCCGAGTCTTATTTCCATTGGGACTCCCCCAATAAATGTTTCCTTCTTTTTCCATAACTGTAAAATCACGCATTTTCCAACATAATGCATAAATTAAAGACGTATTATTTTAAACCATTACCTCTTTCACATACCTCATTCATATCAGCTAGTATGATTTAGAAAACACTTATCCCTTACCTCAGTGAGCGTTGGAGATCAGTTCCGAGTAACTTTAAAAGTCTCCTCCGCGATTTCCTCCAACCTTAGGATATTTCCTCATTATCACCAATAACAATGATGTCAGTCATTTATTCAAAATAACACATAAATAACTCGTATTTCATCATCAAATACACAAGGGATTCATGTATTCTCAATATTTCCAAAAATACTTCAATTCAAGTTTCTAAATATCAAAACATACATGTTCATCTCATATAACAACATCAGAAAGCTTATTCATCTTCTACCTCTAGCATTTTACTCATTTTCCTCTTTAACCTCATTTTCACTTTAGGGTTTTGGGGTTTTCATGAATCAACCACCAAACCTTTCCATTTCTTGAAATACTAACTCTAAACCAAGAGTTTACAAGATAGAAACAACATAAACGAACCATAACTCGAAAATATGAGTTTCCATGGTTTCCATTATTTTGAAAATGAATCCAACATACCCAAAACAAGTTAGAGAGGAAGAAGAAGAGTTAGGAACAAGAGGTTTACCTCTTCTCAAGCTCTAAGATGAAAAGCTCTCTTCTCTCTCTTCTCTTCAAAGTTCTAACCCTAAAATGTGTTTTGGGTTTCTATTTTATAGACACATCGATAAGTGTAATCGATTACAAGTATAGTGTAATCGATTACACAGTGTAAATTACAGAGGCATCGTCGCGATGTAATCGATTACCAGAAGTGTGTAATCGATTACACAGTGTAAATTACAGAGGCATTGTCGTGATGTAATCGATTACCAACATGGTGTAATCGATTACATTGTGTCAGATGTACATATCTGATGCTTTTCATCATGTAATCGATTACCAGGACTGTGTAATCGATTATATTACCCAAAATTGCCAAGTATAGCCCAGGATTTCACCCTCCCAGGTGAACCTTTCTCGCTCAAGCGAGGATCCGAGGACTGATACTATAATTTTAAAGACTTAAAATTTGGGGTGTTACATCTAGCAATACTATGATTTGTGCAGAACTCATTAAAGTCACCATTACAGAACTCTAACTCATTTTCTGTTATGAGCTTCTTCACCTTTTTACCTGTTTGGGTTTCAAGAAGAGTTTTCCACTTTTTGAAAGTGGAGAAGGTTTCATTTTTATGTCGCAGAAAATAAACCCAAACCTTGCGAGAAAAATCATCAATGATAGTCATCATATAGCGGCATCCTCCATGGGAAGGAACTTTAGAAGGGCCCCAAAGGTCAGAATGAATATAATCAAGAATACCTTTGGTACGGTGAGTTGTAGTAGAGAAACTAACCTTTTTCTGTTTCCCAAAAACACAATGTTTGCAAAACACCAACTTACCAATGCCATGCTTACCAATATGACCTTTATTACTTAGATGGTGCATGCCTTTTTCACTCATATGGCCCAGATGCATGTGACATAATTTGGTGACATCATTTTCAGATATTGAATAAGATACAGTTGTTGAGCCTGTCACAATAGAGCCTTGCAAGACATATAAGCTACCAACTCGGTTAGCCTTTAATAATACAAGAGCACCTTTCAATACTTTTAGATCTACACCTTCAGCTGAATATCTGCACCCGAGAGACTCTAGGGTGCCAAGAGAAATTAAGTTCCGCTTCAAATCTGGAATATAACGGACATTAGCCAAAGTTCTGACAACACCATCATGAGTATTGATTTGACCTGTACCTATTCCTGCAACTATGCATTGGGTATCATTTCCCATTAAAACAACACCACTGTCAACATGTTCAAAAGTGGTGAATAAGTCCTTATAAGGACACATATGAAAAGTACATACAGAATCAAGAATACATTCTACTTTACTCCTCTTATTAGAAGAGACAATAGATAAAAGAACATCACCGTCAGAGTTGGCTTCAATATTAGCAGCTTCAGGGGATTGTTGAGATTTTCCACTTTCTTGTTTTTCCTCCTTTTTCTTCAGAATGAAACAATCAGGAATATCATGTCCTGGTTTCTTGCAATAGCGCCATGTTTTGTTGGATTTGCAGTCTCTGGATTTGGATCTAAACTTTTTGTAACTGGTAATCCCTTTTTCTTGAGTTTTACCTCGAACACTTAAGCATTCACCCTTGTCCACAGAATTAACTTCAAGATCAAACTTTTCTTTGGACAATAAATTAGATTTAACATCTTCAAAGGATAAGGTATCATTATTTCCATACAACATCATTTCTTTGAAGTGTTTGTAGGTAGAAGGTAAAGAGACAACCAACAAAACAGCTTTGTCTTCATCTTCAATATTGATATCAATATTTTGCAGATCCATAATAATAAAGTTAAAATCATCAAGATGAGTTTGAATAGGAGTACCTTCAACCATATGAAAGGTATATAACCTTTCTTTGAGATGAAGCTTGTTTGCGAGACTCTTGGTCATGTATAAGGTTTCTAACTTCAACCACAAAGCCGCAACGATTTCTTCATTGGCAACTTCTCGAAGAACCTCCTTAGACAAACAAATTTGGATTGTTGAAAGTGTCTTTTCATCCAACTCGTCCCATTGGTCATCAGTCATGGAAGTTGATTTCTTTGACTTCCCATCTAAAGCTTTCTTTAATCCGCTCTGGATAAGAACGACTCTCATTTGGACTCGCCAAATAGAAAAGCTAATCTTGCCATCAAACTTCTCAATGTCAAATTTAGACATTTTGAAATTCTCAATTGAGTAAGAGCTCTGATACCACTTGTTAGGGATAGAGCGCTGCAGAAGCACAAGATCAGATCCATTGAGAACAAAAGAGAAGCAAGAAAAAATAAGATATAAGACCCGATTTTCGTAATCCAAAAATTCTTTTTCGAACCTTGTTCATGAAAGTGCAGTGATTACTTTTGAAAGACATTACTCAAACGATTTGGAAACTTAAGTGAATACAAATATTAGTTCTATTTATAAATCACAAGGCGGAAACATTCCAAATACATCTCACTTCAAAAGCATGTCATTACACTTCCTTTCAAGTACATAATCTAAACAATTATCTTTCCCCAAGGAACACTTTCAATACAAGCATTAAATCAACTTCATTATACACTTTAGGAGAAGTTCCATTTTACAGGAGAGTTAAACCAACAAAGTTCTCATATTACAAACGTTATTCATAAAACATATCAATTACATAAAACCCTACTCTACCATATACTCTTCTCCGCAAGCGTCCAATGCGCTACCGCCACAACCTGAACTCAAATACACAATACATAAATGAAGAAACGGTGGGAGTAAGAACCAATTACGGTGACCGTAGCGTGGATTTACATGGAGTAATAACATTAAAGTATTACAACCTATACAACCTATAATCATCAATCATGTTAAACATATATCAATCAATACCTTATGCCACATAATATTCATATATCAAATTATATGACAATCCACATTCAAAATAATATTAAGCATTCATATTTTCTTTCTTCTATATCCATATTTACCATATCCACCCTATAGTATATATATATATATATATATATATATATATATATATATATATATATATATATATATATATCTCATAATATATATTGTATAGCATGCATATTCATTTCATTCCAAAAGGACTTTTATTTCATTACCGACAATCAATATTAAAATTTCTCTTAACCACATCCGGCCAGTTTACACCATAAAGATAGTCCACTACCACTTCGGGCAGGCCCACACCACAAAGGTGATTCATTACCACACCGGGTAAGTCTTACATGATCCACTACCACCCCCGGGCAGGACTACATTTCAAAGATGATCCACTACCACACCGGGCAGGACTACATTTCAAAGATGATCCACTACCACACCGGGCAGGACTACATTTCAAAGATGATCCACTACCACACCGGGCAGGACTACATTTCCAAGATGATCCACTACCACACTGGGCAGGACTACATTTCAAAGATGATCCACTACCACACCGGGCAGGACTACATTTCAAAGATGATCCACTACCACACTGGGCAGGACTACATTTCAAAGATGATCCACTACCACACCGGGCAGGACTACATTTCAAAGATGATCCACTACCACACTGGGCAGGACTACATTTCCAAGATGATCCACTACCACACCGGGCAGGACTACATTTCAAAGATGATCCACTACCACACCGGGCATTACTACGTTTCCAAGATGATCCACTACCACATCGGGCAGGAGTACATTTCCAAGATGATCCACTACCACACTGGGAAAGACTACATTTCCAAGATGATCCACTACCACACCGGGCAGGACTACATTTCAAAGATGATCCACTACCACACCGGGTAGGACTACATTCACATTATTCTCACATCACATGTTCGTCATAACACAAAATATCACATCAATGTCATACACACAATAAACACAAGGTATCTCATTGTTTCATCACCATAAAATAATCCACAACACCTTCATTGTCACAAACATACCCATATATGTTCATAACAATAAAGCGACTCACAATTTAGTCATTTTCATAAATATACTCATCTCCATTTTTAACAAATCAACAACTCATCACACAATCATTGTTATAAACATATCCATATATGTTTATAACAATAAACAACTCACACACAATCATTATCACACAACATAACCATTTCTACTTTTACCATTAAACAACAGATCTCACAATCCTTATTACAAACACACTCATATATGTTTATAACAAATCAACCATCCATAACTCACCATTATCATAAATAAACCACACACAACATATTTTTCATCATATAACACATTAACGTTAGAACCATCTTTCATGACGGTGTATCACCATAAATGAGCATATTGCGTTTTACTTAAATAAACGGTTTTCCCGCACATATATGTCTGCTTTTATGGCTAATACATCCTCATGTAAAATAAGGACTCTTACACGGACCACAAACACCCAAGAGGGTTTCTATCCGTTAACATGCTCCGATTCTTGAGGGAAATCGGAGAAGATGACTCTAATGAAATACTCTAATACCACAATGGTCTTCTCCCTCACCTTAGATTGCATAAGCTCCATGGATCCGCAAAGAGATCCATCTACCTCCATCTCCTTCAACCTCCATTGTTCCTTTTTCCACTCCAAGTTCACCAATGTGCCAGTAAGAAGTAAGAAAAAAGGGTTTTGATGAGTTTTTGGGTTTAGAGGAGGAGGGAGTCGAAATCTAAGGGGAGAAAAGAAAATGAAGATTAGGGTTTGTGAAACCCTTTCTTTACTTTTATAGCTGGGTACTCACGCCCGGGCGAGAATGGCTCGTTTGGGCGAGAAGCCCACAATATTTTAAGTTTCAAAATCCTAACTCTCTCGCCTGGGCAAGATTCTATCGCTCAAGCGAGAATCTCACAGCCTGCCCAAGCTTCTCTCGCTCAAGCGACCAATTCCTCGCTTGAGCGAGATTCCCATAATTCCCAAAATTAAAACATTGGGTCTCTCGCTTGGGCGAGACCCTCTCGCTCAAGCGAGAATCTGGCAGTATGTCCCATTCTTCAGAACTGCTACCTCTTTTTAAGGAGGATAAATTTAGGGTGTTACATAAGACACAAGATTTAACATGGGAAAACCCCTCAGTGTGAGAGTTAAAAAACTACGGGTGCTCAAGAGCAAAATTCTACTATGTAAAAAATGAGATTACAATAAATCCTCTTATAGTAACGAGAATAAAGAACAATATTTAATCTCACAAATACTCTCTCAAATGGAACAAGAATTCTCACCAAAATACACTTGTGTAGGAAATCTAAAACTCTTTGTAATTTTGATAATGTAATAATATGCCATAGCATTGCCCTTTTGTAGGCAAGTGAATCAGAGAGAAAAATCTTATAATATTTAATAAGATTTAATATACATATGAGAGCCACAAACTTCTCAACAATGCAATCAAGAATCTTATTAAATAAGAGACACAGACTTCTCAACACAAATCCTACATCTCGTTTTGAGCTCTACAACCCAAACTTTATCGATAATACATCACTCATTAATCACTTGAATTTCACATGGATGTTAAACTAAACATCAACATAATTATAGCTAATATTTTCCTAATGTTACTATTTAAATTAGCCATTTTCCTAATGTACATATTTAAATTAGTCATTTTCCTATTTTTACTATTGGTGTAATTTTGGTTTTGTCTTTCTGATTTATATTATGTATCTTAGTTTAATATCATAATTAGTTGTATCATTGACACTATGATGTATCAATATTACAAAAAATATATTAAAAAAATCAGATTAGTAGTGATGATGCTGCAGAAAGTGATTAAAAATTATTATCCCTTGTTATACAATGCTAGAATTGCCCAACCAATATTGAAGGAAATAGTAAAGAGTTATATACATATCAATAATTACAAATAATATACGCAAAGTAGTATATACTATTACAAATATAACCTTTTGTAATCTAAGTGTCAGTAATGTATGATGAAATACATATAAGATATATTATGAAGCACATAAGGCACAAATAAAGACAACAAATATGTTATATTATAAGATAATAGTATAGTACATACAATATATTATGAAGTACATATAAGATATATTATAAATAAATAATATAGTAGATAACACACTCTTGATAATAATAGACAATTAGTGTTTATCTCTAATTCAAAATCATAGTCAATAAGGCACAAATAAAGGCAACAAATATGTGAAAATGAAAAAACAAAGCAACCACTAAATAGATGGTTACAAATGACATAAATAAAAAAGGTAAACTTCATTTTTGAAGATGCATAGACTTAAGCTCAACAAAAAATATGTGAAAATGAAAAAACAAAGCAACCACTAAACAGATGAGTATGAAGGACATAACTAACAAATTATAAATAAAGTTTGCAGTTTGTCTACAAAGGATCACATAATATGCAATATTAATTGGATGACTCAATATTTTAATCAATGGATTTAATAAACAAATGACCCAAAGTTTGAAACAATGGTACTTGTTAGTACATCTATTCAATTTGTTATGTTATTTAAAAAAGATGTAAGATATATCAAGAAAACATCAAAATCCATATAACAGAACTTACATTTAGCATATATCTCATTAACTTTCTTGAAGTCCTTCAAGTCAGCCAACTTGGAAGAAATAGTTGGCAAAAACCAAGTTATCTTATCAGTACTCATTACATATCCAAGTCATCTTGAGAAGCTGCAATGATTAATTATTTCAAATGTCAGCCACAAAATCAGTGAGTGCACTTTCACATAGAGAAAGAGAGAGATTGCTACTTGTTACTTACATGTGTCCCGAATAACATTATGGAAAGCTAACTATTCCCAAGCAATTTACTAAAAATAGTTTCAATTCATATGCGGTGGTTGTTTTGAAATTTGAAGGGTGACTCTAAACTTAGTTATTATTTTGTTGGAGCTTTTAAAAAGTGATTGCACCTTGCGTTCCACTCCATTTACTAAACGGATAAAATAGGATAGGTTTTCACTCCAAATATTTTGAAGAGTATCATTATGATTGTTGAAATTGGTTATCAATGGAGTCTCCTAGTGTCCCAGGAAGATACGTACAAAATTTCAATAGATAATTGCCTAATAGTATTCATTATTAGGGGTGAAAATGGAAAGTGTAATGGCCATGTCAAATTTAAGTGCGTTGTATGAATGGAAGAAAAATGAGAAGATGTGATGTCTCCATTTCAATAACATAGAAGATACTAAAAGCCGAAAGTACATCATCAAATAATATAATTGTCATCATGTTGTTGAGTATGTAAAAGCTCATAATGAATATAAAAGCGCAAGAAAAATGAGTGATATAAAAATAAGTCCATCGTGAGTAGAAAACATGAAATAAGCTTCATGGAGCAAAAATGCCCAAAACAATGTTAACTTTCCCATAAAAATGTTTCCTTTTAGTAAATGTTGAACTAAAAAAGTAACAAATAAGTTTGATCTACTAAAAATGTTTTCAGTAACACCAAAATAACATGCATACCCAAGATAATAGGTGAATAAATAAATATAGTTAATCATATTGTGTCCACTTTCTCAAGAATGATAAACATGAAAATGAAAAGTGACATCTAAGGATATAAGAAAATTGAGAAACATGCCCAAAACTTGAATAACATCACATGGAATAGCAAGTTCTCGAGCATTATTCAACAACCCAGCTCTCCTTCTTTGAGAATGTAACTTGTCTTCTATTAGCATTCTCAATCTTGAACTTATCAATAACACCAAAATAATATGCATACCCAACATAACACCAAAATTGTTATCTTCAACTTAAAAAACATGAAATAACCATCATGGAGCAAAAATACCCAAAACAATGTTAACTTTTCCCATAAAAATGTTATATTTTTAGTAAATGTGGAATTAAAAAACAAATATGTTTGATCTACTAAAAATATTTTCAGTAACACCAAAATAACATGCATACCCAAGATAATAGGTGAATAAATAAATATAGTTAATCATATTGTGTCTACTTTCTCAAGAATGATAAACATGATAATGAAAAGTGGCATCTAAGGATATAAGAAAATTGAGAAACATACTCAGAACTTGAATAACATCACATATAATAGCTAGTTATGGCGCCTTCTTCAACATCAAAATAAAATGTATACCCAACTTAACACCAAAATTGTTTTCTTCAACTTAAAAAACATGAAATAAGCATCATGAACCAAAAATACCCAAAACAACGTTAACTTTTCCCATAAAAATGTTATTTTTTTTAGTAAAGGTTGAACTAAAAAAGTAACAAATAAGTTTGATCTACTAAAAATATTTTCAGTAACACCAAAATAACATGCATACCCAAGATAATAGGTGAATAAATAAATATAGTTAATGATATTGTGTCCACTTTCTCAATAATGATAAACATGAGAATGAAAAGTGACATCTAAAGATATAAGAAAATTGAGAAACATACCCAAAACTTGAATAACATCACATGGAATAGCAAGTTCTCGAGCATTATTCAACAACCCAGCTCTCCTTCTTTGAGAATGTAACTTGTCTTCTATTAGCATTCTCAATCTTCAACTTATCAATAACACCAAATAACATGCATAATCAAGATAACACCAAAATTGTCATCTTAACTTAAAAAACATGAAATAAGCTTCATGGAGCAAAAATACCAAAAAAATGTCAACTTTTCTCATAAAAATGTTATCTTTTTGAAATACCCAAAAATATCCAAACATGAAATAAGCTATTAGCATTCTCAATCTTTCATCTACTCTCATTTTGTTCTTGAAACTTTGAAAACAAAAAAAAAAATCAGTTTTGAAATTTGAGAGTTGTGATGGTAAAAAAGGCGGTTCATTTCTTATTATAAAGTGTAATGTACAGACACCACACACCCTTTTGGTGTTTTAGAGTATTTTAGGAAAGATAATTTGTACAAAATAAACTAAAATAATATACATACCCAAGATAACACCAAGAAGTTTGAAATAAGTATGATGAGAAATCATACTTGAGAACTTAGAATTCACGGATAAACAGCAAGAACATGAAAAAAAAGTTATAAGAAAAAATCATACTGAATGAAATAATGTACATATAGGAAGTTGTAAAAAAAATCATACCTGTTAATGAAGAATCGAGTGATCAATTTAATGGACGAAAAAATTATGTTCATGATAAAGAAGGAATGATGAAGAAGTTTGAGGAAGATAAAAAAATGGAGAGAGAAACTGAAATGAAAAGTGAATTGAAGGGATAAAGAATGAAACTTTACCTACTCATAGAAGCACTTTACCAACCATAATAATTTTCAAATTTTGAAAATGGTACTTTGTTTTTAGAAGGACAATTTTACCCCTTCAAAAATTTAACACCAATTGTATGTTCAAACTCATTAAGGTAATATCATAGAGGTATAATAAATGATTAGTAAAGTATGATATACATAATGACTGCACTATTTTGTAAATAATTTTTTTATAAATGACAAATTTAACCCTTAAAAATCCAAGTGTCAGTCATAGAAAATGTCTATTTTGGTAATATCAACAACCATTTGCATTCTTATATAGATAGTAGATGTGTGTGTTTGAATCCTTGAACAAGCAATTCTGAGACGGGTAATAATAAGTCTGTATGAGATTACTCTTCTACCATGAGAGTAAAAGATAGGAAGTTATAGAAATTTTGGAGTGTTATCTGATTTGCCACTATCTGGGCCATTTGGTTATCTAGAAATGACTTCATTTTCAACAAAGTAAGGCCTTTGTTACTGCATATCTTGGATTCTGTAAAGGTGAAGTCATGGATTTGGCTTAAGAGTCAGTGTAGATTGAACTCTTCCTTTTATTCTGATTGGATTAGTAATCTGCGTGCTTGCCTCAATATTGTGTCGTAATTTTTCATTTTTGTTATTTCCTTTTGTTTTCATTCTCTTGTAAACTCCCATTTTTTAATAAAATCTTATTTGCTAACAAAAAATAAATAAAATTTATATAGGAACAATACATGTTAAACAAAATCCAATTCAATGATTGTCATCATCATTTGAATAATTATTACAAGAATTTCATTGTTTTAAAAAATAATTCATAAACTAAAATTATTTGATTAGTTGTAATATGCAAATATTTCTTGTAATAAGGTTGGGGAATATCCTAATTAAAAAGGTACTTTTTTCTAATCATTAATACAATACAACCTTAACTTCATTTTCCATTTCTTATCTTTTGATGTTTTGCCATTTTCTTTTCAATTTGTTAAAAATTTCTTGATGTTTTAAAAACTCAAGAATCTATTATACATTATTTTCCAACTATACTTTCGTTTATAATATTATTCTTTTTATCTCTTTTTTCCTCTATATCTTAAATTTGAAAATAGATAATTTTTAAATAATGATGATATCTTAGTTAAAATATACTAAATCTACACATCACTTAATCATATCTTAATCTATATACATCAAAACAGTACATTAGAAACAATATTTAGTTTACTAATTAAGTTTTCCAAAGTTGCAATACTTTTATATAATTATAGAATGTCACATATACTGTTTTTAGGAAAACATTAAACCGCCATGCATATTGGTTAATAGTATAAATTTTTTAAATGTTATTTATTAATCAAAATATGTGGCAAATAGTTGTAATATATTTTGCATGTACAACATATGTAGCTTATGGGATAAAGATTATCTTTTATTATTGTTCATGGTTTTTACTTATCTATTCAAACCAATATGAGATTGTAAAATACTCATTATACCCAACATAAAATAATCAATCTTATAAAATTTGATTATTCATGTTTTTTACTTATCTATTCAAACCGCTCTTATCCAATCATATTATTCATGATTTTAATTTTACTTATCTGTTCAAATCTTATAATATATTGTACAATTATTTAATTTTGACTAAAAACCATATAATTAATATTAAATTTATCAAAATCACTATAAATAAGTTTTTTACTATTTATGCACATAACACAACTATATAGTAGCAGCTACCAACCCATACCAAGTAAACCAATGAACATGTTGTTTCTCAGGAATCAAGATCTTTTCTTCTAGTTGATGTCCCCAATAAAAAAATGTCATTTAATTGGTATAAAAAATTTATAAAAATATAAAACTTAGATCAATCAATTTTATTGGATTAGGACATAGAAACATCGTCCATTTATGACAGAGGATCCGTGTTCGATTCTTAGATGTAGAAATATCATTAATATAAAATCCATTTCTTTTATATGCATCAAAATCTTGTATACTTTGGTGTTTCTTATATTTCTTTCCTTTTTATGCTTTTTTTCTATGAAATAATCCAAATTTCCTTCCTATATGGCTCTCCTTTTACAAAGATATATATGCCAAATGTACTACATAAAACTCATTCTCTACATATTGCTCACACTTCTCTCATCACTCTCTGCATTATTCTAAAGTCTTACAATGGAAGAGAGAACCCCTTTAACCTTAAACCTTCTGTTCTTTGAACAGAAGAAAATCTTGTTTGGTGAGTTTGAATTTGACTCTGTGGATGATCATAACATTCAACTGAGTGATGAAACTGTTGAACTAATGGTTCAGAGGGAGGAAGAACATTTGCCTAGAGATGATTACCTCAAGAATCTTCGTAGTAGGGAATCCAACATGAGTATTGTTAGAAACCAAGCACTTGATTGGATTTTGAAGGTTGGTATATATTTGTTTCTTTGATTCATGGACAATACCTTTGACCGAAGTTTTTGTTTTTGTTTTGTTGTTCAAAGGTTCTTTTCTATTATTCCATTCATTCAAAACAAAAAATGAGTCCCCTCTAAGATTAAAGTTCTTATGGCTAATTAATATAGATTGTTACCTTGGTGGTTCATGTTGTTGAAAGTAAGTCTCACATCGCCTACTTCATTTTCTCGAGAATTGTATAAATACTTATTGGGTTACTCCTCTCATTGTCAATTGGTTTTGATATGAAACTTTAACATGGTATCAAAGCCAAAACCCAACTTTTTTCCGGTTGTCAAATTTAACCTTTTGTCTGGTCCGACAGGCTTATGTGGAGGGGACATGTTGAGAAATAAGTCTTACATGGCCTATCTCATTGTTTCGGGAATAGTATAAATACATTTTGGGAATTTTCAATTGGATTTTAGACGTAACATTAAGACAAGTACATTTAATGGAATATGTCTTGAAATTTTTCAACAAGGTTTCTTCTTCTTTTCTTTTCCATTCAATGAAAATGAAAAATGAACCTGCTTCAAGATTTTTTTAGGGCTAATTTAATATGGGGTTTTAGCATTGAAAACATTCATTTTTCAATCATAATGTCAACTTATTTTCAATTTATGGCTTTCTTATTGAGTTTCAATTCTATTTTGCAAGGAACTTTCTGTGTGTGATCCATTATTTCATAAATGTCCAAGTTGGTTATATTATAGAGTAATTATAATTATGTTAATTTTATATTTCCTTAATTTATTGCTTCTCTATTCTTCCTTAATTTTGATCACATTTCACTTTTTTTTTATTGAGATTGTGATGGAATTATTTTTTGTATCCTTTGCCTAATATGATGAACAGGCACACGCTTATTTTGGTTTTGGACCATGGAGCTTTTTTCTAAGTATAAACTACTTCGATCGGTTTCTATCATTATCTAAATTGCCAGTAAGATCAAATATCTAAAAGCATATTTTTGTCTTACAGTTTTTATTTTTTCTGATCTCTTTTATAGTTAGATACTAGTTAGTTGCTTGTTTATATGTTTAGCAATATATTGATAGCCTGTAATGCAAGTTAGGGTGATTGTAATTATACTCTAGTCTTTGGAGTTCTCATAATCCAATCTCTTTTGTTATGCATTGTAGTTCCATTTTGTTGGAACTTACTTTGTTGGAGGCCATTAGTGAAGACTTTTCAATGTGAAATCAAAAAACACATTTGCTTTACTTTTCCACTATCTCTCTCATTGCATTGTCATGTGGGATTAAACTCTTACTCTCATAATAACGCTAGTGGTTATCAAAGTGAATTCACTAGTGGTTTTGCGTCTTAGCATTACAATATTTATTGTAAAGCTAGTCGTTATAATTACGGTTCAAAGTTCAGGGTTCAGCGTTCACTTATCTATTTCATTCTTAATTACTATCTCTACAACACTCTAATTTGTTTTGTTGAACTTTTTCTCTTTGATTGATTCAGAGAGGCATAAATTGGTTTGCACAATTGTTAGCTACAGCTTGTTTACAAATTGCTGCTAAAATGGGAGAAACTAAAGTGCCACCATATGCACGTTTACAAGTATAGTAGAATCACATTAAATTCTAAAATTCTTAAGCTTATATACTTTGTTTCTCCAAAAATTTCACTAATATTTTTTGTATAATTCTTAGGTTGGATCACCAAAGTTTATATTTGAAGCCCTAACCATTCAAAGAATGGAACTACTTGTATTGAGCACATTGGGATGGAAAATGCAAGCAATAACACCATTTTCTTTCATAGGCTATTTCATCAGTAAGATCACTTATGAGAAGCATCAAATGAAGTCATCTCTTTCAAAATCTGTGAAGCTCATGCTTAGTATAAGTACATGTATTGTCTTTACTATGTCTCTATGTTTATTAGTCTTTTAATTTATATACTATCTTCTTAGAGGTGTAATGAGGCACTTGCTGCTAAAACAATGCAGGTATTGATTTCTTGGAATTTAGGGCTTCTGAAATTGCTGCTGCAGTGGCAATTTCTGTTACAAGGGAATTGGAAGCTAAAGAGATTCATAAGGCCTTATCTTCTTTGGCTATGGTAAAGAAGGTAAGATGGTGTGAAATTTAGAGTAAACTTTCGTTTTTATCGCTCAGAAAAGAACATTTTTTGTCTCTAAGGATACGTTTGTGAGTTGAATATTTTGAGGGAATGAGGAGAAGGAGAAAGCTTCAGAATCATCTCACAAGTGTGTTTTGTGGCTTCCGAGCCTTACATTTCCCTTGCGAGTTGAGTTTCGAAAGAAAATATAAGATTTCAGAGTTATCTCATATATATATTTCATGGCTATAAAGTATTTTTTTTCCCTTCAAAATTGAACTCACAAACAAACCCTAAAAGTTTTAAAGCACCCAGTCAAATTAATCTTTTTGATCAACAAATTGGTCTAAGAAAATAACCAACTTGATTGGATCTTGCACTATTTGAAGAACTAAATTAAGATTTTTTATTTATTTTCTTTAAACCAATATTTTAAATTGCATCCTACAACTACAATTTTGACCCTAATATTACAAATTTGTGAGTCTCCGCAATTTCATCATGCCACAACCACAATGTCACGCAATTACGGTAACCGTAAGAAATGCGACCATAACTTAAAACATTGTTTCAACCATAAACATGGAACCTACCTCATCTAAAAAAGGAAACAAAGGATGGGTTACTCAAATTTGATAAATAGATAAATAGTGTTTAATATGATCCTCCCCTTATAAATTATTCTATTTTATTAAATTATAGGGTTTATTGTTTTGCAGGATAGAATTTTGAAGTGTCTTGAACTAATGAGAGATATGTCCATGGTTAAAGTTTCTGGTAATTTGAGCAGTAACTTATCTCCAGCTGGAGTGTTGAATTGTGCATGCTCTAGCTTCAAAAGTGATGAATTAACAGTTCCTTCTGTGAGTTCAAATACTGAGAGGAAATCCAATAATGTACCTTCTGATGAGACTTACAAGTCATGAAACATGAATTTGCTTCTTTCACCAATGAGAGTGTGTTTTAATTTGGAGGGATAATAATAAGGTGAAAAATTAAATAATTTCATGCTTATAGCATGGAGAGTGGTGTTGTTTGTAGTTATTTGTATTGAGAGTATTGCAAATGTTGCTGGAGTTGTTTATTGGAGAAGCCATTTTGATGAAACAATGTGTTGCATATCATGTCACAGAGTATGGATCTTCTCCAAGGTTGATAAGAAAAACAATATTGATTGTCGAACCGGTTCGTCTGTTTATAAAAAATGATCAACAATTTATTATGTATCAAACCATAGGCTTTTCGTTGATTCATAAGAGTAAACGCCAAATTAACCAAAGCTGTCCAGAAAAAGATCATTTGATAAGAAGACTTTTGATAAAGCCATTCAAAAAGATCACAAGATAACAGAAAATAAAGAGAAAAAAATTATGAAGAGGTTAGTCCTTGAAAAACATAATCAAAGGAAAACTAACATGTAATGACACATTTATCTTTTTAAGTATAACAAGATAACATATTTGTTATTAAAAACATAAGGAAATTGAAGTATTTGTCTCTCTATTATTGGAGATGATTCATATTCTATGTCAACAAGTCCATAATCTAAAAGTTGGATTAAATCCAATACTTGAATATAGGTAACCTTTGTTTCTAAAAATACTGACTCATTTTGCCAACCATATAGGTCACACAAAAGCAAACCATAACATTCTCCAATATAGTTCTTTCCTTTTGCATTTTTACGAAAGGATTGATGGATCTTACGTAATTAGATAGTAGTGTTAGGTCGTCGTATTAGTACCTATATCCAAGAATTAATATTAGTCTTTACACATATTGAATGTAAATCTATATATATGTAACAATCAGATGGTCTAGAGTTTCAAGCTAAGCTTTGTACATAGCATACTTTAACTCTTCAACCACACGAATGATGTTTCTCGTGTGAAGTTCATTTTTTGTGGCTATTCTACCTCTATGACCTTTCCAAACAAAAAAAAACACATCTTACGAAGCAATTTACCTATATGTGTTTGGGTTGTGTCTGTTTGAACTGCATAGGAAGTTTTAACAACATAGCTCCCTCATGAATGTAACATACAGCGCCAAGTATATTTGATATTCCTTTTGCATGTATGATGTTGAATCAACATATATATGCCACTATACTAAATCCGTTAGAATTGTTGGAATTTCCTTATGATTGATAAACTACAAATACTTTGATCTTGAATGTCATGATTTTCATACACAATGTAAAACAGAGATTTCAATGTCATACCTGAATCCATGTTCTCAGATCTGTTCCTTTTGTATGTCTTCGTAGAGAAGTTTTGGTATGATGGTCTTACTCAACCAAATCTTTGATTCCTCTTGAGACCTTCGTTTTCTCTCTGATGGAGAGAGGTGAAAACTGTGTTTGGTTTGGTGTATTGGGACCATAACCTTCCTGGAGTGTTAACTTATAGGGTTCTCATTATTCCCTATGGGCTAACTACTCTGGGTATCCACTTATTAAGCTCATATCCATGATCAGATTATTTCAGAAGTCACAAGAGTTGTCAGTAATTAGATTACTTGTTTTATAACCCCGAAAATAAATAGTCGATATAATTGTATAAATATATGATCTTCACCTTAATTAGAGATTATGAATTTCTAACAATCTCCCACTTGAGCTTCATATTTTCTTGAACCAATTATATCACATATTCTTTAGGCGCGCTTACGTATGCTATTTATATTTAGATTTATCCTTAATACAATATGGTCCTTTGTTAACCCGTTGTCATCCTCATGTTCTTGAAGAAATACAATATAATCATCTGAAATTGCATTCCTCATCTCTCTAGTGGATCTCCTTAATGGCACTTCTACTTCTTGAGGTTGTTGAATTTGCTCCGAAGGTACTTCAGCGAGAACCTCATTGTTGTCTTGCTCTGGGATATTGTCACGAACAATATTCTGAACATTTTCTTCTACTGCCGAAGTTTTTCCTTGAATGGTAATAGGCACAAAAACTTGTTCACCATTAGTGACAAGTTCTTCCTCAAAGACAACATTCCTTATGTTCTCTTCCTTCCCAAAATCAACTTCCTCAAGAAATCACATATTTTTCGTCTCAAAGAAAAGTCTTGTTGTAGGATCATAAAATTTGTAGCCCCGTGAACGTTCAACATAGCTAACAAAGTAACAACTAACTGTTCTTTAGTCCAATTTTCTTTCATGTGGCCTATAAGGTCGCGCCTCAGCTGGACAACCTCAAATATGCAAGTGTTTTAAGCTTGGTCTTATACAAATCCAAAGCTCATATGGGGTTTTGTTAACTGTTTTACTTGGCACCCTATTAAGTATGTAAACTGTGGCTATTAAAGCTTCCCCCTAAAAAGACTCTGGTAAGGAAGAATGACTAATCATACTCCTCAGTCCTCACCGTATCCTTAAGAGTTCGATTTCGTCACTCAGCAACTCCATTCATGCTAGGTTTGCCTGACATAGTGTATTGCGGAACAATTCCACATTCTCTGAGGAAAAGCGCAAATGGCTCTGGACGTTCTTCTCCTGATCCATCATATCTACCATAGTATTCACCACCACGGTCAGATTTCACAGCCTTAATTTTCTTTCCAAGTTGAAGTTAAACTTCAGCTTTGAAAGACTTGAAAACATCCAAGGATTGGAACTTCTCATGTATAAGATATAGGTAACCGTACTTACAGTAATCGTCTATGAACGTAATAAAATAATGTTGTCCATTCCATTAAGTCGTTGGGAAAGGACCACATATATCCATATGTATCAGTTCTAAGATTTCTTTAGATCTTTCGGCACCTACTTTCCTTTTGTTTGTTTATTTTCCCTTTATGCACTCAACACAAACTTCAAAGTCTAATAAATCTAAAGGATCAAGAATTTCAATCTGACACAAGTCTTTGTATTATTTGTTTATATATATGACTCAAATGCTTGTGTCATAAAGTGGCTGAATTCTCATTTAGTTTTCGCTTTGTACCACGCGAATTGTAAGGACTCAAATTCTACCCTTAAATTTTTTTCCTTATTTAATTCATCCTTCATACATTTTCCTACGACTTTTAAATAAAAATATCAACCACTCAAATTAAATCTCATTTCCCTCCCCATGTCCATTTCATAATCTCAAAATAACATACATGTTCGCATAGGATAAAATCATAATTCATTCATGCATCCCGGTAACTACCGCATACAATTAGCTATGGGATTCCAAAATACTCATAGCTACGAATATCCAGAGTTACAAATATTCATGTTCAAAATACAATTAGTCATAATACAAAAGAATGAATATAAGGACTTCCAAAAATTAAAAGCCTCTAAGCTCCTCATCAAAACGTCCTTACATCTTCCACCTACCTGCAATGGGATTAACATTGACCATACACAGAAACACAAAGGAGTAAGTTGTTAACGTAAAATAATTCCAATGTACGTTAATCCACATTTTAATAAAGTTAAGTAAAAACTTAGAATTAAATATACTTAAAACCATTTCATTTGTTTATACTTTTGAAAACATGCTCCATAACTTGAGCTAAAGTTTGCTACATTGCTTGAGCCAAAGCTTGCTACATTGCTTGAGCCAAAGCTTGCTACATTACTTGAGCCAAAGTCGCTAACCAATCATGGTTGGCTAAAAACGAGTTTTATTTTCATTGGCACTCCACCAATACATAAACAGTGAATCCACACCATCACCATTACAAACATACCCAAATATGCTTATAACAATTAAGTGATTCACAGTTCATTTCATTATTCCGAGTTTTATTTCTATTGGAACTCCACCAATACATAAACAGTAAATCCACACCATCGTCGTTACAAACATACCCATATATGCTTATAACAATTAAGTGATTCACAGTTCATTTTGTTATTCCGAGTTTTATATCCATTGACACTCCACCAATACATAAACAGTAAATCCACACCATCATCATCACAAACATACCCATATATGCTTATAATAATTAAGTGATTCACAATTCGTTTCATTATCCATAACCAGAAAATCCATGCATTTTCCATCACATTGCATAAGTTAAAGACTTATCCTTACCTCGGTGAATGTTGGGTTTGGTTCTTGCCAACTTCGTAAGTTCCACCGACACCGCCTCCAACTTTAGGATCTTTCCTCATTCTCACCATACAACACAATGTTAGTCATTTATTCCAAATATCATATAAACAACTTATATTGCATTATTTAACCATACAAGATATTTAACACATTTCCAATGTTTCTAAACTACTTCCATCATAAGTTTACAACATCTAAAACATACATATTCATCTCATATTTCAACATTAGAATGCTTTATCATCTTCTACTTCTAGCATTTTACTCATTTTCCTCTTTAACCACATTTTCACTTTAGCGTTTTGGGGTTCTCATGAATCAACCCACAAACCATTTCCATCCTTGGAATATTAACTCTAAACCAAGAGTTTACAAGATAAAAACAACATAAAACGAAGCATAACTCAAAAGGATGAGTTTCCATGGTTTCTCACATTTTGAGAAGATATCCAACATACCCAAAATGAGTTTCAAGGAGAAGAAGAGAGTTAGAATCAAGAGTTTTACCTCTTCTCAAGCTCTTGGATGAGTATCAAAGCTCTTTGCCCTTGGAAAAGCTCTCTTCTCTCACCTCTCCTCAATTCTTAACCCTAAAATGTGTTTGGGGTTTCTTATTAAATGTTGTCTCGTCGGGTTCTCGCTTAAGCAAGCCCATTCTCGCTCAAGCGGTATAGCCCAGGATTTCACCCTTCCAGTTGAGCCTTTCTCGCCCAGGCGAGCCAACTCTCGCTCAGGCGAGACCACTCTCGCTCAAGCGAGCCAGCCCTCGCTTAGGCGAGAATCCTTCAGTATAGCCCAGGATTTCACCCTCCCAAGTGAGCCTTTCTCGCTCAGGCGAGAATCCCTTGCTCAAGCGATAATCTCAGGACTGATACTATAATTTTAAACACTTAAATTTAGGGCGTTACACGAATTTGTTTGCAATACATCGTTATTGGAACTAAAAACATCAAGCATGTACAAATTATTAATTAAAGAACCATAACCAACAACATTTGAATTTTGATAGAGACTAACTTTATTACTTCCAAAAGAACAAGAAAAACCAAATTTGTCCAAATTGGAAACACTTATTAAATTCCGTCTAAAAGACGGCATAACAAAAGTCTCAAATAAATCCAAATGAAAACCAGTTCTTATACGTAATCTAAATGTTCCAATAGCCTCAAGTGCAACCCTTTTGCCATCGCCCACAAAGATGAATTTTTCATCATCACTTGGTTGTCGGCTCCACAGGCAACCCTACATAGTGATACTTATGTGAGTAGTAGCACCAGAATCCACCCATCAAGTATCATTTGGTACAAAAGCTAAATTAATTTCAGAACAAACAAGATTAGGAAATTTACCCTTCTTAACAAGACATGTGGCATATTCATGACACTCTTTCTTCATGTGTCCTTGCTTCTTACATGAGTAGCCGGTAAATTCCTCATTACTCTTTAGTTTCTTTAGCTGAAAAGGCCATTTCGCAACACCTTTATTGTTCTTTCTTTTCTTATTTTGAGGAGTCATAGCCAAATGAGCACTTTCAGTCTTATCTCTCCGCAGTCTCTCTTCCTCTTGCACATAGTGAGATATAAACTCATTTAGGGACCATTTGTCCTTCTGAGTGTTATAGCTCACTTTGAATTGCCCAAAGTGTGCATGAAGCGAGATCAAAACCAAGTGCACGAACAAGTCTTTACCAAGCTCTAACTTAAGTGACTTGAGTTTTGACGCGAGATTTGACATTTCCATATTATACTCCCTTATGTTCCCTTTGCCGTTATACTTCATGGAGATGATTTTAGCCAAAAGGCTACTCGTCTTCGCTTTTTCATTTTTAGCAAAGTACTGTTCTATTTCTTCAAGGAATTTCCTTGCATTTTGACCCTAAAAAATAGAGCCCCGGAACGCTTCTGGAATAGAGTGTTTCATGATCATTAGACACATTCGATTATAGCGTTCCCATTTCTCAATTTTAACCTCATCGAGGTTTTCCGGAGTAGAAATAGGTTTCTCTAAACGAAGTGCCAGATCTAAATCCATACAGCCGAGAATAATCTATATGGCTTCCTTCTAGACCTTAAATTTTGTCTCGTTCTGTAATGGGATGTTTTTAATAACATATTCACATACAACCAACCAAGTCATGTAATATATAAAACAAGACATTTTCACATAATAAACCTATCACAAGATACCTAGCACAACATCAATTTCTAGTCTTTGGATGGAGAAAATCAATTTGCAAATGGTACTCTGAGTGCAATGATCAAATATTAACAATTAGTTCTGTCAAACAATAGCCTTTCTTTAGTCCGACTATTACTCACATGGAAAATCTTTATAATTGTTACACATTTATCATCACATGTATGTTATTATTTGGCCAAATTGTGTCTTCCTTTGTGCCGAACACAATTCGCATAAATAATCTCATACTCATTTGTGTACTTTTAATCAATTTCCACAACAAATGTTACTTTGGCAACATATTGCATCAAGTGATTCCAAATAATTACCAGACAAAACAAAACACTATGGGTTTATTATAAGGGTACAATTTGGAATTAAAACTTTAAGATTAGATCACTTTAATGATTAACAAATCTAATATCATATTGTAATTCCAAATTCCGAATCAAATATACTCATGTATATATTAGAACATATTAACCAATGGCAGAAAAAAAATTACATTGTGTCATATTTATCAATTATACACCAATGCATATTTCAGAAACCTCAACATGTAATCAACATACAGGCATTTCATCAAACATTATATCTACAACAACAATGATAGTACCTTTCCACTAACTGAGAAAATCATGCAGTGCCTTAATAATATAGGATTCAACTTCAAAATGAACAGAAAAAATGTGAATTATAAATTTGCAGTGAAGTGGATAAAAGGGTTTACCTTTTAGCTCTCTCCAACAACAAAGAATTGTAAAACTCAAAATCATCATTATATATATATATACAAATAACATTTATACACATTTTAACTTAGCAATAGGCATAACGCATGTAATGTAGTATAATGAGAAAACACGAAATAGTGAAATCACATTGAAACAAACCCCCACAACATTATCAATAAAACAAATCCCCAAATTTCAAAATTAGGGATTATATCAAATCATAAATCTTGATTTTATGATCATGAATTTATTAATATGACGGCGGAAGCATAAATTTCCTGAATTTAAAATTAGGGTTCATACAAATATTGGGGAAAACAACCTTAATGAAGAATCATGAAATTCAGAACCTATGCTCTGATACCAATTGTTAGAATTGTTGGAATTTCCTTATGATAGGTAAACTACCAATACTATGATCATGAATGTCATCATTCTCTCACACAATATAAAACAGAGATTTCAATATCATACCCGAATCCATGTTCTCATATTTGTTCCTTGCGTATGCCTTCGTAGAGAGGTTTTGGTATGATGGTCTTCCTCAACCAAATCCTTGTTTCCTCTTGGGACCCTCGTTTTCTCTCTGATGGGGAGAGGTGAGAACTGTGTTTGATTTGGTGTATTGGGGACCATAATCTTCCTGAAGTGTTAACTTATAGGGTTCTCATTATTCCCTATGGGCTAGCTACTCTGGGTATCCACTCATTAATCTCATATTCATGATCAGTTTATTTTAGAAGTCGCAATGGTTGTCAGTAATTAGATCACTTGTTTTATAACCCAAAAAATAAATAGCTGATATAATTGTATAAATATATGATGTCCACCTTAATTAGAAATTATGAATTTCTCACATAGTCTTCCTCCTATACGAGCAAGTTTCTTCTCCACAACACTTTCGATGTCCACTCTACATTGATCTAAGAGCCACAGCCAGCGACAACCGCTTGTTTGTTTAATGCAATCATGAATAGTGTGGGGAAGGTTGTAAGGACCCAAATTCTACCCTTGACAATTTTTCATTTATTTTAATCATTTCTTACATACAGTCGTCACCTTCATTAAAAACTCGCAAGTATCTCTCTTTGAAAATACTCTTTACCCTATTATATTATCATATAAATTTATGTTGCGGAAAAACATAATTCATTCAGATAGCCTTTATCACATACGTCCAGTTATGGGTTTTCCAGAGTTATAACGTCCATAACTACATGTCATCATATTATCCTAATCAGATTACATTTATCCCAAAATACTATCAAATCAACTACAATGTCAAATAGCAATAAAGACAATCGAGTAAATAAACACAAAAGCTTCCTAATTGAGCTTCATCCTCAAAATCCTTCATTTACCTTCAATGGGATTATCATAAACAACACACAAAACAAAAGGGAGTAAGTCATTAGTTCAAAACTAACATCACATGATAATCCACATTTCAAATACGATTAAGCTTTAATATAATTTATAAACACAATTACGTAAATGCATATATTCATATCTTCTTTCGTTCATTTCCACGTTATCCATATTCATCCTATAGAATATATATCCCATAATATATATTCTATAGCATGCATATTACGTTCATTCGAAGCATCGTTCTTCCCATTATTCATATTCACACTATAGTATATATATCCCATATTATATATCCTATAGCATGAATACTACTGTTATCCTTAACGTCATCATTTTCAGCATTCATATTCACCCTATAGTATATATATCCCATAATATATATTATATAGCATGCATATGACTTTCGCTCTTAACGTCCTCGTTTCTCACATGTGTATTCATCCTTAATCGTATTCATCGAGCCCTTTCACGAATATAATCCCCTACCACATCGGGTAGGTCCAAATCATTATCCATACCACGTAGGGCAAGTCGTACACAATACCACATAGGGCAAGTCATACACAATACCACATAGGGCAAGTCATACACAATACCACATAGGGCAAGTCATACCCAATACCACATAGGGCAAGTCATACGCAATACCACATAGGGCAAGTCATACGCAATACCACATAGGGCAAGTCATACGCAATACCACATAGGGCAAGTCATACGCAATACCACATAGGGCAAGTCATACGCAATACCACATAGGGCAAGTCATACGCAATACCACATAGGGCAAGTCATACACAATACCACATAGGGCAAGTCATACACAATACCACATAGGGCAAGTCATACACAATACCACATAGGGCAAGTCATACACAATACCACATAGGGCAAGTCATACGCAATACCACATAGGGCAAGTCATACACAATACCACATATACGTAATCAGAAAATCCACACATTTTCTATTATCATATACCATTAATAACTTCTCCTTACTAACACTTTACCTCTTTCACATACTTCACTCATATCGGCAAATATGATTTAGAGACACTTATCCCTTACCTTGGTGAGTGTTGGGGATCGGTTCCGGATAACTTTAAAAGTCTCCTCCGCGATTCCCTCCAACCTTAGGATCTTTCCTCATTTCCACCAATAACAACAATGTCAGTCATTTATTTAAAATAACACATAAATAACTCGTATTTCATCATCAAACATACAAGGGATTCACATACATTCAAGATCTCCAAAACTACTTCAATATAATTTTTCAAACATCTAAACATACATGTTCATCTCTTTCTCTTTATACCCATATTCTCATTTTGGGTTTTTGGGGTTTTCATGAATAACCCACATAACATTTCCATTCATCAAATACCAACCCTAAGCCAAGAGTTTACAAGAGAAAAACAACATAAAACGAACCATAACTCTAAAGGGTGAGTTTCCATGGTTTCTCATGTTTTGAAAATAGATCCAACATACCCAAAACAAGTTAAAGAGGAAGAAGAAGAAGAGTTAGAAGCAAGAGGTTTACCTCTTCTCAAGCTCTAAGATGAGTCATAAGGCTCCTTGCTCTTAAAAAGCTCTTTTCTCTCTCTTCTCTTTAAGTTCTAACCCTAAAATGTGTTTTGGGAGCAGTCGTCGGGTGTGTAATCGATTACCATATGGTGTAATTGATTACATCAGTTAAAAATTTAAAATACAAACTCAACGACTTGATGTAATCGATTACAATGTTAAAAATGCACATATTTGATGCTTTTAATATGTTATAATTGATTACGAGTATAGTGTAATCGATTACATCATGTAAAATACACAGGTCTGATTAGTTTATCAGCATGTAATCAATTACCAGGATTGTGTAATCGATTACACTGTTTTTTTTAAAAAAAAAACAGAATCTCACGTGTCAACAGCCCAAAATTGTCATTTCTCACCCAGGCGAGAATCCTCCAGTATAGCCCAGGATTTCACCCTCCCAGGTGATCCTTTCTCGCTCAGGCGAGAATCTCTCGCTCAGGCGAGAATCTCTCGCTCAAGCGAGGTTTCCAGGACTGTTACTATAATTTTGAAGACTCAAATTTAGGGTGTTACAAAGGTTTCCCTTAATCTTTGTTCGGCAAACCAAATATTGTTCCAGAATTGAGTTTGAGTTATATCACCTATGAGCCCCTCACTCTACCTAAACCTTTCCACCACCTCGTAGCAATTGTTAAGGTCGATGTCCTCAAGTAAGTTCCATACTTGGAATTATTCACCTTTACCTATAGTGATTCAGGTTCCACCAATCTTCTCCACTTCCACTTCCCGAGAAGAGAATCATTCAAGATAGAAAAATTCTTTACTCGTAAACCATATAAATTTGTTGGTTTACACACCTCATCCCGTGAAACCCAAGATATACCATTGCCTTCTTAGCTTCGTCAACTTAGTTAGTACCTTTTTCGTTGTGTTGTAGAAAGATTAGGGGTGTTTGTAGTCCATTTGGATCATTTTTAGTCAAAATATCATCTGATTCAAACACGTAATTAACATGTGGTATAGTCTGATCTGGTATGTTTATATTAAGATGTTCGTTACAATCTGGTCCAAATATTATATGCGGTTTCAATTCGGTTTCACATACACTCAAAACTCATAAAATTGACTAAAAATTAAGCATAAAACAACAATAAAAATAGTGTTCAACGACATCAAAACAACATTAAAAAAGTATCCAACAACATTAAAAGTAAACTACAGCAAAAGACAATAAGACAACAATAATAAAGTAAACAACAACAGCAATAGTAAAGTAAACAACAACAACAACATCATGAACAACGGCTATAACAACAACAACAACAATATCAGCATGAGCAACGACTATAACAACAGCAACAATAAGGCAACAACAAAAATTTTGGTATGATCTAGATCCAACAACAACAATAAGACTATTTTCCATCAGTTTTCGGTTTTATTTTTGGACCGGTCTGGAATCGAACACCCTAAAATATTTTGTATGTCATTTTTAATTAATTGAAATTTGGACATGTGATTTTTAAAATTGATTTTTTCCTTTAAATAGATAATAAGTAATCATTAACTCACTTAAAATATCTTTTTATTTTTATAAATAAAACTAAAATTTGTGGGAAAATTATCTTGAATTAGTATCTCATCATCATTGATCTAATTAGGTGATCGTTAAATATCATTTTTTATTTTATTTGTAAATGAAATCAATATTTGGGGAGGGAGGTTAACTTTGAGTATGTATCTAACCTCTTAAGTTATATATGTCCTCCCTCAAATAGTTTTTCCAAAAACAAAGTGTTTCCATTATTATTATTTTTGAACCAAATCTGATCAAAAAAAAATTATATCACATCAAATGGTTTTTAGTATATATTTTCGTATTTATCATATTATAGAAAAAATATTTTGTCAGCAATTATTTTGTTGGGCTTCTTGGGCCAGACAAAATTGGGTATTCATAAGGGTTAATTAGATTGTAGTAATTAAAATCATATTTGCCACCCATTTAAGTTGAGATGTGATATTGGACATAGGGTTATACTCTCTTAAAATATATAAGAAAATAGTGAAAAATAGTAATCATCAATTTACACCTTAAAATAATCTAAAAAAACTTAAAGATTGGAAAGTATATGAGATATTGATTGAGCTTTCCCCCTTCTTAAGATGAGATGTGGAATCATACATACGGTTATGTTTCACTCATTTAAGTAGAGATGGCGGACTAAGACAAAATATCACTTCTTTTTTTCAAACCTAAAAATAAAAAGTATCCAACAAACAAAAATTTTATACCCAAGAACTATGTAGTCCCCATTCCTTATTACTCATGAGTATATAGGTGTAATATTCTATCTTTTCATACACAAATAAAAAATAATGTTTTTCCTCTATAAATAAATAAAAAAATCAACTAATTTTATAGGTGTAAAATAGTTCATGTAATTAGTGATGGTACTGTCTAGTACAGACGGGCAGAGTGCTAATACTTTCTACGATCCGTAATTGACTCTTAAGTCCAAACCTCTAATTCAAAGACTAGTGTGTTTCAACAAGGGGTAAAAAGAGGGGTTTCCATGTTTTTACCGCAAAAACAAAATGGAGACTTCAATCAGTCATTTATCCAATGTTCAACCAAAAGGGAAGTTATTGTGTTGACTCATTGAGAAATAAATTTTTCATTATCATGATCGCATTCATCTCAGAATGTGAAAATGAAAGGGAAATGTGAAAAAAAAACTATCAATTTAATTCCAAAAAAAAACATACTAACCTCCCCCAAAATAAACTCACTTCTAAATATCTTTCATCTCTAAATTTAAACCCCAGGCCTTTGTAAACGTTTCCAAATAAAAACATAATACTTATAAACCTTTCTCCATTCCCTTCATCCTTGGTTGAAAACATGTCTTCATTTTCTTCATGGCTCGTGAGTTAGCATCTTCATTTCTAAATATGTTTTAGGTTTTCGGTAGTTCTTCATTTTCTTCATCGTTTCTTCATTGCTTCCAACTGAATTTGATTCATCGCTGGTTCATCGTTTATTCGGTATGATTCAACCTTTCTCTTCTCTTTGGTAACCATTTCTTTTGCACTTTGTAATTGATTTATGTGTTTGAATTGATTTTTATGTGTTGCAAGTTTTTTCATAATGAACTTTAGATGAGTGGATTATCACTTCTCTCTCAATCTCTGAATCTTGCTAAAGTGGGAGGATGATTTCATTCTCTATCCATATGATGGATTAGAGAATGAATTTGCTACTTATTCTACTTTGCATTTAATTTGCTACTTTTATATGCTGGATTGTATTTAGGAATTATTGCTTCTTCTATTCAACTTATGCAAGGATAATGCTCAATTTTGTAGTGTGTTAATTTGATTGATGGTGTCTGTTTGCTTCTTCTATTCACTTTTCTTATCTCTAGAAATCTCTCCATAACCATGGTGAAAACCGATTACAAATTGTGGCAAAGAACAAAGCAAGGAAAAGTTGATCTTTATGATAACATATGTTGAAAAAGAAGATGGTTCAAGCTTGAAGGTATAGCTGCACACCAAGTGTTTGATAAAATTTGAGTGATTTGAACAATAATTAGATTTAATTTTCCCAATAGCAATGACTCTTGGAAGAGCTAATGTATGTATAGATTCATTCATGTATAAATATTTAACTTATGAAAAAATAATTATGATAACTTTTGCTCTTCCAATCTAAACTGAGGCCAGATTCGTGCATGGAAGAAATGGGAACAGAGCCATCTCGTTGATGAAGACGCCTTAAATGGTACATCAACTTCTTATGACTAATATAATATACATTTTCATGCTTCAAGTTTTGACATCTCAAATAATCATTGGATTTATTCAATGTATTTGCTTAAATGCAACCTTGTCTTTTAAGTTCTGGATCATTACTATAAATAACCCAAAAATTTCTAAAATCTTATATGTACGGATACATATTTAATCAAATCAAAAGCTTAAGAAACCTCTGATTGATTTATAGGATTTGGTTGTTATAATATTCTTTATTTCAAAAAATTATTTAATATTGTTAATTATAATTTTGTCATTGGGAAATAAAACAAATCTTGGTCCTATCCTATAGGGAAGATTGATTACTTGAAATCACATATTAGGTGGCGTATGAAAAACTCGAAGAATGTGCCGATAAATGTTGAGGTGTATAGAGCATTTGTTTAAGTAATAACTCTTAACTAAGGATGTATCTTATAACTGCTCATAAAAAATAATAAACTTGATTTTGTGCTTTGGAGAAGGTCTAACTTGGTTTTCAATTTGCAGAGCCAACATGATTAGTTGGAGGGTAAGTTTTTAGAGCAACAAGTAGAGTTGGAAGCTAAATATCAGAAGCTTTATGAACCACTTTACACAAAGGTGTGTGTTCTTCATTGGTATTGAGCATTGAATCATGTCTATTTATGAAATAGTTTTTTATTTATTTATTGAGCATGGATATAATATAGCCACCCCAACATGCCATGGGATAAGTCGGAACTTTGGGTGAGTATAATTGCTTTATTTGTGCCCTGTTTTTTTTATTATTCCAACTAAATGTTTTTTTTATTATTCCAATTAAATGTTTTTATTTTATTATTTCAGGCAAATGATGATGTAAGTTGTAAGGACCCGATTTTCATAACTCGAAAATTCTCTTTTAAAATCCTTATTCGTGAAAGTGAAGTGATTACTTTTGAAAGACATTACTCGAACAGTTTGGAAACTTACGTTTATAAATTTGCAAGGCGGAAATATTCCAAACACCCTTCATTTCAAAAGCATGTCATTACACTTCCGTTCAAATACATCCTTTATACAATTACACTTTCTCAAAATTACCTTCAATACAAACATTAGATCCACTTCAATATACACTTACAAGAAAGTTGTTTATACATGAATTCACTTTAACATGTTCTTCATATTACAAATATTTATCATATAACATATCAATTACATATTATCCGCTACTCTATCATGTACTCTTCTCCGCAAGCGTCCAATGCGCTACCTCCACAACCTGAACCCAAATATACAACACATACAAGGAAAGACAGAGGGAGTAAGAACCAACTACGGCGACCGTAGCGTGGATTTACATGGAGTAATGACATTAAAGTATTAAAACCACACACATCTAACATCAATCATGATATGCATATATCAATCAACACATATTATCCATATTCACCCTATAGTACACATATATTCCATACTATGTGTTCTATAGTGTGCATACTTATTCATCACATTTTATCCATATTCACCCTATAGTATACATACATCCCATACTATATGTGTTCTATAGTGTGCATATTTATTTTCATTCCGAGTATACACTTTTCATATCATTCACATTCCGTAATAATTTACCCTTGATCTCATTCAACAATTCTGTATCGTACAAATAATCCTCATACCACATCGGGCAGGTCGAGTAATACCCATACCACATCGGGTAGGTCGAGTTTCCACATTACACTCACATCCATGTCATACACAATCAACACAAGGCATCTCATTATTTTATCACCATAAATAACATACAACACCTTCATTGTTACAAACATACCTTTATCCATTTTAACACATTCACAGCTCATCACACATTCATTGTTACAACACACTTATACATGTTTATAACAATCAACCACTCACAACATACTCATTTTGATAAACATACTCATTCCCATTTAACGCATTCACAACTCATCACTCATTCACTGTTACACACACTTATACATGTTTATAACAATCAACCACTCACAACATACTCATTTTGATAAACATACTCATACCCATTTTAACACATTCACAACTCATCACACAACATAACTATTATCATAAACAAGCCACACATAACATATTCTTCATCATAAACACATTAACATTACAATCATCTTTAATGACGGTGTATTACCATAAATGAGCATATAGAGATTTACTTAAATAGACGGTTTTCCCCTACACATATATCTCCACTTTTATGGCTAATACATCCTCATGTAAAATAAAGACTCTCATATGGACCACAAACTCCCAAGAGAGTTTCTATCCGTTAATATGCTCCGATTCTTGAGGGAAATCGGAGATGATGACTCTAATGAAATACTCTAAGACCACAATGGTCTTCTCCCTCACCTTAGGTTGCGTAAGCTCCGTTGCTCCGCAAAAGAGCCACATCTCCCTTCATCTCCTCCAACCTCCATTGTTGCTTTTTCACCTCCAAGCTTTTCCAAATGTGTTACCATGAAGCAAGAGGAAGGTTTTGATGGGTTTTGAGGCTTAGTAGAGGGAAAAATGGTCCATTTGGGTGGAGCCACCGTTGGGAGAGAAATGGGAAGAAAGAAAATGAAGATTAGGGTTTCTAGGTCCCCTTTTTCACTTTTATAGTCACAGTGATGAGTGTAATCGATTACCATATGGTGTAATCGATTACATCAGTTAAAAATTTAAAATACAAACTCAACGACTCGATGTAATCGATTACCAAACATGTTGTAATCGATTACAATGTGAAAAATGCACATATCTGATGCTTTTAATATGTTGTAATTGATTACGAGTATAGTGTAATCGACATCATGTAAAATACACAGATCTGATTAGTTTATCAGCATGTAATCGATTACCAGTATTGTGTAATCGATTACACTGTTTCAGAGTGTCCAAAATTGCCATTTCTCGCCCAGGCGAGACAACTCTCTCTCAGGCGAGACTTCCAGGACTGATACTATAACTTTAAAGATTAAAATTCGGGGTGTTACATAAGTATGACTGATACACCTTTGGGTGCATGAAGATCATCTAGAGTTAACAACATTTAGGATATTTGTTATGTATTTTGTTGTTAAAGTGTAGTATGAGATTACTTTTAGTTTTTTGAGATTTTATGGAGTATTTGGGTTTATAATAGATGAATTATAACTCTTTCAACTCTGTTATGCTACCTTGGTTATTTGAAATACAAATTTATTATTGCTAAGAACAATTGTATTTAATATTGTATATTTAAATGATAATTATAAACTAATGAGATTAAAGTTGTGAAATTTATGAGATTAAATTGATGTTGAAATTCTCTAAAAACATATAATAGTTACCTTTCTCTTCATATGTTATTTCAATTAGTAGAGGTTGAAAATATCCACAATTAATTTTCTCAAATAGTGGAGGTTTAAAGCCTCCATGATAAACACTACAAAAAACCTCCGCATATGGTAGAGGTTTACAACCTCCACGGTAAATGCTGCAAAAAACTCCTCAAATAGTGGAGGGTAAAAACCTCCACAAATAGCGGAGGTTAAAAACCTCCTCAAATAGCAGAGGTTAAAAACCTCCACTAATAAACCACTACAAATTTGTCAATACCATAGGTTTTCTAAAACCTCCACTAAACTCTTCTAGCGGTAATAACTGTGGAGGTTTCTGAAACCTCCGCTAGTTATATTGTGGCGGTTAAAAACTTCAACTAAATGCAAAAAAAAACTCCACTAAATACAAAGTTTGTTGTAGTGATTGTACTATTCACCCGAATTGCATTTAAAATTAAGTTTTCTGGTTTCTATACCTCGATGTGCAATTCAAGCTTTCTAGGTCATCTACCTCGATATGCAATTCAAGTTTTCCAGTTCATATACCTCAAAATGTAATTTAAGCTTCCCCGGTTCTATACTATAATGGGAAATTTAAGCTTTTCAGATCCTATAGCACGTCGTGCAAATTAAGTTTTACGGGTCATATATCTCGATGTGTAATTCAAGCTATATGGATCATGTATCACACAATTTAAGCTTTACAGGTCTTTTACCCTTGATGTTAAATCATTCTTTTTAGGTAATAGAGTCTAATGTCCTTAAATCAAAAGTTAAAACCTGACATGTTTCAAAATCAAATATTTCAAGATCACGTGCTTAACGTGTTTCAAAATCATATTTTTCACGACCTTGTGACATGTTTAAAACCATACTTTTCAAGATGGTGAAGATAATTTAAATTTATATTCCCAAGTTTCGTGACTATCCTAACCTGTGTTATTGATTTTTATTTTATTTTCCTAAATCCCAACAGTACCCAACCTATGTCTTTGGTGTTTTTATTTTCCTAGGTTCTCGTAGTATCGATTCCTAATGTCTTGATTTTCCAATTTCCAGCAACGCCATGACCTGCGTCTTTAATACCCAACTTGTTTCCTAGTGTTTGTTTCCCAAGTTTTAGCAGTATCACGACCGGGTTCTTTGTTTATTTATCTTTCTGAATTCCAATAGTACCCCTACTTGGGTTTTGCCATGTTTTTATTTATTTCACCAAATTTCAAAAGTACCCCAACCTGCATCTTCACAAAGTTTCTTATTTATTTTCCTGAATTCCGACATTACCCAAACCTGCGTTTTCAGCTCTTTTAGCTTTCTCAACGATGTATTAAAATTTTGACCAGACAAGTTCCCTCAATGTTTGACAAAATTATTATTCATTTCTTTACTAGTTACTTACCATAATAACTCTCAAATATTAGTTTGTTTACAATCGTAAGAAATAAGTAAAGATGGGAGTTGTAAACACCTAATTTTATCCAATTCATGCTCTTAAAACTAAAATATGTAAATAATAGCAAATATTTAAATATATATATATATATATATAATAAAACCAGATCACTCATAAAGCATTTTTAATCAAATTTGATTCCATAAAAATAATATAATAAATGAAAGATTTTGATTTGAGAAATGAGATAATTTTATATTTTCACTCATAAAAAAATGGGTTTTGAAGCGATTTAATGGACACTTATTTAGCTTAATAATGATGAAATATCATTTCAAATTAATTTTCACTCCTAATTTTTACTTTCTAAATATAAAATAAAAAACATTTCAATGTTTAAATAGTCATTAATGGAGAAATATTATTTTGAAGGAAAAGTATATGTCAAATTAGGAATGACAACGGATCGGGTCGGGTTTGCGATTACCCAACCCCAAACCCGAACCCGAATTAAGCGGGGTTGGAAAAAATGATATCATCCCCGAACCCGTCAGGTTTCGGGTAACCAGAACCCGAAAAAAAACTTGTCCGCAACATATTTATATATATATAGCTTTTATATATGTCTTTATGTGTAATTTTATAATTTTACATATATTAATCGGGTTCAGAGCGAGTTCGGGGTAGGATATCAACAATATCAAACATGAACCCGAAAGTTGAACTCGGGTAAAACTCGAACCCGAACATAATCACTTCGGGTTTTCCCAATTAAATTCGGGTTGGGTTCAGGCGGGTACTCGAGGGCTTAGTTTTCATTGTCATCCATATGTCAAATATTCTAATTCAAACAAACCCTATAAATAGAAGGAAGAAACAACACAAATAGAAGTTTTTGTTCGTACACTTTCTTTTCATCCTCTCTTTTTATTTATTTATTTTAATTTCATTTTTAATAATAATAATTTTATTTTTTTATTATATAATTAAATAATGATTAATTTATTACTTTCAATCTTAAACAAATATTAATAAATAGTTTACTTTTATAAACAAATTGTGACTCTAAACTTGTTTTTTATAAATAATAATAAATATTCATTTTTTAATAAATAATGGGCATACAAATAAACAAATATCCTTCTTCTCGATTAAACAACAAAATATAATAAACATTAATGAGATGGTGGTATTTAAAATCATATTTGTCACTGTATTGGACATAGGGTCGTACTTCACTATCTTAAAGTAGGCTAGGTAGACAAATAATAAAAAAATAGTAATCATCAACTTAAACTTGATAATAATCTAAAATCCCTTAAGTATTGAAAGCTGATGAGACCTTGATCGATTTTCCCCCTCCTAAAGAAGAGGTGTGACATCAAAGATAGAGTTGTATTTCATTCATTTAAGTATAGATAGCAAAGTTAAGCATCACTTCTTCCTTTCAAACCTAAAAATAAAAACCAACCGACAAACAACTTTATACATAATTGTGTAGTTTTTATTCTCTATTAGTCATGGGGATACATAAGAGCATGATCCTATATTGTGAGAGACAAATATAAAAAATAAAGTTCTTCCTCTATAAATAAACGAGATAATTTACGGGGTATAAAATAGTTCATTAAATTAATGGGGGTATAATCTAGGTTTTGATTGTAAAAACATACTAACAACTCCACTCAATTATGTATTTGATATTTGACCAAAAATTGGGGTGCGACATACATCAACAAATTGCACTAGATATTTTAGAGACATTTTTGATTGATTAAAAAATAAATTTGTCATTATCATATATTCACTTTAACAATATATGGTGAATTGTTTTCTCATCATTGCATTAGAATTTTCACCTTAAAGTTAAACTTTATTCTTTAATATTGTCCACCATAAATATGCATTAAGTATATTATATATATTTCTATGTCTAAATATTTTGATACTAAAATTTAGATATATTTTACGAGATTATTTCACTCTATATATTGAAATCTTAGCACAAGTGATATATGAGTGATATATATTTTGGGTCAGGACACATGGCTCTCACTTATGAAGGGGAAGCAAAATTAAGATAAAAATTTTAATTGTCAAATTCATTTCCTTTCACCTCTAAAATATTGAACCATGCTATTTTTTTTATAAATTCTCCGTTATCTCCCATTGTCACATTTGTTGTCCCAAAAAATGCACCATTCCATATATTACTCATTTTTTCATTGTCCAAAAATAAAACATGAATTAAATATATAATAACTTATTTGATGATAAATGTCTTTCATCCATGCTAATTTAATAGAACCAAATAAGGGAAAATAGTTTCACTTATCTCCCATCCCAAAATTAAGATTTTTCCCTTCCCTCCCTCTCTTGTCTTTAGTTGATCCAACATAACATAAGCAAAGGGAGTAAAGTTAAAAAGAGACGGAATGAAAAAAGATAAAGTTAGAAGTTGCTGGCTGTAATTTAAAAAGGACTTATAAAATTACCTATTATGCCACTCAGAAACATACATATACATATATATATAAAATCCAGAAAATTTAATTATTTAGTCATAAATTAAAGCTTAAATATTGTTCTGAGCACTCTTATTCATGTTACATTCATCTGTCTTGATGGTGGTTATTATTACGAAAAGAAATCATGTCTCATATATTGTTTTGCGTGAATGAAAACCTGACATATAGTTGAAGAAAACTTATACTTCAAAAACTTCCTTCACTTTCCTACATTTACCCTCTTGCCTATAATATTCTTCCATGTAATCCTTATACTTATAGGATCTGTAAATGGGAGGGTACCCTCCATTCATCAACTTCTCTATAGGGCCAATCATTGTTTCATCATTTGGTGCATAAAACATAGCCAATGATAATCTTGGCTTCCTTTTGTTAGTCACTGCCCTATGAACTGGACTCTTATACATTCCGTTGCTGAGCACCTAATAATGTAAAAATAATATCAAGCTATGAGATTTCAAGATAATAAATTTATAACAAAGTTTCACCTAAAAAAAATATCTTATATAAAATTATTTCTCATTTTAAAATGTTACACTAGATATATCTCATATGGGTCCTTTTTATAGGAAAAACTAGAATCCTACTTTTGAACTAGCTTCACCCTTAAGCTAATATTAGGATAATCCAAAAGATATAATTTATTATCAATGTTAATTTTGCTTATCAAAGTAACAACTCATTAATTCTTATTGAAGGTCAATTATCCCTTTTACTTGGTATATTTCTTCGGGATCTACCATAATATAATACATAATTAGTATATAATTTGTCCAAGAACATAATGAGTTTTTTCAATGTCTTTAATTATATTGTAAACCATAAAACACCAAAAGGATACACATGATTGTTCATAACCTATATTATATAGCAAATGATAACAAGTGATAGTAACAAAAAGAGTTTTTCACTTTACCAAATTCACACTTTGAAGGACCAATTCACATGTTCAGAAATATAAATGCCATAAATGCTAGTACAAATTTAGAATAAGATTCAGCAGTTTACTACATTAGTATGTGCTAAATTATGTATAAAATGTAAAACCAAAATTCAATAATTGAGATATCACGTAAGAGTAATATCAAAATACTAGCTCTAGTACTAACAAGGTGTTGGTCTAGTGGTGTAAGACACTTACATCATTAGATCTACATAATGACTAAAAGATAAGTTCGATTCATATGTGCAACACTTGTTGGGAGAAATAGTCACGCACCCCAAAAGGATTAGTTCTCTTACCCATAAGATGGGCGGATATTCTTAGTAGTACCAAAATAATACTAGCTCTACTTGTTGATTCACTAGCCTTACTAATTAACATGTTTTATGCATATGGTGACACTTTGTGGTGCATAATCTATATAAATGGATATGTATTATTAATGCAAGTGTTCAAGATTTATCTTAGCCTTATTGTGTTGATAAGGTGCTATGAAATAAATAGCAATATAGGAGAATAGGGAAGCAGAAATGAATGACTGAAGAAATTGTATTTTACTTTTTGTGTAAAGTTTACAATGTCATGTGTCTTATTATCCTAATCCTAAACTAGCTTTACTCCTAAGCTGATGTTGAGATTTGAGATAAATATAAAATAAGATAGAATAGAGAATAAATTAGTTATATAGTAAATTATATCTCTATTATTTTATAAGAAATTGATAATTATAAAGAAAGGAAGCTATTAACAAGAAAGAATTTCAACATGACCAATTAAAGTGAATTTTTTCAACGTGAGAATAGATCCAAGACCCAAAAGAAATTCAAATTACTAACTCAACTTCCATATATCAAATTTAACAAAATAAATCATTAGATATTATTGGATCCAACAGTGATCACTGATCAGGAGCCTCCAACCAACAGGGAGTTCCATCGTTATAGAGGTATGATAAGAGAGTAGAGAATCACAAGTGAGACATCGCGTCTTCAACCAAAACATTAATCATTTCATTAAGCCTTTTTTACTTATAAGTTCTCTCACTCATCCCTCGTATTCAATATAAGACTTCACAGTTTAATAAACTCAACTTGACGATATAGAAACATACCTGCATCTGATCAGCTAGAATGATTACCAAGGCACCAGGTATAGGATCAACTTGTATCCATTTCCCATCATACTTTACTTGTAAGCCAGAAACTCCATCAAATTGCTGAAGTATAGTGAGTGCAGTAATGTCATTATGTTCATTCAATCCCATAGTGAGTTCTGGTTCTGGACATGGTGGATAGTAATTTGCTTGTGAATAAAAATTAGGCCTATCTTCTAACCTTTTCACTAAGGAATCTTCTTCAAGACCAAGCCCTTGAGACATCAACCTTAAAAGCCTATTCATCAAGGTTCCTATCTCCTTTGCATATGCAGAAAATACTTCTCTAAACCCATATCAAAAAGTATCAAGGTAAGAAAATGGAGTAAGAATACTCTCCGTTAATGGAGAGTCGAGTACTACAAAAACAAAGGAAACAATAATATGCTGAGACATTTTTAGTCTTTTATATATAATGGAATAACACTTTTGTCATTGAAAACACAAGTAAAATCAATTATTTATCTCTCCATTAATGTGCTTATCATGATTTTAAATATCGGAATAATCACAATTTGTAGTTACAAGAGTGCAAATGCATTTTACAAATATCTACTTGAGGGGATTGTTTCTCTTTTCAATTTGATTCTATATACCTATTTTTTTTGTTTAATTTTGCTAGTATCCCACAGTTTTTATTCTTGCCCAAAATTCACAATTTTCTTGAGAAGGGAGAGATATGCCAAACACCCTTGTTTTATATGATATTGTAACATTAAAAAATGTATCTTAAATTAAAATACTAAACAATAACAAAAACAAAGATCAAACAACGCCATAATGCTCTATTATAAATTATGTTCGTTGATAAAACATTAATCTCTAATTCCTTCTTTATCATTTCCTCTGTAGTTTTTTCTTGGTCTTTCTCTATGAATTGGATTAGCTTTCATTTGATCTACCCTCATTACGGGGCTTCTACTGATCTTCTTCACACATGTCCAAACCACCTAAGTTGTGATTCTATCATCTTTTCTACAATAAGAATTATTCTAACTTTCTCCCTAATGCATCCACTTATAATCGTATATTCTCTAATGTATCCACTTATCCAACACAATATTATCATCTCTAATACATGAGTTTATTCTCTTATTCACATTTTATCGTGAAACATTTGAAGGTATTAAACTAATGAAAAATAACTTATATGACGAGTTTGAACTAGAAATCAACTTGTAGGACCAATTTGAATGAGATAACTTCAAAATAGAAAATAAAGGAGGAATCTAGTATTTTGGTCTATTGTTGATTTTCTTGATACCTGTATTGAGGAGGATTATTTGGCAAATGATGGGTAAAATCTTGTGTTGGATGCCAAGGATGAGAGAAAGTTTCACTCCACATAGTAACTTTCCTTTGATCATCACACTTAAAGTAATAGTTAAAGATCTTCACTGACTCAGAATGATCTTGTGTGAAGAACAAAGCTCTTTCTTCAGAAGGTAGCTGAAAGAATTCATGTAGAGTAACCATTAGGGTTTGGCAAATATCATGTGGAACACCATGATTTATGACTTGAAACATTCCCAATTGTTTGCATGCTTTAGATATATCTTGTACTAAACCATTTTTGCATTCATCATCATCATAACCTTTTAGGTCAATGATGGAAAGTGATGAATGCATGGGAGAAACATGTGAAAGACATGGTCTTTTCTCCTTTGGGAGAATGAAATCTTGTGAAAGACATAGATGAGTATTGTTTGCAAGTTGAAATGATTTCTTTGCCTCCATTGGTGAATGGTTTAAAGGGCTATATGGTTATGTCATACACATATGGTATAGAGTGAGGGAAAGTTTTCTTAAAGATAAATCATTAATCTATACATAATATAATATGAGAAAAAGATGTATGCACTGACTTAGTATAAGAGTTTTTTTATACTTCTATTGCATCATCCATCATTCATTTTCAATTATCAATGATTCCTATAAAGAAAAAAGTAATATAAATGAGTGAGGAATTATGTACTGATTATTTATAAATATTTACACTATTAATATATAAATATTACCATCATATAATATTGGTAGAGACTTTGATTAATTAAAAGTTAATGTGTTGAAGGAGTTGGTGGAGTTGTCCCGGTTAATATAACTTCATTAAACATGTGATAAGGAAAGCTTTGTGGACTATAATAATCTCAGCCACCTTAAAAATGAGTATTTACATATAAAATATAAAATATTGGGAAGGGATCCACTTACACTAAGAGTGAGTGGAAAAGCTTATTCCACATCATAGTCATTCATTCTTGGAAAATCCAATGGTTTGAATTGGTGAGAACATCTAAACCATTGGATTTTCCAACAATGGATGACTAAGATGTGGAATATATTTTTTTCACTTACTCTTGGAGTATGTGGATTTCTCTCCTAAAATATATATGAGAAAAAATGTATAAATTAACAGTGTAAGATTTATTTATATTGCGGATATATTATTTATTATTCATATTTAATCATTAACAATTTTTAATTATAATCGATACAAATAAATGGTAGAATATATATTGACATGTATAAAAATATATTATATATTGTCCAAATCAATAAAAGTTGAGTGAACTTGTCCCATTAGTTGTCTTTACTTGGTATTCAATTAAATGAAACTCTCCCAAGAAAAAATTGTCTAGTGTGAACATGATTCATTCATGAGAGAATATATTAAATATGTGGTGAATCAAATAGACTTCCATTTTATCATATGGTTTCAATGATGATAAGGCATATCCTTTAATATTCCATAGTTTGGGTTAATTAAATATGGAACTTCTTCCATGTGATGGCATGTTAAATTTGACCTTAAACATATCCAACTGTTTATACATTTCACAACTAATACCCTACCATATATTAAAATATATATTAAAAAGAGTGTAATATCTATACATTGTGAATGTGAATATTTACTAAAAGTTAATAAATTATCTATCATTCATTTATATTATTTTTTTGAAGAGTCAATAATGATAAAAAAATGATTAGTTAATGATACAATAAAAGTATATAAAAATCAGACACTTTAGTACATATAGTTTTAATTTTCTCTATGAGAAAAATGAGTGTATTATCAATGTGTCGAGTATTACTTTAAGTTTTTTACACTATCATTATTTCATAGATTATGTTAATTATCTTCGATTCCTAAATAAAAATAATAAAAAATAAATTATACATTGATATTGTAAAAAACTTTTATATTGTCATGTATTATATACATATTAGAGTCAAAAGGTATACTCCAGTATTTCAAGAAAACTATGATCTTAATTTAAAATTCAGGTGTACTAGGTAATACAATTAAACAATAATTTTGAATATGGGAAAGAGAAAATAGTAGCTTACTCTATGTTCCTAAAATATTTACAGAGTTATCCACAAGATTAAAAAATTATGGGATATATAAATAAGAATTATCTAAACGTTTTAAATGACATAAGTATTACTCCTATGGTATGAAAACATAATTGAAACCAAAAAATATTTAAAAGGTTATGCAAATAAAAAATATATATAAGGTATAAAGGTTAAATTATGATGGTTAGGAAACAATTTAATTGCATTTAGAGGAATGATGAGTAAAACAGAAAATGAACTTATGAACCTAATGTTGAGGTTTAAGATTAAAATGTGGTATTTGATATGTTTTTATGCTTCATTCCATTAGTCTATTGTTGAATATTTGGTGATAGATGACTCCATACATACCTTGTATTTTTTCCTATTGTTAGATAAATTAGTCATATTACCCATAAATGTTGTGCTTTTGTTGTTTCCTTAATTCATGTCCTATATGACTGTGTCATATGTTTAATTTGTGAATTGTGACTAAGGAACTAGTAAACATTTATCATAGATCTTATCAAAATCCAATGAATCTAGAGAAAAGATTATCTCCAGTGATGGAGAGACAAATGATCATTTTTATATTTACACACAGGGGATAAAATATCATCCTATTATATATTAAGGATAAAAATGTTAAATCAATTACATTTTTTCTCTTATTTTAGGTGTATTTATCTCTCCGAAGAGAATCTTAACTCATTAGGTATTTACTATTGTGTGATATGGTGTGTTTTTTGGTAGGCTGCTATTCATTTTATAGTGGGAGCAATGGTTGGATTTATCTGGGGTTCAATAGCTACCATACAAAAAGAAAGGGCTTTTCTTTTGTCCAAAACAATTTTCCTCCTTAAATTTTGTAAGGGGTATACTATAACTAGACATATAGACAGAACAAAACGGTTTGATTGGTTTGATCGGATCGATCGGATAATGGACTTGAAAATGACTTTAGCTTATATTCTTAATTGAATGAGTATTTAGATCGCTTTGAATCGTAGAAATTCTGATATAGTCATGTTAAATCTAGTTAAACAAGAATAACCCAAAAAATGAATCGGACGATTCACTTCAAATTAAAAAAAAATGTAGAACATTGCTCCAATATTTTATTAAACCAATTAAAACTAATAAGAAACTTCTTCCATTTTCCAAATTCTTACACTCTAAGGAGATAAAGAATATGGCCTAATATACAAGGCTATCATCTAAATGTGAGAATGATAAATATATACATTCTAGATAAGTAAATATGTTATTTTCAATTGATTTGAACCCAAAAGTTTGGGCTAGGATTGTTCTCTTTAAGTGGGGGAGATTGATTTGATACCTCAAAATTACAAACGTTAGAACGGTTGTGGTTAGTGACTTATGCTTCTAACCCTTTAATTAAGGGCTCCAACCTAATGTTAGGCAAGAGCTTTCCCATAAGTATAAAGTTTAGGTAAAATACCTTAGATGTTAGTGGTATATGTGATCTATTAGAGGATGACATGTGGATATTTTTGTTTACTTACAACGAAATAACATTTATTAGATTTACAATCAAACATTTTTTTTAACTTGAAAGTAAATAAAAAGGTTAATGTGTCATCCTCTAATAGGTCAACTGTACCACTAGCACCTATATTCAATGTTGTGAAACCCGAGTCGAACATTAAGCCGGAAGAGTTTCCGTATTAGGTCTAACCGGTTTAACCAGTTAAGCTGTCCGGTCGGACTAGATGATTTTAAATATAATTAATAATGTTTATCTATAATTATATATAAATGTAAATTTTATATAATTAATAATTTTATATAACTATATTGAAGTAACATCTCTCTATCATTTTTGGAACGAAATAAACAAAATATTAGAGTAGTGTTCAATTTTTTTAAAATTTTAAGTACGTCGTCTGGTTTTTTCATTAGTTATTCTAGTTTAATCGGGTATAGCACGGTTGGACTAGAATTTCTCCGGTTCAAAGCGGTCCAACTACTCATTCGGTTAAGACTAAAAAACGGAGCCGTTTTCAAGTCCGGTCAACGATCGAACCGGTCCAGTTATTACAACACGACCTATATTACTTTATATAAGTTTTGTCATTCCCAAGGATTTATATTGTTTTTATGTTTAGTTCAAATTAATATTATTGATTTTAAAATAAATATTTGTATCTATCACACTTGGTATTAAAAGTCTCCAAGTAGACTCATTGATTTTTATGTAAATTTGACACTCAATAATATTAAACTTATTTTTTGAAATAGATATGTTTTTAGAGGAATATATATGTACCGTTAGTGTAAAGATTTACACCCGGTCAATATATCACCTATCATTTTTTGTATTACCTTTTTTGAATGGTTAAAGATGATTGAAAAAATGAATAATGGATGACGAAATGACAGTATATAAAACTCTTATATTTTCGGTATATTTTTTTTTTTAAGGTTTAATGCATATCCATCAACCACTGCTAGAAAGGAAGACCATAATGGTTGAAGGAAAAAAAAACAGGAAAAACATGCAGTAAATCAATTTAATAAATAATTGACCTGAACCATTCAGCTTACACATTCATCAAAGTTTGGGTTATAATCCCATCTATTGAATATGTCAGTAAGAATTAAAACATAGATGCTATCAAATACATACCAGAATTCTAGGTATGAAAGCTATGGATCTTTCATTTTTACATCAAAAAACATTAGAACACATCCAACTCTAGCACAGTTTTATGCTACTTATTGTAAAACAGCATCAAACCAGGAAAATAGAAGTATCATTATATTTGAACCTACAAAAATGGGAAATGGGATATCATCCCTTCCCACAAATCCTCATTTAGAGTCTCCTTGTGAAATAGAATTCCCTGCGAACGCCCTCCACAATATGTATTGACATAATGGATATGTATCGTATCTGATTCTCGTATCGGTATCGGTGCTTCATAATGTAAATGCAACCCCAACCATCATAGTCCTTGTCATTCATCTTTGACGCCGAGCAGGTGATCTGGATCTTGACCTCCTTCCTCTGCATAATAACGCGAACCAAGTAAATAAACAAAGCAGCATTGTAAGGTGAATATGAAGAAGCTTAACAAGTTCACCTGAGTAGCTTATTCTTATATGATGATGGAAGTTTTTCTCCCAAAAACATAAATCTAAATCTTGAAAAACTTTATAGCAACAAACCTGGAAGTATCAAGAGAAGAGTAGGGAGAATGTCTGCGCTGTGAACGCTTGCTATGGGGAGACCGCGAAACTTGTCTAAAAATAAAACCACCGTACTAACTTGGTGAGTTAAAAAGCATATAAAGTTTATTATAAAAACAATTCAACCTGGTATAGAGTAGGAACTCCATTGGAAGAAGCCTATTACCATATAACTTCTCTATTTCTTATTAACACAATCAGAAGATTAAATACAAGATTCACTGGATCTCAAACCCTGAATAAGAACTACAAATCTGCCTACGATATCCTTCTCTAGATTCAGAGGACCTAAATCCTTAACAATTATGGGCAAACAAGAGCCACACGTTTTTTGTTTTTTCTTTCTAATGTCTTATCAGAGTTGATCCATATCGTAGAGGTTCAACAAAGTTTTATGTTGGTTGTTGACTGTCTAACACAACCTTCACATTTTATCTAGGCTTAGAACCGACTATATATAGCATCAAGTACACTAGACAAGATAGGATTAGAAATGAATCAATTAGGGAGAAAACTGGAGTAGCTCCTTAGGTGGTTTGGACATGTGTGAGGGAAAATGGTAAAAGACTCGTAAGAAAAATAGATCAAATAGAGGCTAGTCCAATTCCTAGAGGAAGAGAGAGAATTAGAGATCAATGATTTGTCAATAGACATGATTTATGATAGAAAGTTATGTCATTCTTCGATCCATGTAGCCGACCCCACCTATTGGGATAAAGTTTTGGTTGTTGTTGCCCTATCAAAGATTACACATGGAAAATTGAAAGAATGCATGAAAATGTAAATTATTATTGCCTAAGTACTTGTACAGTAAGAACAAATTCCACTACACAGACATAGCCAAGATGACAGCAACAAAGAAAGGCTAAAATGATTAAATATGTGATGAGTAGCTTCAGAATCTCCTTAAACTGCCAAAAATCTTAGCCTCAGCATGTGTTGCAGAAATAGATAAGTCAACTGTCATATGGTACAAAACAAATTACAATATCTTTACTTTAATTTCACAACTTTTGCATCAGTGGTCTCCTAAGTTGCACTCAATGCAACATTAATCTCATAAACAATGCAGAAATAAAGATATAACTTTCTGTTTTAAGATAACAAGTGGTTAAGTCTCAAGTCATGAGAAGGTTGACATGGAGCAGAAATCAAAGTCATAGCAGCTCAAACACAGGACAGAAAGTAAGTAATGACATCATGACAAATACACTAAGTATCCTAAATCAGCCCATGGTACATATAATCAATTTTAGCACACCTAATATATAATGAGCCAATGCTATTTGCTAAATCAAGATTCCATAAGAAATCAGAAAGGAAAAAATAATTAATTTAATACACTGTCCAAGTATGCAAGGCGGCCCTCACTGCACAAAGCTTTGACCTAGTGGGGTTTCTGGATGGTAATGGTAGATGTACGTAGCCTTACTCCAATAGGTGGATAGGTTCTCTCTAGCATTAGAATCCATGACCTCTATGTCACAAGGCAATAACCTTACCTTTGAGTCAAAAGCTCACCCTACACTATCGAAGTACATGTAAAAAATGAACCAAATAGTAATTAAAATGATTTTAACTTCAATTTATATCTGAACATGAAGAAATATATTGCATAACCTTTAAGCACAAATAGATCATCTCAATATTGGCAAAATGCTCTAAAACATGCAAACACTGATATTGCCAATCTGAACAATAAGGAACCTCTTAATAGATAATACCTTCTTTTAGACCTGACTGGGGATGGTGATAAGTCGCGTTTTCTTGAGTGGAGCTTCCTGCAGTACAAAGAAAATGAACGAGGAACTATATATAACAACCAGCCAAATGAAGAATAAATGGAATCTATTCTTAACCTTTTTGAGCCATCTGAGCCTTCACCACTTGAATCACCGGCATGATTAACTGCACGGTCCTTGCTGGTTCTACCTCGACTGCTTACTGAAGATGACCGTCTTCTTTGGTGCCTGTCAGAGTTACTTGCATCTTTTTGCCTTGACTTATGTACTCCTTTATCCTTTGTAGGTTCCTTTTTCAGGCTATTATCTTCAACGACTCCTCTATTGGGTTTTTCTGCTTCCTTCTTATCATCCTTGACATCAACATGAGAAGATCTTTTCTTTGACTCTGACTCCTTCACTTTCTCTCCATGCCTTGAATTGTGCTCTTTTACTCTTTCTTTTGCTTCACTGGTGGAATGTGATTTTTCCTTTTTTGGATGTCTTTCATCCTTTCTTCTATGATTTTCATTACCTTTTTCATCTGTCCTAGTCTTACTGCTTTGTACCTCCTTAAAGAGATCCTTCTGGGAATAATTCCTGTCATGTCTATCATTTTTTTCTGATTTTCTTTTGCCTTCCCTGATTGAATGATCATCTGTTGCTTTATCGACACCATTCTTTCCAGACAGCTTAGGTTTTGGAATCCCTGAAGCATCTGTAGTACTAAAACCATTAAACCTATCTTGACTTCTTTCAAATGTATTAAGGTCAGTATCCCTGTTATCTTTAGAAAACACCTTGGAAGAATCTGGATGGTCTGATTCTTTGGTCACCTTATCAGCATGCAATTGACCAATAGCACCACCATTGCTAGTATTTGGTTGTAATGAGCTAGTATTGACAACATTATTTACCAAACTAGTTTGACTTTTATGGTGCTCTTCAAGTTCTGAACTACTACTAATCCCTGAATGATAAGCAACATCTTTTGAAGGAGCTGGCACACTGGAACTCTTGATTTCATCATCTCCATCATCAGCATCAGAACCATAATTTCCGAGACCTAAAACATCTCCGGGAGAACTGGAATTAGATTTCTCACCAACACTATCATTCTCTAACTCCTTTGCTTTGACTGGAATCAGAACCTTTGCAGATGCCTTATAAACTGGACCTGGCGGTGGAGATGCTGATGACTTATGGTTTGAAGTGGCAACATGGTGACCCACTGTGAATAACAAGCTTCAATAATTAATATTCCAGAAACTTAGAATGTAATTATCTATATAAATATACATTTAAGAGAAAATAAATTAGATGGCATCAGACAACTACCATCAGAGGTAAGATCATCTTCACTGAGAACTTTTGTTGCAATTTCATCAAACAATTCATCAGTAACCTAAGAAAAAAATGTAATTAGAACTTTTTTTCAGCTACAGACAGTAGACATGTATTACATGAGAGAATAATCTGTGTTTAAATCAAAGCTAACCTTCAAAAGAACTTCAGTCAGAACTCTCTTTATTTCTTGGTTGATTGCTGCAGTTCGAACAAGATCCTACATATCAAATATGTCAGATCAAATCCATGTGAATAAAGAACATTCAAATAAAAAACAAAAACAAATATAAAAGGACTCATTTTACAGAAGGACACTTTAGTAGTAAAGAATGAAACCTCTTCATCCTCCTCATCCTCTGCTGATCTAGAAGAATCAATGCTTTTACTATCAGCCTCGTCAGCCTTCACATATGTCTTATCAATGTCATCATCCATATATGTTGTTTCCTCTGGTGGATGCTCTACAGAAGGAGCAGCAATGACTGTTTTCTTTATTTCCTCTCTAAGCCAGTTAGGTACTGAAGCCTGAAAAACAGCAAAATCAGATTGGATGATATATATCTATCCAACTGTTAACCTTCTCAATATAGTTACCTTCTTAGGACGTTCAGGAACACCAGAAACCCCGTATGCATCAGAAGAGAAAGTTACAGTAGGTTGCATTGTAGTTCCAGAGCTGATGGTAAAAGGGGCACCACTTGGTGGAACTGTTGGAGGGATGCCAGGTCCAGGAAATCTTCCATATGGTGGTGCCATGTGACCAGGACTGGTGATAGAAGGGTCATGCTGCTAAATGAACCAAGTATCAGGTGCACTAATTATAAATGAACCAAACATCTGTGTGTCTACGTATGCAGGCACACATTTATGTATGTAGCTATGTATTGATGTATTTATGTAGATAGGTAGGTATGTATGCATGCATGTCCATTTGTATGTGTATTGAATGGAATATAAAATGTGACAAATGTAAGACCTGTGGTCCGGGTGCCAATGGAGCAGCCCAGTTATTCATAGAAGTACCCGAATCATGAAGACTATAAGTTGATTGCATTTGCAGGTCATTATCACGACTAAACCTAGGTGCAAAATCTAAAGGTTGATCAGCAAAACTGATAGCCGGGTCCACTGAATTGCTGCCAATTGCAAAGGGTGCTTGCATTGATGGTTGCACATGCCGTTGTTCATGCAATGAGGAACTTGGCAAAGGCAACATAGTGTATGATTGTTGAATCTGATCAGCAACCTCATTACCTGTAAGTCAATAGTCAGAGTGAACATGGGAAAATAAATGAAATTCAGTGTAGCTTGCAGATACCTAAAATCCTATTTTTCAATGCATGCATATATTCATCAAGGTGCAACTAATACTAGTGCTCTAACTCATATCCATCGAAAAACAACATTCAAGTAAAACAGCTACACTGCAGATAACGGAAAGGGTTTATGCATTTCCTAAACAGGTACTCAGCAAATGTGTGAATAAGAGGCAATTCTTTATTCTTGTAAGTAACTGAGGTGCTACAAAACAATAAAAGTTCCCGGATCACTATATCCTATCACTAGCAAGTAGCAACTATGTCCATGGAAATAAAAGATGAATGACATAAAACAACTAGGTTGGCACCCATCACAAATAATTTGTTTCAGTTAGCTAAGTGATAACATACGATGAAGTAACTAAAAGGTATTGCTATATCGGCACTGAGCATGGGTACTTCACTGGGACCTAAGATTCAAAATATAAATAATCTTATTATTATTAGGCGCTTGCACAGTGGCTTAATTTAGGTCACTCAGGCCTCAGTTCAAGTGGCTTAACACAGAAACAATTATGATTTTCTTGAAAAATGTAGGATTCAAGCAGCTTCACAGATGGTTTACGATATTTCTAAGCAAAAAAAAATAGACCTCTGTTTAACAAAGGCTTCAAATCTATTATTCAGTATTATAAAAGAGAGTCCATGTGGCAGCAGCAGACCAAGCCCCAGGGGCAAGCCCAAATAATCGGACAAAATGTGTGTGTGGGTAACAAAATTTAAGCCCGAATAGGATTTGGCTTTTGTCCTGGAAAACAGTGGGCTAGCCAAGCAAGCCAAAGTCTTATTGTTTTAGGGTACCATCAATGTAAAGGATTTTATCCTAACACTGTAAATTGACATTTGTATTATTGAACCATAAAAACTTCTTCCATTTGATATTTGCTAGGATTTCAACTATATAAATAAAAAAGAAAGTGATGAAGAATTAGAACAAGACTTTCAAGACGGGAAAAAGGAAAAAAAATTCAACAAAAAGACAATCCAGGCCAGTAGGCACGTAAAGGAACACAATGCTAGAGGTTTCTATGATCAAAAATCAGTTCCTCATTGAATGGGGAAGGAGGATAACGTTTGTTAATCATTGGGTAAGGAGGTAAAGGTGGCTTTTTTGCCAAATGCCTACAGTATGAAGCATGACAGTCAAAATGAAGTGATTTGTGGTTCAATATATGCTATTTTATGTGAGTCATCATACCGAAATTGCCTGAATCTTGATTTTGTAGTATTTCCACGGATACAGATAGGGAGCCACTGTGGAGCAAGTGGACAACAACCAAGGCAAGGATGGGTGGGTGTGAATGGGAACACAATTGGAGAGGTGGAAAAAGATTGCTTCCTACAAGAAACTGAAATTAGTGTTCAAGGTGTGGAAATGAATGGATACTCCAGCAACGACAAGCCTCTGGTGGTACGACAGTCTGGCACTAGTGATGAGGGTGGTGAGATTGATGGTAGGTGAAACACAGCTCAGGTCTGCATATCTCAGACCAACAGCTGCAGAGGAGAGAGGGACCAAAGGAGTGGCCTAAAAGTTAGGGTTTCTGTCGCAAGGTTCTACTATCTTACTATTGATGGGAGTAGTAATAATTAATGTTGAGAGAGGAAAAATTAAAAATCCCGATAATAAATGTTCATTGAAACGGAAATAAATAAATTATTCTACCCACTTATAGACATAATTTTATATTTTTATCGTGAAAAAGGGGGGAAAACTTGGTGTTATGAAGTTCCCACTATGCATAGGGTCCACGGGATGATGATATTAGGTCTATAGTAGGACATCTTACCTTGCATTTGCAAGAGGCTAATTCCATGACTTGAAGCCATGTAGCAAGAATTCCCACAGTCGCACCAAGGCTCCCTTTGATTCATGAATCTTACAATTCACAAAATGTTTCAACAAAGTTCTTTTGTACACTGAATAAGGTTCTTTTGAAGTTGTTTTCTTTGATGAAAGAAAGTGCATTGCTTAATTTTGATTTTATTATTAGTTTTCCCTTTTGTCGTGATGTTTCGTGGGAAGGGTCCCTATGAGAGTTTTCGACAGTTGTGGTGGTCCCCTTTTCCCCCTTGGTCTGTTTTTGTTTTGTGGTTTCCTATGGATGATTTTACTTCTTATTTTATTCAGCTTTGTGGCGTCATGAATAATATTTCTTTTTCTATCCAATAATAAAAAACAATAAAATCATACAAGTGGTCTAGAACACAAGAATTGAGATTGGCTAATAGCTTTTCTTGTTCAAAAAGATAGCGAGACAATGTGAAAGGGTGGAAAGGATCCAAACTTTTAACAGGTTCATATCACAAATTTCTAGTTTTCTACAGAGTACTTGAGCAAAGCTTCACTTGCAATTTCAACGTACTAAATAAATCATTACCTGCAACAGAACTATAACTAGAAGGTACCTCCTGCTGATGAAATGATGTTGGTAGGTTTCCATGTTTGAATGAAACGTTTGGGTCTCCAATGCTGGTCCTGTCTCTAGCACCATATGAATGTCCATCTGAAGCATAAGATGACTCCAAACTGACAGGTGCAGCCTCCTGAGAATGTCCTGAAAGCCGATGCGCAGATGCATCCATGTAGGAAAATTGTTGATAGCTTGATGGTGGATGGGGCTGGTTTTGAACCTCAGCATAGCGCGGGTCTACAGATTGCTGATACTGATCATGATAATGGCTTTGCTCTTGCAATCTTCCAGCAGGTGAAAAATGTGAATTTGGATGCTGACTTTCCATTGCGGTCTTAGCATCAGCCCATGCTCTGGCCTTAGCAGCCCAGTCCTCTTCATTCTTATGGGCTGCCATTACATAAAAAATACAAAATAAAGTAATACACTTGTGACATAACTCTGAAACTTCCTTTTTCCCTTCATTCCCCTCCGAAACCCATAAGCGACTTAATTTTACATAAAATGTAAACTACTTTGGAGGTCATTTTAATGAGAGAACAAATTTCATGCCACTTGCATCTTAAAGAATAGCAATAGATTTGAGTCATGAGAAAACAATGTTTTGTAATAGAAAAGCATATAAAAACTAACCTAGATAGGGTTGATTAGGAGGCCAAGTTGGGTTATTGCTCCATTCCTATAAAATAATTACATTACAATGTTAGTAGTAGTGAACAAAAAAAACATGAAACAAAATTGAGGAAACAAGTGTTATGTTATTAATACTGTACCAGTCATCAAACCGGTAAGCGCATATTGGTGAAGTCTATATTAATATTAATGTTGAAAAATCAATAAAAACAATAATTTTTTTATTTTCATTAAAAAATTAATTTTAAATAAAAATCGTAACCGGTACGATTCAATTGAAAACCGACCGGTAAGATAGGTATAATTGCATGACCGGTATAATTGTTGTACCGTACCGGTATTGGAACCGGTTTACCGTTTTAACCGGCCGGCACGAACCGATTTTTACAACTATGGAAGAAACCCTAGTTAGTAACAAAATGAAGAAAAACCAACAAAAGGGAATTTTGACCTGAGAATAAGGTTGTGGAAACTGTGAAGGATGATGAAAATGATTTTGATTGAATGAATAAGGGTTAGAGGAAGAAGAAGGATATGAAGAAGAATGTGGTGGGGGCCACTGAGGAGGAGGAGAAGGAGAAGGAGTATGGTGGTATTGGAATTGTTGGGTGGAGAACCAAGGGGGTTGGGGAGGAAAAGGTTGGTGGTGTATGTGATGATCCGCCGTGTGAGGTGGCGGAGGTAGTGGTGGTTGTGGTGGTGGTGGTCGAAGGTAGTTGGGTGGAGGAGGAGGTTGAGGTTGGTAGTATGAATCCATGAATTGGGTTTAGATCGGAAGAGAAGAAGCTTTCACCGAATTGCTGAGTCAAAGATTGGAGACAACTTATTAAGCAGATTGTGATTGGAATCCATCATGGTTCTTGAATTAAAATATATACTGCTCCAAATATATATAATATTAATATTATATTATATAATATATTATCATACTAAATTATCATATTAACCTCCTAAGAATGTGATATATGTCACTTATAAACCAATCACTAATAAATAAAGTATCACTTTATGAGACATATGTCACTTTTGTTATGAATAGGAGGATTAGTATGAAAATTTAGTATGTGGATATAACATTAGTTACTCCACTCTGTTCCAATACTAGATAATGTGTGACTAATGTAATAACATATTTGAAGCATTCACAATAATCTTCACCTTGATTGAAATAGACGAATATCTCGCTCCTTAGGAAACCTATACAAGATTCTCCACCTTAGCGAATATCTCCCTCCACCTTGCTCAATGCATAATTCTCTTTAACAAATTGTTCCCCTTCAGCATAAACCTTTTGAGTATCATTTACGATGTTACCAAGAGCCTAGCTCTCTAAACTTGTAGTGGAGCTTCCCGTACCACCATAAATTGGAACACGCCGCCTAGCCACCTATTGCTAGAAAGTCTTTCGATATATGGAACCTCTACACAAAAGTTCACCAACAATCGTCCTCTTCGATATCTAGTCAAGCTGAATCTTGGAGTTTCCATGGAAAGCCTCAACCACTACCACTATTGTCTAGCCCAACAATCATAGTTCAAAAGAACTATCATACTTCACCATAAGAAGTATACCTACAGCACACACCTTGCGTAATGCTAACCAATGTCTGTGTCACACCTTGCATCCAAGCCAATACACGTGTCACACCTTGCATTTCTTCCGATGTCCGTATTACAACTTGCATCAAAGCCAATGCCCGTGTTACACCATACATCAAAGTTAGTCAGCGCATCTATGCTTTACTGAACCCTTGAGTCCCTATCTCCACCTTGATCATAATCCATTATATGAACTTCTGGGGTTCTGAATCAACATATATTGCCCCCACCATAGTTCTGCTATGTTTTCTTCTCCTTCAACTCATATCTTTTATCCTTGAATAGTACCTTTGACGCATCTTGTCTAACCAACATGTTTTCACCCTCTTTTGCCATTATCTAGCACTTGGGGTAAGAGTCATCTACCAATTGGCTCTGATACCAATTGTTGGTTTAGCGGAAGTGATCGTTGCGCAGCGTTGGTCACAAGCAATCAAATAATGCATAAAATAAATAGAAGAGAATCAAAGAATTTGGTAATTGGTTCGGCCAATTGTGCCTACGTCTCCGGGAGGGCTGAGTGACTACCAATATATTATTAGAGAATAAGGATTATAAACTCTAGCACACCCATGGGTGTTTCTGTTTGGTGCTTATATCTGGTGCACATTACAACAAGGGACTTGAGTCCAATATATAACATTGGTTACTCTACTTTATTCCAATACTAGGTGATGTGATACTAATATAATAATATATTTCAAGCATCCACAACAAGGGGTGGCAAAACGGGCCAGTCCGGCCCGACCCTGTATGGCCCGGAAAAATATGGGTTTGGTTGGCCCGACCCTTATTGCTAAAAGGGCTCAAAATGTCAGCCCGACCCATATTTGGCAGGCCAGCAGGCTGACCCGTTTTTTATTTTTCTTTTCAAAAACACATTTAAATTACACTAATATTTCATGAATTTTAGTGAAATTACACAAACTATCATTTCATTTTCTACACTTACAAAAAACCATTAATTTATAAACATACATTACATTGATCAACCATCTATGAGAGATGTAAATTTTTAAACAAAAAAGTGATAAATGTAATTTAGTTAAACAAAATATGATATATGATATAAATTAAACACTAGTATGTAAATGTATTGTATTGTATATGATATAAATACATTGATAGATAATTTACTCATAAATGTCTTATATATGAATAATAAATTGGTTGCACATGATATGTGTAAAATATTCGGTTGGAAAACAATATTAAATTAACTATATTATTGGAATCGCATGTAACCTTAAAATGGTAAAGTAATATTAATGTTGGCCCGCAGGGCTAGCCCGACCCGCCATGGCCCGTCTAAAAAACGGGCTTCCAAACCAGGTTGAATATGGGCTTTTGGGCTAAAATCTCCTGCCCGACCCGCCAAAAATGTCGATCAAAACGGGCTGGCCCGTCGGGCCAAGCCCATATTGGCATCCCTATCAACAACAAATGTTAGTCGATTTATTTTTTTTAACTCGAACCTAACACTATATGTGAAGACTAACTCGACCCCAAATGTCGATTTTGAGAGGTTTTGAATCTAAACTCGATCCTAAACTCGATTAAATATAATGCATATCCTTTTATATAAAGTCTTCTAAATATTATTTAATTTTACGGAAATGTAATTTAATAGATGAAATGATACATATGTAGATATTTTGTTAATCATTTACATATATGTATGTATTAGGGGTGAGCGCAGGTCGGGTTGAGACGGGTTAAGGCTTGTCCTTACCCGACCCTAAATGTTGTTCGGACCATTTTTGAACCGGATCCGACCCTAACCCCGAAGTTAACCTGACCCTAAATATTCACAAGGTCAGCCTTTAAACCCGGATCTGACCCTAGACCCGATTAAATATAACATATACGCATTTTACATAAAGTCTTCTAAATATTATTTATTATTGTGAATATGTAATTTGACATATAAAATAATATATGCGTATATATTATTAAACGTGTATATATGATGAAAAAATAGAGAATCAATGATATTTTCGATCAAAAAATATCATTACTCTGTATATATTTGAGTAGAGACACATACAAACATCATAAGTGAGTGACTATGGGACAGGTCCGGACGGGTCATGCATGGTCCCTACCCGGCCCTAAATATTGACTGAGCCTAATTTTTGAACTCAAACCCGACCCTAGACCCGATCAGGCTCGACCCTTTTCAGACCCGATCATGATCGGGCCATGCCGGGTGAGCGGGTAGGGTCGGGTCCCGCTCACCCCTAGTATGTATAATGAAAACATTAGAGAAATAATGATATTTTGGGATAAATAAATGTTATTAGTATGTACACAATTGAATAAGCACATACAAATATGACGAATAAGTAATCATGTGATTGTATCTGGTCGAATCATATTTTTCTCTTACTCATCCTAAATTTTGACCAGATCTAATTTTTGAACACAAACCCGAACCTATACCTAAGGAGACCTGACCATATTTAGGTAATGTAATGATCGTATCAAATGAGGTGAGCATGTAGGGTTGAGTCCTACTCACCCTTAATATCAACTAGGGGTGAGCACGACTCGACCCTACCCGCTCACCCAGCTTGGCCAGATCATGATTGAGCCCAAATAGGGTCGGATTTGGGTTCAAGAATTAGTCAAATAATATTTAAGGTCAGGTATGGGACAAGCAGTACTCGACCCCGACCCGGCCCGGCCCGACCCATGGTCACTCACTTATCATGTTTGTATGCGTCTCTATTTAGTTGTGTATAGAGTAATGTTATCTCTTCGGTCGAAAGTAATTGATTCTCTAATTTTTCATCATATATATGCATGATTAACAATATATATTATTTCATATGTCAAATTATATATTCATAACATTGAGAAAACTTTATCTAAAAGATGTATACATTATATTTAATCGGGTTAAGGGTTAGGGGTCGGGTTCAGATTCAAAGGTTGTCTCAATCGATATTTAGGGTCCGTTAGCTTCGGGTCTATTGTCGAGTTCGGGTTCAAAAAGTGAATCTACCAACATTTAGAGTTAGGTAAGGGACAAACTTTAACCAATTCATGCTAATCCCTGTAACACCCCAAATTTTAATCTTTAAAATTATAGTAACAGTCCTGGAAGCCTCGCTTGAGCGAGAGTTGTCTCGCCTGGGCGAGAAATGGCAATTTTGGGCTGTTGACACAGTGTAATCGATTACACACTGCTGGTAATCGATTACATCGTATTAAAAGCATCAGATATGTGCATCTGACACAGTGTAATCGATTACACACTGCTGGTAATCGATTGCACACTGATGGTAATCGATTACACACTGCTGGTAATCGATTACATCGTGTTAAAAGCATCAGATGTGTGCATCTGACACAGTGTAATCGATTACACAATGCTGGTAATCGATTACACACTTCTGGTAATCGATTACACACTTCTGGTAATCGATTACACACTCCTGGTAATCGATTACATCGTATTAAAAGCATCAGATATGCGCATTTTTCACGTTGTAATCGATTACACCATGTTGGTAATCGATTACAACCCGACGACAGCTCTTTAAAACAGAAACCCAAACACATTTTAAGGTTAAAAACTTTGAAGGAAGGTGAGAGAAGAGAGCTTTTCCAAGGGCAAGGAGTTTTGATACTCACCTAAGAGCTTGAGAAGAGGTAAAACTCTTGATTCTAACTCTCTTCTTCTCTCTTAAACTCATTTTGGGTATGTTGGATTTATTTTCATAACATCAGAAACCATGGAAACTCATCCTTTAGAGTTATGGTTCGTTTTATGTTGTTTTTATCTTGTAAACTCTTAGTTTAGAGTTGATATTTGATGAATGGAAAGTTTTATGGGTTATTCATGAAAAACCCCAAAAACCCCAAAATGAGAATATGAGTATAAAGAGAAAGAGATGAAATGTTAGATGTGGATAATGAGTAGTGCTTTGATGTTGTTATATGAGATGAACATGTATGCTTTGATATTTAGAAACTTGTATTGAAGTAGTTTTGGAAATATTGAAATATGAGATGTTATGCATATTTTAGATGATTGAATATTGATGATGAATATTTTGTATGATTAAATGATGCAAAATAAGTTGTTTATGTGATATTTGGAATAAATGACTAACATTGTTGTTATTGGTGGAAATGAGGAAAGATCCTAAGGTTGGAGGAAATTGCGGAGGAGACTTTTAAAGTTACTCGGAACCGATCCCCAACACTCACCAAGGTAAGGGATAAGTGGCTCTAAATCATACTTAATGATATGAATGAGGTATGTGAAAGAGGTAATGGTTTAAAATGATACGTCTGTAATTTATGCATTATGTTGGAAAATGCGTGACTTTTCTGTTATAAAGATGAAAGTAACATTGTTGGGGGAGGCCCAATGAAAAGATGACTCCGATGAAAGTAACATTGTTGGGGGAGGCCCAATGAAAAGATGACTCTATGAAAGTAACATTGTTGGGGGAGGCCCAATGAAAAGATGACTCCGATGAAAGTAACATTGTTGGGGGAGGCCCAATGAAAAGATGACTCAAATGAAAGTAACATTGTTGGGGGAGGCCCAACGAAAAGATGACTCCGATGAAAGTAACATTGTTGGGGGAGGCCCAATTAAAAGATGACTCAATTGAAAGTAACATTGTTGGGGGAGGCCCAATGAAAAGATGACTCGATGAAAGTAACATTGTTGGGGGAGGCCCAATGAAAAGATGACTCCGATGAAAGTAACATTGTTGGGGGAGGCCCAATGAAAAGATGACTCAAATGAAAGTAACATTGTTGGGGGAGGCCCATCGAAAAGATGACTCTGATGAAAGTAACATTGTTGGGGGAGGCCCAATTAAAAGATGACTCAATTGAAAGTAACATTGTTGGGGGAGGCCCAATGAAAAGATGACTCAGAGTAATGAAAGTCATATGCATGTTATAGGATATATAGTATGGGATATATATTCTATAAGATGAATATGAAGGATGAGAACTGAATGTCACAATGAAAGTCGTATGCATGCTATAGAGTATATAGTATGGGATATATATTCTATAGGGTGGATATGAATGATGAGAAGTAGGAGGTTTCGAAAGAACGTAGTAGGCGTGCTATAGAATATATATTATGGGATATATATACTATAGGACGAATATGAATAACGTGAAAATGAAAGAAAGAATATATGAACATTTACATTTACTTATTTGTGGTTATGATTTATATCAATGCTTAATGGTATTTGAATGTGGATTATCATGTGATGTTAGTTTCGAACTAATGACTTACTCCTTTTTGTTTTGTGTGTTGTTTATGATAATCCCATTGTAGGTAAATGAAGGATCTTGAGAAGAAGCTCACTTAGGAAGCTTTTGTGTTTATAAACCTATTTGTCTGTATTTGCTACTTGACGTTGTAGTTAATTTGATAACATTATGGGATGACTGTAAATCTGTTTAGATTAATATTGATATGTGTAGTTATGGGTTTTATAACTTTGGGAGACCCATAACTGGTTGTAGTGGTAAATGCTATTTGAATGAATTATGTTTTTCTGCAAAATTAATTGTATGATAATATAATAGGTTATAGGATTAGTTCCAGGAATGATTCATGAGAACTTCTAGGTAAAATGATTATGTATGTGGTTATTGATTCATGGATTGAGTGTGAGGAAGAGAAATAAGTTTTTGAAGTAAGGTGAGTTATGAGTGATTGACTGGAATTGAATTAAAATGAGAAAAAATTTCAAGGGTAGAATTTGGGTCCTTACAATCCCTAATATCAATGCTATTGTAGTCTAAACCGAATGAGTGGTTGGACCGCTTTGAACCAGAGAAATTTTGGTTCGACCATACTAAATCCAATTAAACCGGAATAACACGGGAAGTGAACTTAAAATTTTAAAAGATTAAATATTACTCTAATGTTTTGTTTTACTTCGATCCAAAAAAAGATGGAGAGATGTTACTTCATTATAGTTATATAAAGTTATTAATTATATTTAAAATCACTCGATCCAATCGAATAATTTAACTGTTTAAACCGATTAAACCTAATACATAACATTTTCCAACATGATGTCCGACTCGGATTTTAACAACATGTGCTAGGATGAGGTTGTGGGCTGAATTCCTTATTTCCTCATTGTGGCAAAATTGATGGATTTTTAAAAGGACAAAACTTAGGTACAATTCCTTAGGTACAAATGGTGCTTGTAGCCTATTAAAAGGTGACACGTGTTCATTTATATCATTAAGTCTTTCTCTTTTTTTGCAATTAAGAATCTCTCTTTTCAAAGTATAGGTGATAATGAACACGTGTCACCTTTTAATAAGCTACAAGCACCATTTGTACATAAGGAATTGTACCTAACTAAGTTTTGTCCTTTTTAAAATGCAGCAGAGTCCTTTATGACTTGGGCGGTCAAACAGAACTCTAGTTCTCAATTAATTTTTCTGATTTTTTTTTCAATTTTCAATGGGTTTGACCGGTTCTTAGATATATATGGTTAGGGGTGGAAATAGGTCATACCGTCTATTAAGGGTCTAGTACCTAGCCTATAACAGGTTAGGTTAGGCTATGCCTTTTTTGTAAACAGATTAGACTTAGGCTTCTCCAATAGTCTATTTAACCTAAAAAGGTCAGACTTAGATCTTTTAAAAAGTCTATTAAACCTAACATGTCGTCCTATGTAATGTTATTATATATTTATAAATTATTTTTTATAATATGTACAAAAAAACTAAATAATAATTTTTTTATGTAAATCCACTAGGACTTAGAGATTAGACTATTTAAATAATTGGATATTTAGTTGTTGAGACTTGGGTTTAAGTACATAACGCAACTCATATGTAATTTTTCATAGCTTTTACATAATGTGTTGAATTTTTTACCTTAACATGTCTTTAAACAGACTAACAGGTCAGACCAGACTTTTAAACAGCTAGACCTAGGTTTTGAATTTTTTAAACAAGCTAACAGATCAGACCCAAGCTCCTATATGTTATATAGGTTCGGTCTGTTTAAGACAAAGTCTGGTCTGTTTATACCTATATATGATATAAATCATTAATTTTATTCTACAATAGTTCACCCAAATCAATGTTGGTCTTCAAATAAATCCTCAAGATATCATTCTAACATTGCCAAAAGAAGTAGAGAAATAACATGCTATTCCAATTTGAATAACATACAATGTTGTTCTTTAAAATGTTATAGTATTGTGTTTTTTATAAGTGAAACCCACATGAATTTAGTAATGATAAAATAAATCAAGCATTTGTGTTATTTTGGTTAGTTGTATGCATTAGTTTGATTCCAATTAGAACCAAAACAAAATTAGTTGCCTCAAAGAGAGTAAAAAAACAAATCAGCCAAAAAAATGTGATTTGGGTGGATTGAATTGCTTGATTTTCTCTTCGAGTACTATATGCAACCCCAATTAGTAGTAGATTTGGAATCTTTGGTCTTGAAACTAAAATTTATATATAAATTCAACTTTAATATATTTAATAATGGGTGGAATAATGATTTATGGTAAATGTGATGAACTTGTTATTTCCTTGTTCATGCTAGAGAATTTGTATTTAAGCTGGTATTGATTGGAACCGATTGAATTAGTCGGCATGGTTGATGTGGTGGTTGAAAGATCATCACCGTCGTTCGGACAAGGTGGAGCTCTAAAAATCCTACTTCATTTGTTAGGTGTTTTGTACCACATACTCAAGCTATAAAGGGTAAAGGGTGGGCTACTTTTAAATTTTTATATTAATTATTTGTTGGGAAATTCTCATACATGAGTTATATCATTCTTTCATGAGCTAAGTGAAAGAAGCATATAAATGGGCTTAACACCACATCTTTGACCCAAAACCTTAAGGCATTAGGTCTATGGGTCCACCAACTTATATGTTTTTTAACTCATCCACTATTGCACAATATAAGACTTCTTTCATTCACACTTGGAATACTCAACATTATTTCCTTTTTTATCGCTCTTGGAGCGTGAATTTTGTAGAAATTTTTATGTCATACCATCTTTTACTTATATTCTCAATCCACTTGTATCATTCTACACTAGTTAATGGAAATAAGATTAAGTGGAAGATCTATTCACAAACATGAGTGCAAATTCTATCGAGTTGTCTAAAATGTATTAGGATTGAGTGTTAATGAAATACTATACATTGCAATTTTAAACATATGATGATTATACCATAATGATGTAATGCGGCGATTTATTGGTGTGGCGATGATGCACCATGACCATGAAATATGGCCATGGAAATTTGATCAGATATGCACCATGATCGTGGAAACATGGCCAGGGACTCTCGAGTCAAGCATAAGAGCTCTTGTCAGAATGCTTGAGTGAGACATAGGAGTTCTCGGTCAGAATGTTAGAATCATGATGCATGTGATACGCATCAACATGGTGCAGGTGTCTCGGTCAAGACTACTAAGCCTCGGTCAGAACTTGGCATGTGGCTCTTGATCAAAACTGTTAAGCCTCAGTCAGAGCTTGACATGTGACTCTTGGTCAAGACTATTGAGCTTCGATTAAAACTTGGCCCTTGGATCTCAGTCAAGACTACAAAGCCTCGATTAGAACTTGATTCATGGCTCACGGTCAGAAATCTAGTAAAATATATCACTCAAGCCACATTAATGGCTTATGGATGGTTAATGCAGTAAAGCATCTAGATTGTTTTAACATGTGTTCTTTTGTTTCTTTTAAGCACATACTTTAATTCTTGTACTTAGAGTTTGTTAGGATTAGTTAGTTTACTTAGTTTACAAGTTATCTTGTTTCTTCTTGTAATAAAAGGATAAGACCATTGTGCATAATTCATTCATTCAATAAGAAATACACACATTTTTATTTCTTCACATCCTTTAGAATTCTAATTAGTATTACCAATTTCTATGAGTTTGACCCACTCGATTTTTATACTTTCCAACATTGATGTGTATATAAATAAATGATAAAGAAATGGAGAAGAGGAATGGAATAAGGAGAGAGACCACCATTACAATTCATCTTCCCCAAACATTAAGAGGTTCATCTTCTCCATTTTCCTTTCTCTAAGTTTTATTTATTTTCTTGTTTTTTTTTTCATTTTATTCTCTTTATTGTATGGTTATCTGGTTGTTGTTTTTTAGTTGAATGTAATTTTTTTTATTATTATTTGAAAACTATGATACGGTGAGTGGCATCGCCGCTGCCGCCACTTTTTTTCGGCCAACAGTAAGGAGGTTGCCAAAGAGGCAACCCCAATAAAAAAAACATAAATCAATTTTACCCTAAACTCTAAATCAATTTTAATGCAAACCCCCAAATCATTTTTTAAACCTAAACCCCAAATCATTTTTTAAACCTAAACCCCAAATCAATTTTAAACTTAAACCATAAATCAATTTTAACCAAAAAAACCTAAATCAATTTTACCCTAAACCCCTAAATTAATTTTAACCCAAAATCCCTAAATCAATTTTACCCTAAACTCCTAAATCAATTTTACCTTAAACCCCATATCAATTCATCATCCTTTGTTTATTATTTTTATTTTCGTTTTTTTATATTCTGTTTTTTTTGTTATTTATTTATTTATTATATTTCTTTTTTTTTCATTATTATATATATTCGGTTTATTTATTTATAATTTTTCTGATTTTTTTTGTTTTTTATTTATATTTTTGTTTTATGTTTTATTTATTTATTATTATTTGTTTTATAAAAATTAATATAAAAACAACAATAATAATAATAAATAAAAATACAATGAATATCTAAAATAAATCAATGAAAGATAGTGTATTATGGGACCTGTGTCTTGTCGCGATATCTCAAATTGATATTCTTTCTAAATATAATTAAATCAATAAGAGACAGTGCACTATGAGACTCATGCTTTGACGTGTTATCTCAAATTGAAATTTTTTTCTAAATATAATTAAATCAATGAGATGTAGTACACTAAGGGATCTGTGCCTTATCGCGTTATCTCAAATTGATATTCTTTCTAAATATAATTAAATCAATGTGAGGAAATGCACTATGGGACTCATGCCCTGTCGCGTTTTCTCAAGTTGATATTTTTTTACAAATATAATTAAATCAATCAAAGGTCACTATGAGACTCGTGTCCTATCGTGTTATCTCAAATTGATATTTTTTAAACTTAACTAAATAAATGAGAGATAGTCTACTATGAGACTCGCGCCCTATCGTGTTATCTCAAATTGATATTCTTTCTAAGTATAATTAAATAACTGAGATTTAGTGCACTATGAGACTCGTGCCCTGTCGCGTTTTCTCAAATTAATATTTTTTTTATAAATATAATTAAATCAATGAGAGGTAGTGCACTATGGGACTCATGCCCTATCGCGTTATCTCAAATTGATATTTTTTTCTAAAATTTTATTAAATCAATGAGAGATAATGCACTATGGGACTCGTGCCATGTCGCGTTATCTCAATTTGATTATTTTAAAAATAATTTAATATAGACAAGGGAAGATAGTGCACAATGAGACTCGTGCCCTGTCGCGTTACTCGACCTTGTTATAAAAATAAAAATATATATATCAAACAATCAACCTTTTTCTAAAAGAACTGCGTAGCCTTGATTTCTCTATTGAAGCTAGAGATACGTAGGAGTAGATTTTTCCTATCAGGTACAAAAAATAAAATAAAAAATGTTTTTTTTTATTTTCTTTTTCTTTTTCACTTAATAATGTGAATGTCAAATTAATATTTGGAATAAATATCCACATGATTAATCTAGGTACCGTTTTTATAACGGGCGGTATGAGGTGCCTAACACCTTCCTCATCTATAACCGACTCCCGAACTTAATTTTTCTGTGTGAGCAGATCAAATCCTTTTTATTTTAAATAAAATTAGGTTTTTCATGTTTTCACCCTAAAAACATCCATGGCAACTTCATTGCATTTATTTGCATATTTCCCATCATACCCATGAAAATGGGGTAGCGACATAAGGGCGATTCCGCTGGGGATAGTTGAGAGTTAGACCTTAAATGATTGATTATGTGGATATTTTGTTCATTATTTTAATTTTATTTATTTTTATTCGTTTTTAACTGCTCATTTGTATATTTAACTTTTGTATATAAAATTTGTATGTTGTTATGCTGGTTATGGGGTGGTTTACGAGTTTTATGCATTTACTTTCAACTTTTGTAAGCTCTCACACACACTTCAGTATTCATGCATGGTTCTTTCAGCCGTCTACCAGACCTATTTTCCTATTGTTTAGGGATACATCGGCTTGTTGTCATTGGGCCTTCGTGCATATTTCGATATTGCGTTAATTTATCACTCGGATTGTTACTATATATTTCGGATATGACCCCAATGGTGTCTCGTACATTTTCGTGTCATATTTGTGTATTCGGGTCGTCAACTTCCACTAGTGACAACAATCCGAGGACCTAGAGGACTTGTAGTACCACCAAATTATGCATATATGAACCTTAGAACTTCACCTTATGATGTGACCTTTTAGACCTGAATAAACCTTGTAGGATCAAACACCCTTGTATAGGACACGGGAGTATACATTTTTATGTTATTATTTATTTCATATTTTGTCATGAGGTCGGAAAAACTTCCATCCCGCAATCATAATGATTCAACTTCACATGAGCCTGAGTGGTATTAGAGTACCACTACACTTGTGTAACCTTATTTCATGATGGAAGACTTAAAAAAATTATTTCATAATAGCATACACATGCATATCATGCACTCATTAAAAAAAGATAAAAAAATCATTTCATAATAGTATGTACATCCATATCATGCACTCATAAAAAAGATAAAAAAAATCATTTCATAATAGCATACACATGCATATCATGCACTAAAAAAATCATTTCAAAATAGCATACACATACATATAATGCATGCATAAAAAAAAAGTCATATCATAATAGCATATGCATGTCATGTGCTCATAAAAACTAAATGTTTAAAAAGAATAATTTATTTTATGCATGCTATATTGAATTCGAAAAAAAAGTCACATTTCTCGTTCACACAATCATTCATTCAGTTATATGCATGTCGTGTTAAAAATAACAAGGGGATTCACACGACATGCATGTTATTGTAACATTCATCATATAATGCATTCATCAAATCATACATCCATTAGTTACACCTATTCAAAAAGACTTACATTATCATATGTTTTTAGAGAATCATTGATCAAACGATGTCTCATTCTATATATCATGAGACCATGAATATTCAAGGGGGAAAATGCGATCATAGTGTGGAGCTTGTGTGCTCTCTGTGATTGTCGTCAAATTCCTTGGTAATGACAAATTTAAAATTGGAATCACTGCGCGACCAAGGAAAGACAACACTAATCAAACTCGTGTTTTCAACACCAGAGCTTGAGCCATAATGAAAGCTAACAAATCACAAATTGAGAATTTGAGCTCTAAGATAGATGACGGAAGAGGATAAGTGATATGTCATTGATCTTTATATCCGTCTCACTATCAATACCTTGGAGGTAAGCAAGTTGTTAATGAACAATGTCATCCATCAAAACGATGATAACGATCCTTTGAAAAATGGTAGTCCGAGCCAATAAGTGATGTAGTTGCGTAATGGTTATTTGATTATGTTATAATTCAGATGTTTTGAATTTTCTTTGGACTTGTTTTCATATTGCTTGAGACAATATCTTAGTGAATTTGCATGATTATCTAATGTTTCGTCCCCATTCATCCATTTTATCTTATCCACACTCACTTATTTACTTCTTTCCATGCCAATGTGAATGTACATATTTTGTGTTCCATCTTTCCCCGACATTTCACAAATCAATATGGGTATCAGAATTTTGTAGAGACTTTGTCCAGTTATAGGGTATTTGAAATATATCAATTGATTCTTTTGCGGCACCTGATAATGATCCCTTCGAATTTGGTGATGGAGAAGATGGTTGAGGAGTAAAGGAAGTGGTAACAATACAATTGGGGTCAGATTTCATAGAAATGTATAGACGTACAAAATGGGTGACTAATATGATATTAGTACCCAAGAAATGAGGGGAACTGATAATGTGTGTGAACTACAAAAATTTGAACAAATCAAGCCTGAAATATGATTTTTCCATCAATCACATTGATGTCTTAGTTGATCGTGCTGGGAAGAGTCATAAGTTATTATTCATGGATATATATGTTGATACCATAAAATGTATCACACCAACATTCGGATCAAGTACTGGGGAAACCCCATTCACATTGGTATATGAAATGGAAGTCATTTCACCCATTGAAGTAGAAATTTACTTGTTTAGAGTCTTGACGGAAGCGGAGTTAGAAGAGTTAGAATATGTCAGAGTCATGTGTGAACAGTTGAATATGATTGAAGATGAAAGGTTGATAGCCATTTGTCATAGGCAATTATACAAAGGAAGAGTGGTGATAGCTTTTGACATGAAGGTTTGTCCCGAGAAGTATCGAGGTAGGAAATTTAGTACTTGAAAAGATCCTCCCAAATCAGGAAGATGCTAATGGAAAATTGACCACAAACTATAAAGGTCCCTACATCGTCAAGAATGCATTCTCAGGATGGACCCTAGTCTTGCCAGGCAAGAGTGAAAATGTTTTATCCAGACCGATGAACAAGGATGCGGTCAAAAGATTCAATACAAATAAAAAAAACACATACCTGTTAGGTTGAAAACTCAAAAGGACAACCTAAGCAAAAATTAGGGTATATAAAAAAAGGGTTTGTTAGGTTGAAAACCCGAAAGGGCGACCTAAGCAAAAATTAGGGCAATTGAAAGACATTATTTCTCTTGTGTGTCTGCTATCCTTGAATCAAGCCCAAATCCTCCATGTGTCTGGACATCAAGTGGGAACCATAGAAGTTTCTAGCAATGTGGGAATGAGTAAGTTGTTCTCGGAAGAATCAAATAAAGTTGACGCAATGGTCTAGTTATTCAGCTATCTCGGAGAGCTATTGATGAATGGGAAATTACCATATATTGGGGCAAAATGTTGTAACTGATACTATTTTGTAAGATATAGAGTTAATTTTTTTTTACCTAGACCTGTAGACACAGACACTACCAAGAGGTTCTATGCCTAAAGAGAGAGAAAAAATAAAATAAAATAAAGACCCGTTAGGTTGAAAACCCAAAAAGGAGACCTAAGCAAAAATTAGGGTATGAAGAAAAGCTTGTTAGGTGGAAAACTCCAAAGGGCGATCTAAGCAAAAAAAAAATTTGGGGTATGAAAAAAGTTTATTAGGTTGAAAACCCGAAAGGGCGACCTAAACAAAAGTTAGGACAATTAAAATAAATTCTCTTGAAGGTGTACTTCCATTTGGGTGATGTAGAATCTTCCGTATGTCTACACATCAGGTTGGAATTTTAGAAGTTTTGGGCATTATGAGATGAAAATGAAGTTCTTTGGAGTTTCAAATAAAGCAAGATGCAATGGTTAAGTTATCCAGTTGTCTCGGAATATTAGTTGATAGATAAACAATTACTTTAGACTAGGGCAAAAATTTTGCAAAATTTTGTAATTTCGAATACCTTCTGTGACACAAATATCCCTAAATATTCCCATTAAAATTCCTTGAATATCAATAAGAAGAAAATTTATTCATCTCTCTACTATACATTTATGTGTGCATGTCCACTAAGATAAGTCTCAAGTTATATAAATGTAATATTCGAATTACATAATCAGATAACTTTTGTGATGACTTTTCACCAGTGGTTCGTGCTAACTAAACTCAATGGAACTAAGTCCCAAGGCATGTACCAATGAAGGGGGGATGACAATCTTTTAGTAAGAATTGGAGACAACACCCAAACATATTCCAAAGTTGAAAAAACAAAGAAGAAAATTTGATTGGTCTTAGCTCGATTAATAGTTGTCCACCGAGGAAGCGTTATGGTTTCATATCAATCAAACTTTATAATGATAATTAAGTTTTTTGCATATGTCTAACATATTATATATTAATCTTCAAAAACATATTTGCATTACTCATGCATCATTTGCATTCACACTGTCATATGCATGTATGACTAGAGTTTAAACCTTAGTTGTCTAATTTATTTTTTACCCAGAGTTCGTCGCTATCTATACGTTCCAGTGGTCCTCGTTGGACTCAGGCCCCCCAAGTGGTCTCGTGTTGTGCTTTTGATCCTTCAGTGGTCTTATTTTATTTTTGACCCAGAGTTTCTCGCTATCCATGCGTTCTCGTGGTCCTCCTTGCACCCAGGCCCCAATGTGGTCTCGTGTTGTGCTTTTGACCCTTCTGTGGTCTCATTTACTTTTGACACAGAGTTCCTAACTATCCGTGCGTTCCCATGGTCCTCCTTGCACCCAGACCCCCCATTGGTCTCGTGTTGTGCCTTTGACCCTTCCGTGGTCTTATTTAATATTTTGACTCATAGTTCCACGCTATCCGTGCGTTCCAGTGGTCCTTCTTGCTCCCCGACCCCCTAGTGTTCTCGTGTTGTGCCTTTGACCCTTTTGTGGTCTTATTTAATCTTTTGACCTAGAGTTTCTCGCTGTTCGTGCGTTCCCATGGTCCTCCTTGCACCCAGACCCCTAGTGGTCTCATGTCGTGCTTTTGACTCTTTTGTGGTCTCATTTATGTTTGACCCAGAGTTCCTCGCTATCCGTGCATTCTTGTGGTCCTTGTTGCACCTAGACCCCCAAGTGGTCTCGTGTTGTGCCTTTGACCATTCGTGGTCTTATTAAAACTTTTGACCCAAAGTTCCTCGCTATACGTGCGTTCCTATGGTCCTTCTTGCACCCAGACCCCCCAGAGGTCTCGTGTTGTGCCTTTGACCCTTCTGTTGTCTTATTTAATCTTTTGACCTAGAGTTCCTCGCTATCTATGCGTTCTCGTGATCCTTCTTGCACCCAGACCCTAAATGGTCTCGTGTTGTGACTTTGACCCCTCTGTGGTCTTATTTAATGTTTTGACCCATAATTTCTTGTTATTCGTGCGTTCTCGTGGTCCTTCTTGCACTCAGACCCCTAGTGGTCTCATGTTGTGCTTTTGACCCTTTTATGGTCTCATTTTATATTTTGACCTAGAATTCCTCATTATCCGTGCGTTCTCGTGACCCTCATTGCACCTAGACCCCCTAGTGGTCTCGTGTTGTGCCTTTGACCATTCTGTGGTCTTATTTAATCTTTTGACCCATAGTTCCTCGCTATGTGTGCGTTTCAATGGTCCTTCTTGCACCTAGACCCCCTAGTGGTCTCGTGTTGTGCCTTTGACCCTTTTGTGGTCTTATTTAATGTTTTGACCTAGAGTTCCTCACTATCCGTGCATTCCCATGGTCCTCCTTGCACCCAGACCCCTTAGTGGTCTAGTGTTGTGCTTTTGACCCTTCTATGGTCTCATTTTAAATTTTGACCCAGAGTTCCTCATTATCCGTGCGTTCCCGTGGTCCTCCTTGCACCCAGAACTCCAAGTGGTCTCGTGTTGTGCCTTTGACCATTTTGTGGTCTTATTTAATCTTTTGACTTAGAGTTCCTCGCTATTCGTGCATTCCAGTGGTCTTTCTTGCACTCAGACCCCCTAGTGGTCTCGTGTTGTGCCTTTGACCTTTTTATTGTCTTATTTAATCTTTCGACCCATAGTTCCTCGCTATCCGTGTGTTCCCGTGGTCCTCCTTTCACTAGACCCCAATGGTCTCGTGGTGTGTTTTCGACCCTTTTGTCGTCTCATTTTTGTTTGACCCTGAGTTCCTTGCTATTTGTGTGTTCTCGTGGTCCTCGTTGCACCCAGGCCCCCCAATGGTCTCATGTGGTGCTTTTGATTCTTATGTGGACTCATTTAAGTTTGACCCAGAGTTCCTCACTATCCGTGCATTCATGTGGTCCTTCTTGCACCCAGACCCCCTAGTGGTCTCGTGTTGTGCCTTTGATCATTCAGTTGTCTTATTTAATCTTTTGACTCATAGTTCCTCGCTATCTGTGCGTTCTCGTGGTCCTTCTTGCACTCAGGACCCTAGTGGTCGTGTTGTGTTTTTTACCCTTCGATTGTCTCATTTTATTTTTGATCGACAATTCCTCGTTATTCGTGCGTTCCAGTGGTCCTCCTTACAGTCAGGCCCCCAGTGGTCTTGTGCAATGATATGAAACATTATTATTACAACTTATGATCTCGTTAGTTACTGGTCTCAAAGCTTACGTTGTCCACGCGAGTTGAAGTTTTTGTCGCCCTAAGATATTTTCTGATCGAAATTCAGTCTTTCTATCTTTACTTCCTTCTCAATGTTATAATATGAGTAACCTTCGTTACTCTTATTATCTAGTAAGAAACAAGTAAAGATGACAACTGTAAATACCCAATTATGATTGGGGCAATTTTATTTTTTTAGGAATAGTAAAAAATATATTACAAAGTGTGGGGTATAGGATTAAGGTGGTGTGGCAACTGGGCCTAGGATGGTCCATCAACTTTAACCTAAAGACCTAACCATACACCTAATATCCCCTACTATATAAAACCTAAACTAAAGAAAGAAGAGGGGTGGCAGCGGCAGGAAAAAAAAGAAGAAAGAGGAAGAGAGGAAAAGAAAGGGAGAGAAAAAAGAAATGGAGAAGAAGAATCAGAAGAAGTACATAAGGAGAGAGACCACCATACACTTCATCTTCCCCAAACTTAAGAGGTTCATCTTCAACATTTTCCTTTCTCTAAGTTCTATTTATTTTCTTGTTTTTTTTTCTTTTATTATCTTTATTGTATGGTTATCTTGTTGTTATTTTTTTAGTTGAATATAATCTTCTTTTTTATATTATTTGAAAACTATGATACGGTGAGTGGCACCACCACTGCTGCCACTTTTTTCCAGCCACCAGTTTACCCTAAAACCTAAAATAAGACCACCAATAAAAAAACCTAAATCAATTTTACCCTAAATCAATTTTAACCCAAAACCTACCAAATCTTTTTTTAAACCTAAACCCATAATCATTTTTTAAACCTAAACCCCAAATCAATTTTAAACCTAAACCATAAATCAATATTAACCAAAAAAACCTAAATCAATTTTACCCTAAATCCCTTAATCAATTTTAACTCAAAACCCCAAATCAATTTTACCATAAACCCCAAATCAATTTTACCCTAAACCCCAAATCAATTTCTCATCCTTTGTTTAATGTTTTTTATTTACGTTTTTTTATTTAATTTGTTTGATATTCTGTTTTTATTATTTACTTATTTTATTTCTGTTTTTTTATTATTATATATATTCCGTTTTTTATATTATTTTTCTGTCTTTTTATTTTTTTATTTTGCTGTTTTTTATTTATATTTTTTCTGTTTTATTTATTTATTATTATTTGTTTTATAAAAATTAATATAAAAACAATAATAATAATATATAAATAAATAAAAATATAATGAATATCTAAAATAAATCAATGAGAGATAGTGAACTATGAGACTCGTATCCTGTCGCGTTATCTAAGATTGATATTCTTTCTAAACATAATTAAATCAATGAGAGGCAGTGAACTATGGGACTCGTGCCATGTCGCGTTATCTCAAATTGATATTTTTTTCTAAATATTATTAAATCAATGAGAGCTAGTACACTATGGGACTCGTGCCCTGCCGTGTTATCTCAAATTGATATTCTTTCTAAATATAATTAAATTAATGAGATGTAATGCACTATGGGACTCGTGTTATGTCGCGTTATCTCAAAATGATATATTTTTTTTTCTAATTATGATTAAATCAATGAGAGGTAGTGCACTAGGGACTCGTGCCCTCTCGCGTTATCTCAAATTGATATTTTTTAAACTTAAATAAATTAATGAGAGATAGTGCAGTATGAGACCCATGTCATATCGCGTTATCTCAAATTGATATTCTTTCTAAATTTAATTAAATCAATGAGAGGTAGTGCAATATGAGACTCGTGCCTTGTCGCGTTCTCAAATTGATATTTTTTCTAAATATAATTAAATCATTAAGAGGTCACTAGTGCATTATGGGACTCATGTCCTATCACGTTATCTCAAATTGATATTTTTTCTAAAACTTAATTAAATCATGAGAGATAGTGCATTGTGAGACTCGTGCCCTGTCGCGTTATCTCAATTTGATTATTTTCAAAAATAATTTAACAAAGACAATGGAAGATAGTGCACTATGAGACTCGTGCACTATTGCGTTACTCGACCTTATTATTTGTTTTAAAAAAAATATATCAACCAATCAACATTTTTTCTAAAAGAATTGCGTAACATTGATTTCTCTATTGCAGCTAGAGATACATAGGAGTAGATTTTTCCTGTGAGACACAAAAAATAAAAAAAATGTTTTTTCTTTTTTCTTTTTTCACTTAATACTATGAAGGTCAAATTAATATTTCGAATAAATATCTACATGATTAATCTAGGTATCGTTTTTATAATGGGCGGTATGAGGTGCCTAACACATTCCTCATCCGTAACCGACTCCATTGCATTTATTTGCATATTTCCCGCCGCACCCATGAAAATGAGGTAGCGACAGAAAGGTTTAATAATTGTGGATGAAGAATTATACATGAAGGACTGACAATGAACTGAACCAACTCGGTATACGTTCGAAACTCGACTTGTTATTTAGCTAGATAAACTTGGTTCATGAACCAAATGAGCCGAACTTGAGTTGCAAATTAAATTCGTTAAATAATCGAACTGAACTTGAGCTAGATGCAATTCGACTCATTAGGCTCATGATCTGACTTAAATATATATATATATATATATATATATATATATATATATAAACTAAATTTTTATGTTTAGTTCTATTATACCATGATTTACAAATTATTTTTATGTTTATTATTATTAGATATATAAATAATGTTATGTTTTTATATATAACATAATATTTTTTAAATGAATTAATTATTTGGGTTATTCAAACGAACAAATTTGAAATGAGCCAAACAATTCGTGAACTTTAACCAAGCTGAACTCGAGTTAAAAAATTACTTATATAGAACTCAAGTCGAGTTTTGAGTTGAACGAAACTAAGCTTTATTTCAACTCAATTCGACTCATTTCGAGCCCAACACATTACGAAAGAATGAATTTCTTACTCCACTAGAGAATAAGATAACACTAGAAAAAATTATCTTCTATCTTTAAGAAGATATATTTATTATCGAAAATTATAACATACACTTAATGAAAATAGATTTATTATTATTGTTGTTTTGTTTTCATTATTATTAAATCGAGACAAGATTTGAGATATCACATCTATATTTTCCTCTCCTTATTATACCAACCAATAATCTTTTTAATATATATGAAAATCATTCTCAAAAAATTAGTTATGTAATCTATAATAGGAGAATTGGATTATCTTTTCATTTTTCATTATCTCATACATCACTTGTTTATTCGTTAATGGAGAAGATCTCTACCTTTTTTGGTTGTGATAAGAAAGAGAGGTTTTTGGTTAACAGAAGATGTAAGTTGCCACACGCATTGGTTTAAACAACGCCACGTTTCTATCCTCAAACACTAACCGACACCATTACTCTCTCATTCAAATCTCTCTCTTCCACTTTCTTCTTCTGAACCCGCCATGGCCATTAATCTCGGAAACCTATCACTTCTACTTGACATACCTTCCCCTCGTTCTCTCATTCTCGAACGAAAGCTTCGTCCTCTTCCATTCGACGTCGTTTCACCCTTCCCGCCAAAGCGTGATACCAAAGTCGTGGTGGCGCGTGGGAAATCGAACTCAGAGAAGAACGGAGTAGGTTTCGACGCGGAGGAAGACGGCGGCGACGATGAATTGGAGAAGAAATTGAAGAGGAGAGTGAGGGAGTTTGAGGAGATGAGAGAGCTTGAGAAAATGGCAGAGGAATTGAGAGAGAGTGATAATGGAGGTGAAGGTAGAGAAGAGAGTGAAGAAGAGAAGAGAATGAGAGTGAAGAAAGAGCTTCGAAAAGTTGCTAAGGAACAAGCAGAGAGAAGAGAAACGGCACAGTTAATGTTTGATTTGGGTCAGAAAGCTTATGGGAAAGGAAGTTATGGACGTGCTATTGAGTTTCTTGAAGCTGCTCTTACTATTATTCCTAGATCTACTTTATTTGGTGGTGAGGTCAGTTTTTTTACTCATTCTTAGTTACCCGCTTCAATCAGATACTCGGGTACCAACAAGATATTGATCTAGTGGTGTAAAAAAAGTTCAATTACTATGACCTAAAAATTGGATAGTCGGATACGCGTGTATCTTACTAGGCCATATATCAAAGGTTCTTTTCCTAGCTGATACACTTGTTGAAGGGACAGTCATACTTGATGAGATAATAATTTTGATTATACCAAAAAAATAAATAAGAGGTGTGTATTTTAAGTCTAAAGATTTACACATAATTACTACCTCATTCATATTACTATTTTTGGAAGAGTCAATGATGAATAAAGATGAATGAAGGATAGTCACACACCGATATTAGTTAGTTAACCATAGGATGAGATGATAACCTTGATTATAACCAAAACAAGTAAGAGCTATGTACTTTCAGTCTAAAGATTTATACACAATTACTACCTCGCTCATTTGTATTATTTTTTTGGAAGAGTCAATAATGAGTAAAAATGAATGGGTGACAGTCACACACTGGGATTAGTTAGTTAACCATAGGAGGAGATGAAAACTTTGATTATACCAAAAAAGTAAGAGCTATGTACTCTCGGTGTAAAGATTTATACACAATTACTACTTCATTCATTTGTATTACTTTTTTTAGATGAGTCAATGATGAGTAAAGATGAATGGTGGATTATGCTGTGACAAGTGTATCAAACTCATGTGTAGGTTGATACATCTTTTTTCTCAAAAACTAATTGTATACTCGGATTGTCACTTTTTTCATTAATGAGAACTTCTTTATGATGGAAGTGATACTTGGTAGGGTGAATTTAATATGCGGGCAATTAGGAATACAAAATAGCACTATGCTTTGCATCTTTTCTACAACTCTATCCTTATTCTTTCTAGGAAACAATAGAAGATAGCACTATATTCTGGCTTAGTTCTTGCCTAAATAACAATCTTTGATACAGTACGTGGTTCATTAGTATACTATCTTCGACATTTTTTACATTAATTTTATGAAACATAGTAAGAGATACTGTGGTACGGGTGATTTTATTTTAGTGTACGGTACTAAGGGTAAATGAGAGAATTAGGTAATTATGCTTTGCATCTTTCTATAATTCTATCCCTATTCTTCATAGGAAATAAAATTCAAGATTGCAGCTGGCCTTGTAGCATTTACTGATCCCTCTTGTAGTCTTGTTTCTATTAATGTGTAACTGGAGATGTAGAACATAAAAGGATGTTTTTTTGGGGTGAATTTCAGATACAAATATGGCTTGCTATGGCTTATGAGGCCAATAACCGCCACACAGATTGCATTGCTCTGTACAGGCAATTAGAAAAGACACACCCGAGTATTAACATCCGACGCCAAGCTTCAGAGCTTCGATACATTTTGCAAGCACCAAAGCTCAAGATATCCCAAGAGGAGATGGTGACTATACCCTTGATTGGTTCTAGTTATGACAGGTAATTTAGATGGTGATTTTATACCCTTGATTGTTCTCATTATTTTCAGGTAATTGGTCGTTGCTTTTGTTAATTAAACTCTTTCATCTCGTGCATATCATAATTCTGTTGCATGTTTGTGTTTGTCTCCATTTGTGTTGTATAGTTACTGCTATTCATTGTCCCCTCTAATATGATTCCTAAAATGACAACATGGTGATGTATAAATTTCCTTGCCTTCTGATAAGATGAGTTTTTGGATGATTGATCGCTATGGAGAGAGGGCGAAACCCTTAATTCCAATGCCAGCTTATTCCTGTTCCTCCCAAACTAAAAAGTTTGATTTCCCCTAATAGTAGGGTACCGTGACCTGAAATTGGATTAAATGTTGAACTTCTTACTGGAATACTGAATTAATATCTTTACCCATTGTGGTTTCTGGTACTTCATTCACATTTGACATGGCTGCCTTAGTACATCCACAGTCTAAAGCATATATGATAATGAATTTTCAATTTGTCCTCTGAAGTCTCTGATTGGATTTTTTATCAGTCAGTGAGGTAGTTTATCTGACATGATTAGTATTTAGTAACATGGTTGGCGCTTTAAAAGAGTGAGACTGAATAAAAGAATATAAATCCATGTCCTATTGCTGGTGCTTCTGTAGAGATACCGTAGGAATGTACGTGTTTATCTTATTCATATCAGTAGTTCACGGGTACATTGTGAATATATATAGACAATTAGATACGGGCCTTGAGCATATTAGGCCTTAAACTAGCTAACATATAAATACATAACAATGTATACATTTAACATATACATGGTGCACTTCTTGGTGAAGCTGTCTAGTAAAAATGATAGCATAAAATAGTTTAAGACCTTAAGTTATACAACACGTACCGCTAGTTGTTTAAATCAATGCTGTGTCTGAAGTTCATTGTATTGTATTACTGAACTGGCTTGCACAACCCTCAATACGTGGCATCATTTGTGGTGCCACGAGTTTTTTTCATTTTGTTGTCTGTGTTGTTATTTGGCTGCAAAGATCTTGTTATGCTCAGTATAATGGTTGACTCTATTTAAGGTAAGCGGATTTTTTTAAATTCTATTTTTTCCTGAACCAAGAATGAGGGATACATTTTTATCATAAGTACACGTCATTTCATCTAACCCGCTTGATACCACTGCTTTTACAAACACTAGCGAAGCTGAATTGTTGTGGTGTTACTGTCTTCTATTGACAATTGCGCTGAACAACTTGTGGTTTTCATGTCTGTCTTCTGGCTTGAGAAAACATACAGCATGTATTAACTGAATTTGTGGCTCTGAAAGAAATCAAGATTGCAAAAAATGGAACTTCCCTTGGCATCAGCACACACTTGCACCCATATATGGTTGGACTAAAACTATGTTGAGACCATTGTTTACCTCTTTCATGTTACTTTTGTGACTTTGATTGAGCTAATTAGATACTTCGAGTAAAGTATGTATTATGACATAATTTTAGTTACGCCGGAACATGGAGTGATAAATACAAGGACAAGGATCAAAGAAGTGGAACCGTCACCAATCAGCTTCCATCAACTCGAGATTACCTCGGCGACTTTCTTGTTTGGAGACCTCCCATAGGATTAGAGAAAAACCAATTTTTCTGGGTTGGTTTGACAATATGGTTGGGTTTAGTTGGACTTGCCATCATTATTCAAAGATGAAATACACTTACATAGTTAGAATTCTCCATTCTGTGATATATATCCATTCTAATCAGTTATTAGTTTTACACTTTCTTGTTGATTTGTATGATATAAAGCCCATGTTGTAAAATTATTCTGTATCAAATAGATTTATGAAGTTATTGTATGTATGAAATAGATAAAAATGTTATTTTGTTGTATTTCCTCCATGTAGTGTTAATCTGAATTACAAGGATGCATAGTAATCTATGCTGCATATATATTCTTTAAGGTTTCTTCTTCTAGTCGAGTTTTGGAGAGAAATGAATGAAAATAAAATGAAAGGCTTCAGAATCATTTCAGAAGTGTATTTCATGGCTCTGAAGCTTTTCTTTTCCTCTTCTTCCTCTCCAAAATTCAACTTGCGAACAAAATGGTTGTGTAATACGGTGTTCCGATATTTCTATGTATATGGTGTTCCGATATTTCTATGTATATGGTGCCAATTTTTATGTGTGTAACAAAGTTCAGACGGTAAATAAGATTATTGGGTGGTATTTAAGGTAAAAGATTACAAGTATGAGTATCTAATGTTTCATGTTTTTCCTTTTGCTTTGAGAATTTTATCAAACCCATCTTTATACTCAGGTGATAATGATGAACCTATTACTCTAATAATAGTGATGAAAGAGGTTATCATTTTCTACAATGAGCATTTTGAAACTTGTAGCAGTTTCTTCTAAAACAATGTCAACACACACAAGAGTTGTAGTCCATGAATGCCATGGGTTTCTGTACTTTATTTTCATTTATATAATAACAATAACAAAGTGTTAAGATAAATTTCTTAGTATAATATATATCCCCTTTTCATTTAATTAACAAAACTTTAGACAATGAAATGCTTAAACATTTAAAGATCCCATGGAGGCAGCAATTTTCTTGTGAAAAATCTTATAACACCCCGAAAACAAAATAAATTTAGACAAAATGAAGACTTAGGATAAAAACAAGAAACTGCATGTTCAAACTATAAGATGGTGCATGTGTTGAGGGAAATAGCTAGGGGTAATGAAAATTGAACATGTGAGTATGTGTCTGAACCTAACCTGAATTTAACAGGGAAAATTCGTTATGACTGAGTTTAGGTTCGGGTAAAACCTGATCCCAATTTATCAAGGTAGATGTATGTTAAATTACTAAATTAGACATATATATTTACTCACACTATATGAATTTTATATGTTGTCATTATATCATTTATAATTCATTTTTAATCATTATTAACTATTGAAAAATAAATATAAATTAATGGTAGATAATACTGTGTATATATAAATCTTTACACTGACACTACATAGATATAGTGTGGACATTTTTATCCATTGAGACTCATATCTTTCCTGATGTATTTTTACATTATCCAATGTATAACTCTTTTACATCATACCTCAATGAATGTATTTTTTGTCTTAAATTTTAGGAAAAATTTCACAAAACTCCATTTAAATTTTATGCATTTGTAACTATATTTTTTCTTCTTAATTATCATCTAAACATTGACCATCGATGAAATTGATACTACATAAAGATAATGTTAAATTATTAACAACGAAAAATTATCATCATACATTTTTTTAATTTCAGTTGTCATATCATTATTTAGTAATTTTAATTTTTTTATATACCAAAATCATTTGTGTCCTTTTTTAATTCTTAAATTAATTCATCATCTTCTTCTCAACCAATTTTAATGTTGCCGATGGTTTCTTCTTGCCATGGACATGAGCTAACATGCAACGTCATAGTAGTGAGATCTATCATTACTATTGTTGATATCAATTTCTTTATTAACCTATTAGTGATTTAACATTATTTCTATGAAGTGACCAATTTCAGTAAAAAAATAAAGTTTACGAGTAATTAGGGAAAATCTAACCATCATATCTACTTGCAAACGATATAAAGTTTATGAAACTCATGTCGAACATTGCCGTGAAGAAGATTAAGGAGGCTGGTGGTGCTGTTCCTCTTACCATATAGGTTTTGTGATTAGAGTTTTTATCATCTTTGACATTTTTGAACTCATGTTAAGAGAGAGAGAGAAATTGTTTTTGGGGTGGGAAATTTTTTGTATTCTATATGGTTATTTTCTAATGCTATCCTCTTGTTTTACTAAAGAGAGAGAAAAAATTGTTTGCCTATTGAATATTAGTTTTATACCCTCTTACTTCATCTTTCACCATCCATAATATTGTTTATTCATTATTGATTTTTCAAAAAAGTAATAATAATATAAAGAAATGATGAATGATGTATTAATTGTGGATAAATATTTACACTGATGATACATAAATATTATACTCTTTACCAAATGCCCTTGTTTTATGATTTTTTTGGAGATAATATGCTTTTATGTATTTTAGCTTAAGTAATATGTGATTTCTGATTCAGGTCCATTATGGTGATTGTATTAACATAGTTATTTGCTACTAGAGTCCTTCATAAATTTTGGGATTAAAATGTTTTTTGAGGCATTGCTTTATGAAGCAATAGATTTTGTTGCATGCCTTGTAACTTTTAAGTTGCAACTATGTAGCTCATATGTAAACTTTACAACTTGTTACTGATATTAAAGTATAAATGCAGGGCATGAAACTATTTTCTTTACAAGCTATGCTTTTGGGGTGGGATATTTAGAAATATGTAAAAATAGTGTAAGTCTCAAATTTATAAAAAAATAATATCAACATTTGAAAATTATTCATTCTTTTCCTGAAGTGAAACGTTTATTAAGAATTATTCATTCTTTCATTTGAAAATATATTAAAGTATTTGAGTTATAAATTGAGTTCGTTAAATAAATGAGTCGAATTTGAGTTTAATATAGTTAGACTTGTTTGGGTCACTTTAAACTATTTCAACCAATGTAGCTACAATTATGATTTTGATGTTATTATGGAGACTTACAAAATCATAATATTGTAATCATAATTGTGATTGTAGGGTGTAATTGAATAGTCTGATTTTTTTAAAGATAATTTTACACATCCAAGTGACCATGTTAGTTTCCACTTGCAACATGTTACTTTGTTCAATTGTAGTATTTCACATGTTATGGTTTCATCATGTTGGCATGTTCAAAAGGAAGATGGACTCAATAAATCAAATGGAATTTTCCTAACTAGGGATGGTATGAACTCAATATATATGGTTCTTCAAAAAGAAATTTGGATGATATAGTGATGGAAAATTCATAATCAATTTTCTTCCATTGTGTATGATTATAATATTTGTCTCTCTCTAAGATGATGACACTCGATTTCACACAAAAACAAGGATGGAATGCAAAGTTTTTGTAGCCTCTCATTAGAAATAGTTCATTCTCATACTATGGTTGAAATTCACTCTCCTACTTACTCTCTACATTGTTCTTCTCACTTAGGGATGAGAATGAGTCTGGATGGGTTCGGGTAGCGCATTACCAAAACCCATCTCGCTGCTTTGTTTTTAGACTCAGACTCGCCCCAGACTCATGCTAATACTCGCTGAGTATATTATTTGCAGGTCCTTGGGTACCCAACGGATCTATGAGTACCCATAAATTAAAAAATATTAAAAATAATTGCAAGTAACTTATACATTTGTGTATTTGTTTCATACGATCTTATATGTTATTTAGACAATTAACAAGAGAAAAAATTATAAAACTTAATTTAAAGTTTTAAAAACAACGTAATTTAACTATTAAACATAACTCATTTTACTCTAACAAACATTAAAAACAACTTCAACATTATGATGAAAAATTCATTTAGTATGAACTATTCGATTAACATAACATTACATCATACATATGAATTAACAACATAATATCAATGTTTAACAACATAACATCATAATTTACTAACATAACAATCACATTTATTAATTAATATGATATTATAATTATGGATAAATATGATATTACAATATAGATTAACATGATATTACAATTAGGTTGTTATATATATATATATATATATATATGAAGAAATAGCGGGTCTGAGTACCCACAGGTCTGGATACCTTATTACCCGAACCCAAACACATCTCACAGCGGTTCTTAAAATCGCGGGTCTTAATTACCCACGGGTCCAAAACATGGACCCAAACCTGACCCGTTGCGAGTATTTTTTGCGGATATCTGCGGATCCGGGTACCCGTTGTCATCCTTATTCTCACTTGTTTATTATCACTTTCTCACAAGATCCTTTTATATAATGGAACTGAGAAAATCTTCTTCATAAAGAGATAATAAATAATTAATCATTGTCATATTTTCAAGACACTTAACTTTCTATATTTGACTTCATAGTCTTAGGAGTTAAGAGTAAAAAAAATATTCTAAAACTTTAGAAAAATCATCATTAAATGTTTTTAATGGACCATCAACAAAAGTTCAAACATGTGCTCATATTCAATTAGTCACATATCAAAATTTAATGATTATATTAGCCCATTAATGAAGGAGAGAGATTCCCAACATATATGGTGTGATGGATTTCAACTATATCTTATATTAAGGGTCCTCACCATGACATGCAAGGGGAATAAATTACTTTTTCATATTTTATCATGCCTAAGTTAAGACCCATATATTGAGTTTTTCACATTAGAGGAACTTCAAAACTTGCATGTATGAGGTCATTTAAGGAACAAATTTACTCTACCATGATTGAAATTAGGAAGGAGGATCCTTCTAGAGAGAAGATTTGTTTTGTTTTTAATTTTGAGGATAAAAGTTTTACTTCATTATATATAAAGGGTATATGCGTCATTCCATTTTACATTTTCTTTGGTTTTCACATTATTTCTCTTTTCAGTAGTGATATAGAATGAGGGAAATGCACAAAATAGTAAATTTTATTGATAATATTATGAATGATAATATGATGATTATGATACAAAAAACATAATATTATCTCATATTTATATTGACATTAGACTTCTAATTAAATAAGGAAATAAATCATAAATGATAAAATAAAATAATCTCAAATGTTAAAAGACATTTTAAGATATTAAACAAATTTGAGATATAATTATCATAATATGATATTATCTCTATGTATCATGTATCATCTAGATTTTCTTTAGAGTATAATTTAAGATATTTTACAATATTTTCATATACTCTAATAACCATCCAAGTGTATTATTCTATTATAATCTATCGATATAATATTTTTAACCAATCATAAAATATATAGAATGTTACACTTTTTTATGAGGGAAAGATTAAAAACATAAATTAAAGTAGGTAGAGAGGTCCATCTACATGATGATTAGAGCTCCCCTAATTGGGCATCCGAGAATATAATTCATAGAATTAGAGATGATAATTAGTCTGAATGGGTCTGAGTAGAGCATTACCCAGACCCACTTCGTTACTTCATTTTTTGACCCAGACCCATGCTAATATTCGTAGGGTATGCTACTTGCGGGTCATTGGGTACCCATAAATTCAAAAATATTAAAAATAATTGTAATTAATTTATGCACTTGCATATTTGTTTCCTACGATCTTATATGTTATTTAAACAATTAACAAAAATTATAAAACATAATTTAAAGTTTTAAACACAACTTAATTTGACTATTAAACACAACTCATTTTAATCAAATAAACGTTAAAAACAACTTCAACATTAAGATGAAAAATTCATTGAGTAAAAACTCTTCAATTAACATAATATTACATTATACATATGAATTAAAAATATAATATCATTGTCTAACAACATAACAATCACATTTATGAATTAATATGATATTATAATTGTGGATTAATATGATATTATAATTATGGATTAATATGATATTACAATATATATTAACATGTTATATATATATATATTTAGGAAGAAGTAGTGAGTCTAGGTATCCACGAGTCTGATTACTTCATTACCCGAATCCTGACCTATCGAACAGCAGGTCATAAAAGACCCACTGGTTTAAAATATGGACTCAGTCCCAACCCGTTACGAATATTATTTGCGAGTACCCGTAAATCCAGGTATAAACATGATACAAAATATATATTCTTATGAATAATCCCATTTAATGATTTACATATCCCATAAAGTTGCTAATGTTATTTAATATTTTTATTTAGATAATAATGTATTTCCTAGTAGTAAGTTATCTCATCTAACTAATAAAATTGTGACATGTGTATCATTTAATCATTTTGTACACAAATATTTCTAGAACAAAAAAAACAATACACATGTCATTTTTTACTGAATAAATGAAGTAAGTTATCTCCTGATATGAGGAAATACATTATTCTCTTTTATTTATCATGGATTCAAGCCCATTAGTAATTAAAAATAAAATCTTACTTTTTTAATTATAAATCTTCTTTTCATCCAAACACATTACACATACCTAAAAAAATCTCTTCATATTTATTTCCTTCCATTCAAACAAAACCATAAATACTAATAACATTGCGTTGAAACTCGAAACCCTAATTCCCAATTTTCGATGGCGAAGAAGCAGAAATCATCATCATCAGCTCCTCTTCTTCCTCCATCTCGCGATGAAATTTCATCAGATCAACAACAAAATCATTCTCATGATTCCGAAGATGCTTCTTCCGATGATCAATTTCTTCAACCACCTTCGAAAATTCCTCAATTCGATTCAGAATCTGATTCCGATTCCGATACTCCTCCTCTTCCTCTTTCAATCTCCAAATCCATTCCATCGAAGCCAATTGATACATCCTCATTGAAACGCCCTGCAAATGATAATGATTCGAAAAGGGTAAAGAAGAAAGGATCATATGAATCGGAGGAAGATGCGAAGAAAACCGTTGTCGATTCGAAGAAATTGTTTCAGAGGCTGTGGAGTGAGGAAGATGAAATTGCTATACTTAAAGGTATTGTTGAATTTACTTCAAAAACTGGAAAGGATCCTTATAAATATGCTGAAGCTTTTTATGAATTCGTTAAGAAATCGCTTCATGTTGAGGCGTCTAGTAATCAATTGAAGGAGAAGATTAGAAGGTTGAAGAGGAAATTTGAGAACAATGCTAATAGAGGGAAGAATGGTGAGGACCCTAATTTTTCTAAACAATTTGATCGTGAAACATTCGAGTTGTCGAAGAAGGTTTGGGGCAATGCAGGATCTGGAGGAGGGGAAAAAGTGGTAAAAGGTAAGTCTGATGGGAAGGTTGTCAATAGTCAGAAGAAGGAATTAGCTGGAGGTATAGATGTTGCTCCACCGAAACCAAAACCTGAATTGAAATTGGATTCGAGATCGGTTGATTTAAATAAAGATGTAAAGATGGACATTGATGTTGTGACTGATACAAGTTCGTATTTATTGGAAGTGATTCGAGTTACCAAGGGTGTTGGGTTGAGTGAGGTGAATGAAGAGGTGGTGAAGAGAGGAATAGAGTTAATTGGAGCATCCGAGAGGAAAGAATTGGAGGAGGAGTGGAAGGAACTTCAAGCTGCTGAATTCGAGCTTTCTGTCAAGCGTGTAGAACTAATCGCTAATCATGCTAGGTTGATTTTGGAGGCCTACAAGTCATCAAACCATTAACCGTAATTATTGTTGTTGCCTTTTTGGTACTATGTTACTATTTACTTAGCTCTTATGTTTGTGTCTTCTTTTGAACTTTGGTATTCGGGTGTATGATATTTATTGTCCCATCACATTGCTATGTAATGTTGCTATCTCATGGTCTGTTAAATTTGGAATGGCCTAGTACTCATGAAATAAGGTAGTATAACAGAATAAGCCAATACTGAAGGTATACCTGATAGAATTTTCTTTGTTTGTGCTTCTAGTGGTTGGTGTGTTTTGCTTGTGATTTATGTCAATGTCAATATTGCATAAAACTTTTGGGTAACCTTGTGTGGTTATAAGGTTCAGTTCAAATGACAAACAGGGTAACTTTTGGGTAACCTTGTGTGGTTTTGGGTAACCTTGTGTGGTTATAAGCCAATACTGGAGGTGACATGTGAATTTGTGGTCTGTTTCCAGTATTCTGACTAATTCTTATATTTTGTTTTAAATTTTGGTTTCATTTTTCATTCAGAGTTAATAGTTACATGTATTTGTGGTTGCTGTTTCTTTTTTGCTTCTATGTATGTACCTGTGATTTTTTGTTTGTTATCATCTTAAATTTTTGGAAAGTAAAAATAGCACCATGGTGCTGCTGCTGTCATATTGTGTTCTTAATTTCCCGAAACATGAATGATATAATCTTTGATGTGAACTATTTTATGCCCTCATCCAAGCTGTATTTTATTTTTGACAAATTATAGACCAGTTATATAGTGCATGCATTAAATGATGGCGCTATGGTATAGATGTATAAATCTGGGTAGTCATGAGTCAGTAGTGGCAAATGGCGGCGCTGGAGTGGAGCGGGCAGCTTCTGCAACGTGAACCTGCGTCTTTTGTAGCGGCCATGTTTGCAGCCTTCACGGGTGAGATTGCGGCCATAGTGGTGACTGCAACTTTGAAGAGTATCTGAATCCTATTTTGTTATCTATTTTGGCGTGTATCTTCTTTACCGTCATTTAAACTTAGTTAATTTCTACTTTACCTTGCGTTTACTGCCTCTTTCACCTAGTCTTTCTTCCTCGCGCAAAATTGTTTGAGTGCTACCTTGTTTTAGAGTAACATGGGGATTTTTTCAACCTCCCTGTTTGAATTTTATCCGAGCTGGCAATGCCCATCCTTGTTTCATCAACTTATTAGCAGATGTTGCACTATCTACACTCTGTTTTGGCTAGTTCCCAGTATCCTTGGCTTGTTTCATGCATTTTTTGCTCCAAGTGTACATAATATTCAAGCATGGAAATTGAGAGTGTACACTTGGATAAAGTAAAACAGGAAAAAAACATAATCATAGTGTACACTTGGATAAAGTTATGTATTATTAAATTGAGAGTGAAGTATCAACAAGGTGTTGATCTAGTGGTGTAAGGTTTTGTTAGATCCTAATTTGATTAAAAAGTCAAAGATTCGATTCTTTGGAGCGATACTTGTTGGAAGACCCAAAAGGATGAAGGGATAACCTTGTAGTACTAAAAAATATTGAGTGAAGTTGAGTCCTTTAGTGGGTGTCCTTGATGATGCTATAAATACAAGTTGTTGAGAGAAAGAGAATATGGGTGTCATTCTGAATTGAATATATTCAAATATATGATTTTGAAGACTTTTTTGTGTTTTTAGTTTTATGGTTTAGTACTTGCTAACACGTTTGAAAATTTATTGACAAAGAAATACAATTTTTATTGTTTATTCTTTCAATTAATATTTTTTGGTTCCTCTTTCACAATTTAACTATTTTTATTTTTATTTTGCCCTTTTGATTCTTCTAATTTCACTTTGACAATGCATTCTCATGTTAGATGGCTATAATATTTAAAAATTGTACACCCATTAGGAATTTGTGTACATCTACACTAATAATAAAACTAATAAGAATATAAGAACAAAGTTAAAAGAATATAAGGAGGAGATGATAAGGGGAAGACAAGAGTCTTAAATGTACACTGTTAAACTCAAAAATCTCACTTCACTTAAATATGGGCATAGCATTAATTTTTCTCTATTAGCTCATTTCGTCTAACCTACTTGCCCGTTCAATTTGTGGGTATTTGAAGGTTCGATTTCTGAGAGTAATATTTATTGGGATGAGTAACTACGCACTTGGAAAGGGATTGCATCATTTCCCAAAAAGTGAAAAGATATCATAGAATGACCCAAACTATTGAAGGCCCAAACAGTTTGCCCATTATAGTAGTAGCACATCTCCTTGGGCCCTTCATTGCTTTAGTCCTTCACTCAATCACTCCTTCACTTGCATAGTGCATATTTATGAAGATAATGATCAGAATCATCACAACTTCTACATCCATGTTTGATTTCCCCCGATTCAAAGACAGTGCACAAACCCACAATATCAAGACCCTTTCATGCATGATGCATCCACAACAATATCCAAGGCAAACATCTCTACATAATACCATAGACTTGAAGGGTAACCCGACCGAAATATCAATCCAGCCAACTTTTGAATTTGATTTCGACCATATACCCAATTAAATATATTATATACACATTTTAGGTAAATGTTTCTCAATATTACTTATTATTATAGATATGTAATTTGACATATGGAATTATATATGTAGATATTTTGTTAATCATTTACATATATGTATATATGATGAAAAAACTAGAAATTAATGATATTTTTTATCAAAGATATATCATTATTATGTACATAATTGAATAAACAAATATAAACATATTTGTCCATTACCAGAGCCTAAATATTGTCTGAGCATAATTTTTGAACCCAAATGTAATCCAAAATCCGATAAAACTCGATCATAATAAAGTCAAAAGAATGAGCAAGTAGTGTCTGAGTCCTCCTCACCCCTAGATTTTATTACGCTTCATCCAATACCACCATTCTAAACACATAGTTAGGGTATTGGTTATGTAAATAAAAAAAGGATAACTCTTATGTACAATTCCTTATGTACAAATGGTGCTTGTAGCCTATTAAAATGTGAGACGTGTTCACTCATGTCATTAAGTCTTTTTTTTTGTAATTAAGAATCTCTCTTCAAAGTTTAGGTGGTGAGTGAACACATGTCACCTTTTAATAGACTACAAACACCATTTACACATAAGGAATTGTAGCTAAGTTTTGTCCATAAAAATATCTAACATTAGTTTTGAAGTTAAATACTTTTTTTTTGCTTAATTAAGTCTAAGTTATGTACATAACGTTAGTCTAATCTAAGATCTATATAAATTTTTTGTGGTAGGAGTCTACATAAGTGTTATTAATATCGTACCAGTCATTAAACCGGTAAGGGTACTGGTATAGTGATATAGCGATATAGCGGTTCAACCGGTGGTTCACTAACTAAACTGCATATCGGTGAAGTTAGATATACATACATAATATATTAATGTTGAAAAATCAATAAAAAAACAATAATTATTTTTATTTTCATTTAAAAATTATTTTTAAATAAAGATCGACCAATACAATTCAATTGAAAACTGGCCGTGTGACCGATTTTGGTCGGTATAATTGTTATATCGTAGCATTATTGAGATCAATTCACCGCTTTACTAGTTGAACCGGCTGGCACGAACCGATTAAAATCATGATTTACACTGCAATATAAAAAAATAAAACCTACTCAAAGTGATTAACATTAATTGAAGTATTGAACTCATATAATATAATTGATACATAATAAAACATCGAGATAAATTATTTCTTTCCGCTACTTTGATATGTGTATTTTTTTTTTTTTTTTACAAATATTTTTATAGAAAATAATTAAATAAAACAATTGTCATGATTTTAGTGAGTATAATATAACTTATCTCCCGCTAAGATACTTTATTCTGTAATTTATATTTCACAATTTAACCTAAAAAATTTAAACTTACTTCACATCTTAGCCATTAATTCTAGAAAAATCCAATGGATTAAATTAGTAGGTAGATCTAAACCATTGAATTTCCCTAAAATTGATGGCTAAGATGTGGAGTAAGTTTAAAAAACTTACTCTTGAAGTATGTAGATCCTCACCCAAGTTTTATCTTATCACTATGTTTCTCAGTATGAATTTTTCATTTAAGTGTGAAGATTTCAGTTTATTAAATGCATTTTTTGAATCTCTTTTTTAAGGAGATGGTAGAACATAATCATATTAAAGATTGATTGATGATGGGAAAGTAACTCTTTTGATAAAAATTTCATCATATAAAAATTGTATACTCAATCTCTCAAACAATATAAATGCGAGTTGATAATCACATAAGAACCTATCAACATGTTAGTAAATTACTAAATTATAATTCTAAAAGTTTATTTGAAAAATCTTAATCAAAGTACAATTGTTATCTAAGGATAGAAGTCCATGTCAATAATATTACCTTTTACCTACGTCAATATACTCACATACGACTACTTGTAAATATATAAAAAACTTATTTTAATGATAGAAAATCATTAAATTAAATTCAATAATTACAATTCATTGGAAAAATAAAAGATATTCAATTGACACAACATTAAGTGTGTTTATAGTGGTGATATTGCCAACTTATTTGCCATTAACCATGTTACACGAGAGGCTGATTTGTTGCCATAATCCATAAAAATTACTACATAAAAGTATGACAAACACACTCTTCCTAACCTTATTTGTTTGGGTGATGATCTTTTTTACAACGACTAGAGAGATAAGTACATAAAAAAAAAGAATAATATGATGTAACAATTTTATCATTTAGTTATAATGATATGACACTTGTACCCTTAAAAGTAAGAGCAAAAATGATAATTTCCCTCTCATAGATGATTTTGATTATATTTTTTGTTCTTGATAAAATCGAAAAATAAATAGTAAATTACCCCACCCCAAAATTTTATTGAAATTATGCAAATTACTCCAACCTCTTTTTGTCCCGACTCAAACCACCCCTAATTTATATATATACATATATTATAATGATTACTCACATGATTGATAAGTGTAACATTTTAAATAAAATTGAAGTGGTAACTGTGATTAAGTTAAATAAAAAATGGTATATTGTGGAGACAGATCCAAAAAAGTATAAAAGTCAATATCTCTTCATTATTTTTGTTTCATTACAAATAGTATAAGAGTGATTTAAACAATTTCTCTTCAGAGTTATTGATGTACTTTATAATGAACCAAAAAATAATGAAGATACATTAACTTTTATACTTTTCTTATGGAATTTTTACCCTAGCATTACTAAATACTATCAATAAAGAAAGTGAATATTCATTTCTCAAGAGCAACCAATGCGTTTAAATTTTAAATAGACCAAAAATAAGATGAAAAAAATATAAAATCATAGTATGTAGGGATGACAAAAACCTAACATGTGGGCATTGTAAAAATATTCACAACAACTACTTGCAATAATAGTTTATAAGTGAGAACGTGTTTTATGATACACATCATCTGAATCCTCGTATATTTATAACTTAATTTTTAATTAATTTTTTTATATATTATACTTTTTATTATTATTTAAGATTGTATATTTTACTATTATTTGATAATAAATTCAAACCATTGGACTATAATAATAATTTTCATATATATGTCCTATTATTTATGTATTAATTATGTTTATATATTGTTTATTATAAAATATATAATTAAAATTGAAAACTTCGTAATTGCATGTAAATATTCACTACATGTATGAATACCACAAATAATATAAGGTGAAATCTATCATGCGAACTTTGTTTTGGTTCGTTTCGGTGCGAACTTTTTTATAACCGTTGGATGAGAAAATGTGGTAACTTGTAACCGGAGGAAACCGTTTAAAAGTCGATTTTTGGGGAGTGTAGGTTCAGTTTGGATGTTGTGGTGGGGAAAATCGACTTCTATAGCAAAAGCTGGTTTTTTGGCTGGGATACCGACTTCTGTCTAAAAGTCGGTTTGGCAAAGTGAAACAATTGTATAGAAGTTGGTTTGCATGATGGCTACATATAACAAGTTGATTTTAGTATATATAAGTTCGTTGGTGTAGGTTTTTGGCACAAATTAAAAATTTCTACCAAGGTTAGTTTTATTGAGGTTAGTTTTATGCATATCCAATTATTTTTTATTGATGTTATATTATTATGATAAACAATTTATATTGCTATTATATTATTATTGTTATGATTGATATTTAGTTTTTTTTTAAACTATTTTGTAGATGGTTGATGAAATGAATAATAATGGTGAAAATTATGAGGTAAAAAACTTGATACTCATATTATGTTAATATTTTATAATTTTAGGTGGTTAAATAATGTATTTTAATAATTTTAGGGTATAGATGAAATTGATGTTAGTGAAGATGCAAATGTTAATGAAGGAGATGAGTTTGATTTTGAAGAAATTGATTTTGGATCATTAAACGAAGATGAAGTAAAGAAATATAGGTTTCTAAACAATGATATTGCATATAATTTTTATAAGATGTATGGTATGAAGAAAAGATTTGACATTAGAAAATATCATACCCGTCGGGACAAGGATGGTGAAATTTTATGGCAATCATTTTTTTGTGATAGAGAGGGATTTAGGGATAAGAAAAATGAATTAGTTCGAAAAAGGGCTTCAAGAAAAGAAACGATATGTGGTTGTTTAGTGTAACACCCCAAATTTTAATCTTTAAAAATATAGTATCAGTCCTGGAAGCCTCGCTTGATCGAGAGATTCTCGCCTGAGCGAAAAAGGATCAGCTGGGAGGGTGAAACCCTGGACTATACTGGAGGATTCTCGCCTGAGCGAGAAATGGCAATTTTGGGCTGTTGACACAGTGTAATCGATTACACTCTGATGGTAATCGATTACACTCTGCTGGTAATCGATTACACTCTGATGGTAATCGATTACACTCTGCTGGTAATCGATTACACACTACTGGTAATCGATTACACACTTCTGGTAATCGATTACATCGTATTAAAAGCATCAGATATGTGCATCTGACACAGTGTAATCGATTACACATTGCTGGTAATCGATTACACACTCCTGGTAATCGATTACACACTCCTGGTAATCGATTACACACTCCTGGTAATCGATTACACACTCCTGGTAATCGATTACATCGTATTAAAAGCATCAGATATGCGCATTTTTCACGTTGTAATCGATTACACCATGTTGGTAATCGATTACAACCCGACGACACCTCTTTAAAACAGAAACCCAAACACATTTTAGGGTTAGAACTTCGAAGAGAAGAGAGAGAGAAGAGCTTTTCAAGAGCAAGGAGCCTTAGGACTCATCTTGGAGCTTGAGAAGAGGTAAACCTCTTGTTACTAACTCTTCTTCTTCCTCTCTAACTTGTTTTGGGTATGTTGGATTCATTTTCAAAACATGAGAAACCATGGAAACTCATCCTTTAGAGTTATGGTTCGTTTTATGTTGTTTTTATCTTGTAAACTCTTGGTTTAGAGTTGGTATTTGATGAATGGAAAGTTTTATGGGTTATTCATGAAAAACACCCAAAAACCCCAAAATGAGAATATGAGTATAAAGAGAAAGAGATGAAATGTTAGATGTGGATAATGAGTAGTGCTTTAATATTGTTATATGAGATGAACATGTATGCTTTGATATTTAGAAACTTGTATTGAAGTAGTTTTGGAAATATTGAAATATGAGATGTTATACATGTTTTAGATGGTTGAATATTGATGATGAATATTTTGTATGATTAAATGATGCAAAATAAGTTGTTTATGTGATATTTGGAATAAATGACTAACATTGTTGTTATTGGTGGAAATGAGAAGAGATCCTAAGGTTGGAGGAAATCGCGGAGTAGACTTTTAAAGTTACTCGGAACTGATCTCTAACGCTCACCGAGGTAAGGGATAAGTGGCTCTAATTCATACTCACTGATGTGAACGAGGTATGTGAAAGAGGTAATTTGTTGTAAGTTTGATTGTTGTTACCCTACCCGAATAGGGAGTGGTTTATTGTTGTTACCCTACTCGAAGAGGTAGTGGTTGACTGTTATTGTGTCCTACCCGGAGTGGTAGTGAACTGTTTGTTGTGTCCTACCCGGAGTGGTAGTAGACTGTTATTGTGTCCTACCTTAAATGGTAGCGGACTGTTATCGTGTCCTACCCGGAGTGGTAGCGGACTGTTGTTGTGTCCTACCCGGAGTGGTAGTGGACTGTTATTGTTATCCTACCGGGAATGGTAGTGAAGAATTGTGAACTAGACCTACCCGATGTGGTATGGAATATAATACTAGACCTACCCGATGTGGTATGGAGTATAACTAGACCTACCCGATGTGGTATGGAGTATAACACTAGACCTACCCGATGTGGTATGGAGCATAACACTAGACCTACCCGATGTGGTATGGAATATAATACTAGACCTACCCGATGTGATATGGAGTATAACTAGACCTACCCGATGTGGTATGGAGTATAACTGGACCTGCCCGATGTGGTATGGAGTATAACTAGACCTACCCGATGTGGTATGGAATATAATAGTAGACCTGCCCGATGTGGTATGGATGATGAACTAGACCTGCCCGATGTGGTATGGATGATGAACTAGACCTGCCCGATGTGGTATGGAGTATAACTAGACCTATCCGATGTGGTATGGAATATAACAGTAGACCTGCCCGATGTGGTATGGATGATGAACTAGACCTGCCCGATGTGGTATGGATGATGAACTAGACCTGCCCGATGTGGTATGGATGATGAACTAGACCTGCCCGATGTGGTATGGATGATGAACTAGACCTGCCCGATGTGGTATGGATGGTGAACTAGACCTACCCGATGTGGTATGGAGATGTAATTGGATCTACCCGAGGTGGTAGGAGATTATAGTGTGAAAGAACTCTGTGAATACGATTAATGATGAATACGACATATGAGAAACAAGGACGTTAAGAGCAAAAGTCATATGCATGCTATAGGATATATATTATGGGATATATATACTATAGGGTGAATATGAATGTTGGGAATGAAGACGTTAAGGATAAAAGTAATATACATGCTATAAGATATATAGTATGTGATATATATATACTATAGTGTGGATATGAATAATGAGAAGAACGATGATTCGAATGAACATAATATGCATGCTATAGAATATATATTATGGGATATGTATTCTATAGGATGAATATGGATAACGTAGAAATGAACGAAAGAAGAAATGAATGTTTGCATTTACGTAATTGCGTTTATAATTTATATTAAAGTTTAATCGTATTTGAAATGTGGATTATCATGTGATGTTAGTTTTTAAACTAATGACTTACTCCCTTTTGTTTTGTGTGTCGTTTATGATAATCCCATTGTAGGTAAATGAAGGATTTTGAGGATGAAGCTCAATTAGGAAGCTTTTGTGTTTAATTACTCGCTTGTCTGTATTGCTAAGTGACGTTGTAGTTGATTTAATAGTATTATGGGATGACTGTAAATCCGTTTAGTTCAATACGGATATGTGTAGTTATGGGCTTTATAACCTTGGGAGACCCATAACTGGTTGTATGTGGTAAATGCTATTTGAATGAATTATGTTTTTCCGCAACATAAATTTGTATGATAAGAAAATAGGGTAAAGAGTATTTTCGAAAATGATACTTGAGAGTTTTCAATGAAGGTGACGACTGTAGGTAAGAAATGATTAAAATAAATGAAAAATTTTCAAGGGTAGAATTTGGGTCCTTACATTTAGCAAGAATGAAAATTCACATTGACAATGAGAAATGTGATTGATATGTGAGTTATTTTGTTGATGATCATAATCATGAATTGGTTGGCGAACATTATGTCGCATAGATGAACACAATGAGAGAAGTTGGTATTGGAACAAGCAAAAATTTTGGTTCATTCGCTGGTCAATTTGGTGGATATCGGTATATTGGATTATCTAAGAAAGATATGTATAATCAAATTCAGAGACAAAGAAGAATAGGAAATGGTGACACATAATCAGCATTACAATACTTGAAGGAACAATCAAAATCAGATTCTGCAATGTATTGGAGACATAGTGTAGATGAAGAAAGTAAGTTGCAACAATTATTTTGGGCGGATGGATGCATCATTTTTGACTACTCAATTTTTGGAGATGTTCTAGCTTTTGATGCAACCTATGGTCGAAACAAGTACAAGTTTCCAGTGGTCATTTTTTCTGGTGTGAACCATCACAAGCAAACAACAGTATTTGCTGCTGGTATTGTGTCTAACGAGACAGAGGAAACCTACGTTTGGCTTTTAGGAAATTTCTTGGAGGCAATGAATGGGAAACATACAAAGTGTGTTATCACTTATGGTGACTTGTCGATGAAGAATGCAATCAAAAGAGTTTTCCCTGCAGCTCATCATAAACTATGTGCTTGGAATATATGTAACAATGCTGGGAAAAATATAAAGAAGAATAACTTTCATAAGGACTTCCAGAAAGTTATGTATGCTGATGTTGAGATTGATGATTTTAATATGATGTGGGAGGAACTTATTGCTAAGCATGGACTTCATAATAATGTTTGGGCATCTCAGATATTTGATTGCAGAAGTATGTGGGCTGGGTCATACATTCGAGGAAAGTTCTATGCTGGTTTGCATACGACATTACGTTGCGAGGGATTACATTCACAAATGAGGAGATATATAGAATCTGGGTATAATGTTACTGAATTTTTACATCACTTTCAACAATGTGTAAGTTACATGAGGAACAATGAGGTGGTGGAAGATTTTAAATCTTCGTATGGTGATGAGTTATTACAAACTCCTTATCATAATTTAGAGGGTCATGTTGCTTCCATATATACTAGAGTTGTTTTCAAAGAATTCCGTGAAATTTTATTGGAAGCTGCAAGATTAAGGATAATTTCTTTCCAACAAACCTCAAGTCATGTCATATACAAGATTGGGAAGCATTATAATCCGAACAAGAAATGACATGTATCACATTATGATAATGGTAGTAATATGGACATTAAATGCTTGTGTAGACGAATGGAATCTTTTGGGATGCCATGCAGTCATAGTGTTTTTGTGTTACTAATTTTGGACATATCACAATTGCCATCTTGTTTGGTTCTTGAAAGGTGTACAAAGAAAGCAAAAAATATTGAAGGTGTTAATTACCAACAATGCGAGTTAAGCAGAGAATCAGTTAAAACCAGTAGATATGGAGCTTTGAGTGATGCTTATAAGGTTTTATGTAACCTTGCTTGCGAAACGGAAGAAGGCTTTTCAGAGATGCTGGAAAAAGTTTATAACGAATGTAGTAGACTCCGATCAAAACAACACTCTAGTTCGATGGAAAATGTTGACAATGCCACTGTAGATCAAGTAAGAGACCCAGTTCGAGTGCGTGCTAAAGGGAGAGTACCAGAGATTACCTCAAGGCCCAAGCGAGGTAATCAATGTGGTATATGTCGAGAAATTGGCCACAATAGGGCAAGTTGTCCAAATGTTGTTGGTAGTTGTAGTTGTGCTTTTGATAATGATCCCGATGAAGAATGATTGTACTACTTTCTAACGTATAATTTTATGTAATATTTTTTCTCTTTTTTTTGTCATGGCATAGAAATTACAATTTAAAAATCATTTGGTAAATGAATTGGAATCCCCAATTAATTTTTCTTTACTCATTCATTCGTTGATAATGATTTAGGTAACAATCATTTGATGAATAATAAACAAAACATATTTTATATATAATAAACCATATAAACATTATAAATCATATAAACTTTACCAAAATCATTCTAAATTATCCATTATAATTAATTTACGTAACATGTTCCTTAAAACAAACAAAAAAGAGTCCGATAAACTTCCAACATAACAAGCTTACATAACAAACCATGATTTTCAAAAAACATAACATAACATGGATGATAACATGACTTTCCAAAAAACCAAAAAATAATGGATGATGTCTTCAGATGAAGGGTAGTTTTGACCAAATCAACATAGATTGGGTCTTTACTTCTTTCTTCATCTTGTTCATGTTGTGCATAACCAATTTTATAGTCGTCTTCATCCTTACCGTTTCATCGTGTAACTTCAATTAAAGAAATCATTAGTTTGAGGTTGTTAATAATACAATTAAATTAAAATTATTCATTTATTTTTACCTCCCCAATAACCGTGGACATGAACGAATCCTCCATCTCGAGCCATTGAATAACCCATGTGGCAGAATTCCGACTACGATAAATTAGAAAATGTCATATTGTAATACAATTATAGATAAAAATTATTCAATTGTAAAATTCATTACCTATTCCATAGGTAATGAAATGTCATGAATAAATCCTCACTACTCAAATATAATAAAATGTAAGTTAATAACAAATAAGCGTAAAATTAAAATATATATATATATATATATATATATATATATATAATTGCTTACTTTAGTTCAAGTTGTTCATTGAAAATATAGGCAGATATGCGAGATTCTTCCCAAGTCAGATCCATAATAGGAGAAGGTCTAAAATATGATTTCACCTCCTATAAAAGAAGTAATATAATTATAATTTTCTAAAAACTTTAATTAATTTTTATTGGTGAGTGAGATTAAATTAATACATTTGGGATAATATGACCTCTTGGTTTGGATGCTTGAGTCATAATTTTCTTACAAAATTTTTTCACGGTATGGGAAATAAAAGTTGAGCCCCTACCATTTTTAATTGGTTTTTGGGCTGATGGCGGTGTATTAAATAATCTTTTGTCTGGTTTCGGTAATTCATTACCCTCGTTGATGAAAGATTTACCCTACAAAAATAAATAATTAATGATTATATAATTACTAACTTGTAATTTGTTATAATTGTTGTAAATAAATATTACCTTGTCAGTCCTTTGATATGGACTTCTTGATGTAGTGGTTATTCTTTTATCCATATCATCATCAGATATAGTGACGATTTTATCTGCAGGTGTTAAATTCAATTTTTTCTTTTGTAATTTTTTCAGTTCTAAGATCATTTACTTCTTTCTTCAGGTTTACAACATCTTGCTCTAAGCTTTCTACACGTTCGATCAGCAACTATAATAAACAAATAAGTACATCAATATATAAATAAGTACATCAATATATAAAAATGAACAACTAAAACTGTAATAACAATTATAACAACTATAACAACTAAAACTTACTAGAGTGGGTTAAATCTCCTTGTATTTTTTTAAACAGTTAATGAACATGACATAAAAATTATTAAAAGTATATTAACAATTATAACAACTAAAACGTCCAGCACAAATGGTTAAATCTCTTTACTAAAGTAATGTTACTGAACATGACATAAAAATTAATAAATGTATAATAACAATTAACCTCAATAAAACGTCTAGCACAAATGGTTAAACATTGAATCAATGTATAACAATTGGAGTGGGTTCGAATCTCACTCCTTGTATTTTGTATTAAGCAGTGTCTTACACATGACAGATTTGCATATGCTTCACCGATATAGTTGGGGTTAGAACTGTCAAAATGGGCCGGGTATAGCGGCCCGGCCCGCCAAGGCCCGAAAAAGTATAGGGCTTGGGTACTATATTTTGAGGATTTTAGGTAAACCGGGCTTTTTAGCCCGGCCCGGCCGGGCCACAATAAATTCGGGCTCGGGCCGGGCTAGCCCGTTCGGGTTCGGGTTTTTTATTTTCTTCCCTCTCATTTGGCTTTTCAATTTCCCATCTCTCTCCCTTTGCTTTTCAATTTCCTACCCCATTCTAATTTTAGAGAACACATACATAACAAAGAGGGAAAAATAGAGAAAACCAACACACTACCAGTCCAGTCCACAGAGAGGGAAAAATTTTAGGTGTTTCTTCCTCACATTCTTCTTTTCCACAAAAAAAACGCATCATTACGTGCTCTGTTTCTTTCGCTTTTCTCTTAATTTGAAGATTTTAGAGACACTTCACTACCACCCAGGCAACCTTCTTTTTCTTCTTTACATCAAAATTCTAATATAAATTTTTTTTTCTGCCATTTTTTTCTCTTAATTTGCTATGTTTCTTCTTTACATTAATAGTTTGTTGTTTCCTCTTTACAGATTTTCATATTATGGATTATAGTGTTGGTGATTGTGACTGTGAGATACTGGAAACTTCTGTCGAAGTTAAACAAAATACTAATGGAAGTGTACAAGAGAAAGAAAGTACAAATGCTTCTCAATCAGAACAAAAATGGTGTATACCTCTAACCTCTCAACCGGAACCAAAAAGTGGTAAGGCTCTAACTTCAGATGTATGGAGGTACTTTGAAAAAGCTGATATTGTAGATGGAAAAGAAAAGGCTAGGTGTCTAGGGTGTAAAAAATTATTGAGTTGTTCAACTAGGAATGGAACTTCACATTTAATCCATCATGTTGACAATTGCAATAAGACCGTTAAAAATAATGATATAGGTATTATGCTACTTGATGGTGGTGGAAGGGGGTTGAAAAAGAGAAAATTTGATCCTAAGGTTAATCGTGAGATGATATCTGAATTGATTATTTCACATGGTCTTCCATTTAATATTGTTGAGTGGAGGGTATTTAGAAAATACCAAAAAACTTTGAATGATGCTTGTAGATTCATTACTAGAAATACTGCTAAAAGTGATGTGATGAAGTTGTATGATATTGAGAAATTGAAGTTAAAATCACAATTACTTGAAATTCCTGGTAGAATCTGTTTGACTTCTGATTGTTGGACTGCATGCACGAATCATGGTTTCATTTCTTTGACTGCTCATTATGTTGATACTGAATGGAAATTAAATAGTAAGATTCTTGCATTTGCTCACATGAAACCTCCACATACCGAGAAAGAATTAGCATTGAAAGTGATGGAATTTTTAAGAGATTGGGGAATTGAAAAGAAGGTTTTTTCTCTCACTTTGGATAATGCTACCTCAAATGACAACATGCAAAATCATGTGAAAGAACATTTAGGATTGTCAAAAAATTTGTTGCTTAATGGAGAATTCTTTCATGTAAGATGTTGTGCTCATATCTTGAACCTCATTGTTCAAGATGGTTTGAAGGTTGCTAGCGATGCATTGCAAAAAATAAGACAAAGTGTGAAATATATTAAGGTTAGTGAAAGTAGAACAAGACAATTTTTTGCTTGTGTTGCATTGGTTGGTGGGATTGATACATCAATTGGTTTGAGATCTGATTGTGTCACTAGATGGAACTCTACTTTTATAATCCTTGAGAGTGCAATTAATTATCGACGTGCCTTCACTAGTTTTAGTTTGCATGATACAAATTATATTTGGTGTCCATCAGAAGATGAGTGTAGTATAGCTGAAGTAATATGTGACTTTTTGAGACCATTCCACAATATTACGAAGTTGATATCTGGTTCTTCTTACCCCACATCAAATTTATATTTGGGGGAAATATGGACCATAGAGTGTCTTTTGAACTCTATAGTGACAAATGAAGATTTAGTGATTCAACAAATGGCTCGCAATATGAAAGTCAAATTTGAAAAGTATTGGAGTGACTATACTATGATATTGGCATTTGGTGCTATTCTTGATCATCTAAAAAACTTGATTTTGTGCAATGTTTATATGAAGAAGTAGATCCATTTTATGTGGAGAAGGTGAATAAGATCAAAATGAATTTGTATAGACTTTATGATGAGTATGTCAACAAGGCTGATCAATCCAATGAGAGCTTTTCACAAGTGCAAGGTTCATCTTCATTAGAAGGAGGAAAAGGAAAGAAGTTTCAAGTACCCTTATACCAAGCTCGTGTAAGTTAATTTTATAAATTTTGTGTAACTATTTCATTTTTCATTCTTTATATCCATGTATAGTTTAATAAATTTGGTTATTTATTTTATAGTTTGAACACCATAAGAACACAAAGAGAACGGCATCTCGTGGGAAAAGTGAACTTGATATTTATTTAGAAGCAGATCCTGAACAAATTCCACAAAATGTATGTTTTGATGTTTTATCTTATTGGAAAGATCGAAGTCGTGCATGTCCTACTCTTTCAAAGATGGCTTGTGATGTATTAAGCATTCCAATTACTACAGTAGCATCGGAATCTGCTTTTAGCATTGGTGCTCGAGTTTTGAACAAGTATAGAAGTTCTTTAAGTGATGAAACAGTTCAAGCTCTCTTGTGCACACGTAGTTGGTTACATGGTTTTGTCGGTAAGTTTTTTTTAAGTACTGGTTTTCATATACACTTTAAACTAATAATTCAATGCTATTAACATAATTAATTTTTATTGCAGAATATGATAATGAAGAAGATGATGACGAGCGAGATGCCATTGATATTAAAGATATAAAAATTTCTCATGGGGGTTTAGAATCAATTGTTCAATCAAATGAATGAGAATGTTTATTTAGTTTAATGTATGAGATTTTTATTTTCTAGTAGTTTGTCGTTACTATGAATTTAATATTTTGGCTAAACTGTATTGATTTAATATTTGGACAATTATATTATTATGATTTACCAATTCAAGACCTTTAAGGCATTTAAGTAGAAGATGCAACAAAAAATGTCACAATTGTTTACTTTATTATATTTTTGTGTGTAAATCAATGTTGTGAAACCCGAGCCGGACGTCAAACCGGAGGAGGTCTTGTGTGTGTAAAATGTAAATCAATGCTCACTATGTCATCAAATGCAAAAAGAAGAATAGCAAATCAAAATTCAAAGAAGCTCATATGTGTAGTCTAAGTCTTTTAGGTAAAACGATACTTGAACTTAAAATCTCTTAACTATACGATAAAGGCTGATCTTTGAAAAACTCATGCATGAAACTAAGATCATTTGCACTAAAGTTCTGTTTTATAAACAGTGTAATCGATTACACAATCATGGTAATCGATTACATGCTGATAAACTAATCAGACCTGTGCATTTTACATGATGTAATCGATTACAATATACTCGTAATCGATTACAACATATTAAAAGCATCAGTTTTTTAAACAGTGTAATCGATTACACAATCATGGTAATCGATTACATGCTGATAAACTAATCAGACCTGTGCATTTTACATGATGTAATCGATTACAATATACTCGTAATCGATTACAACATATTAAAAGCATCAGTTTTTTAAACAGTGTAATCGATTACACAATCATGGTAATCGATTACATGCTGATAAACTAATCAGACTTGTGCATTTTACATGATGTAATCGATTACAATATACTCGTAATCGATTACAACATATTAAAAGCATCAGTTTTTTAAACAGTGTAATCGATTACACAATCATGGTAATCGATTACATGCTGATAAACTAATCAGACCTGTACATTTTACATGATGTAATCGATTACAATATACTCGTAATCGATTACAAAATAAATAATCTGGGCCGGCCCACCGCAGCCCGTAGCCCGCTTTGGGCGAGTTTGGGCCTCATTTTTAGCAACATAAAATATAACCGGGCTTTTTAGCCCGACCCGTTTTAGCCCGAATCAAAAGCGGGCTAGCCCGAACCCGTCCGGGTAGCCCGTTTTGACAGGTCTAGTTGGGGTTCCGCTTGTTTAGCAAACTTGTATAGAGAAATGTGTTGGGCAACAAAGCCTAATTCAAAAGCCATGAGTGGGTGTTTGACACTTCTACAGTCGTGGACATGGTATCGTCTACTTTTTTTGGCACCGATAGTTGATCGTCTACCCACATATTCATTTGCTTCAAGGTAATATAAATTTTTTACTGTACATTACATATTATTGATCGATTTTTAACTTCTAAGATTAATAAATTATTTATTTTTTTGTAGGTGGGGTCAAAGAAATCTAAACTACCGAGGAAATTCCACGTGGAGACTTGATTGGATATAGGTCACACTAGGATCGTATGGATGTTAACGATGTAATAATTTTATTATTCAAATCTTGCTTAATTAAATTAACACAACGTGTCAATTTCTTAACAATATTTTTTTTCACTTTTTAGTTTAAATGGCTTCCATATGAGAATTATGTCGACAATCTACCACGTGAAGTTCTACAAGATAAGAATATATGGAGTGCTTGCACATCTTTGATCTGTTTCTCCATTGTCGAATGGAATCATACAGATCGAGTAAGACTACAATTTAAATTACTGCAAGATTTGCCACAACCACCGCAGAATCTAGATGCCTTACACAGAGTTGACAAACGGGGTAATCTAGATACAAACTGGGCAACCAGACATGCAGAGTGGATTGACTATTGGAGTCATCGGAGGGATCAAGTCCAACAAGGTCCTCAAATCCAATATCTAATCCACACACAACAATATATAATGTGGTATATAAGAAATACTAGATTATTCTTATCTTCAGAAACACAATTACGAGACCCCCGACAAATAAATTATCAACAAAATCAATTTCCCACATACCAACAACCCACATACCAACCACCCACATACCAACAACCCACATACCAACCACCCACATACCAACAAAATCAACTACCTTCATACCATACAAATCAACCACCCCTATACAATAGAAATCAACAACACCCATACTATACAAATCAACCTCTCATACCTCAAACATCAATGTTCCAACCTACTATGAACCCGCCTACTATGTCACAAAATCCTATGTATCAACAAACAACGTCTACCTCGTTTAACATTCAACCAGGAAGAATGTCTTTTCACGAACCGTCACAACACCATCACATTGACGACATGATGCCTAGCCGCCACTCATTTTCTACCGATCATAATGACTTTATGAATAACTTACTCGGTGCACCTGACTCGGCGAATCAACTTTTTAATGATATAGGTTACAACTTCAACTAAGATGGTGCTGGTCCAAGTTCTTTTATGGTTGACACTAATATTTTTCCAACGGGGCAGACAGATACAGTTCCAGATCCGCCAGCGGCTGAACTTCGAAGGACAAGACGTATTAGGCAACCACGTAGGTGTGGAACGGGAGGTCATTTAGGAAATCATTAGATTTTTTAAGATTTTGTAATTTAAATTTATGTTGAAATATATTAATTTATTATTAATTACTTCATTTTATTTTTTTATAATTAAATTTTGCAAATCAATTGGGATAATACACGGGAAAAAAAATTGGGGTTAAACTGGGCTACCTAGATGTATCCATGGCCCAAACCGACTTCAATAGAGAAGTAACGGTGGCCCAAACCGACTTCTATTGAGAAGTAACTCAGGCCCAAACCGACTTCCCTACAGAATAGACAATGGCCCAAACCGACTTCTATTGAGAAGTAACTTAGGCTCAAACCGACTTCAGTCAAACACAATCCCCGGTACCCAGTCACACATCCAACGGCTTAGATGAAATGCAAAAAGTCAAATGGCTAAAATAATAGTACGCATTGAAATGAACTAACCTGCAATTAGCAGGTTAGTCACAACCATAATATAAGTATGAGCACAACGGCTTAGCAAGACTCATTCCCTTCATAAGTGTGTGGAAACTTTGAAAAAGTTATAAATTATTAAATTGAGAATGGAGTTGAGTACATGAGTGGATGTCCATGATGATGGTGGATAGACAACTTGTTTAGAGAATTTGAATTGAATACTTAAATAATGATATATCTTTCTACTAATTCTTTTTATAGTTTTACCCATAAAAAAATAATATTTGTTACTTATAAACCAATTATTAATAAATAATGTACAATTTTATAACATATGTTACTTTGTTATAGATACTAAGATTTATAGAAGGATATAATAAGAGAATATATTATTTTCTTATTCAAATATACTCTTGATTTTTCTAATTTCACTTTGACAACACATTCTCAATTTAAAAACTACCTTTTTAACTCTGTGATACTTCCTTTTTAACAGTTTAATTGCTCTATTTATTTATTCTTTCAATAAGTTTGAAGTTCAAAATAGAAGTCATTAATTACTTAAGATTGTCCCTACAGATTAAATTAAATGACATGAAATTTTAAATCACAATATGGGACTTTCTTATGTTCCTTATCATAAAACAATTTTGGTAAGTTAAATTTTCAATATAAAGGTTTATCTATATCATGTTAGATGGCTATAATATTTAAAAATTCCACACCCATTAGGAATTTGTGTATACTTCATATCCACTCTCATATTATATTCATAAAATAACCCTTGGCAGCAATTGACTTAATATTATTAATACCATAGGGCACCAATGATTGAGGAAGAAAGATTCAATGAATCACATTCTATTATGTTCATCCAATATCACAATTCTTGGTTATGTTCGTGAGTCTTATTTTGTAAGGGGAGAGAAATGGAAAGAATGATCTATAAAACTATCTCCCTTGTTTGCGAGTAGAGTGGTAGAAAGAGAAAAGTTTTGGAGGTTTCTGAGTCCTCTAAAATCCTCCAAATGTCTATTTTTATAGTTTCTTCAATTTGTATAATCATACTAAAGTTGTATAATCATATTCTTATTTATTTCTCATTATCAATTACAATTTTAAAAAGGAGTGAAAAGCAATATTCTTGCATTTTTAACATTTCATTCTTCTCTCATCTAAATTTTACACTCGGAAACAAGTGAGTTGTTTAACTCAATTTGTTTTCTTTTCTTCTTCTCTTCCTCCCCATCTTGTCCATTGATTTATCTTTTCATTCCCTTCACAACTCATAAAAAAACCTTAGAGTATTGATTATGTAAATAAATAATATATTTGATCAATGTTGGAGTTAAATAAAAATTTTGTTTAATTAAGTCTCACGCTAGAGATAGTTCAGTCTTAAATCTCTATAAGTTTTTTGGGTACCGGTTGTCATGTATAGTACTATATAAAGATAAAATATACTAAATTAACATACAAATAATTGAAATGTTATAATTTATATATCTCAACTTTACCCGTTATTACTTATCCCACCTATAACTTTATAAATCTACATTTTTATGTTATCTTAGTGTTTTTTAGTGTAAATTTTCCTTTTATCTGCTTCCTTTGAATGTGATCATTTTATTTTACTAAGTGTATTTTATGAATTTATTTTCCGAAGAGGAGTCAAAACTCAACCATATCAAAGATTATTGATTTACTCTTTCTGGAAGGAATTCTTTTGTGAGAATTTATAACATAAAAAAATGTCCATTCATTCTCAAATAATATGAATATAAGTTAACATATATGGAGGTATCTATCAACACACTAGTATGAGAAAATAAGTGAAATGGAAGAGGTTGGGTATATCGAACAACATATATATCCTTATTACATATGATATAAAAATATTTTTTAATCATTTGATATATTAAATATTTTTTTCATAGTGATTATGTAAATATATTAAATATTATTTTTTATAAATTAATTTAATTTTAAGTAATAAATTTTGAATAATGAAATTTAACTTTTTGAAAATTAGTGATAGAATAGGTACGAAAAAAACATTTCAAAAGTGAATTTTCTTTCCTATAATGGTGAGAAATTTTTTAAGTGGCCCCATGTATTTTCCCCCTTCCACTCGTAAGTTGCTCATGCATTCGTACGGGATGGTAACATTTTGCCGCATGATTAAAAACACATATTACTTTTATATTCGCATTGTTAATAATATAAATGTTTCTCGTGCATTCACATAATCCAAACTTGTTCAAACATATATGGCTATGTTTGGAGTTGAAGGAAATGGAAGGAGAAAGATCAAAGAGCAAGGAAGGGAGAGGAATGGAAGGGAAAATGAAGACAATCTTATCCCTTGTTTGGGAGTGCGGAATTTAGATGGAGAATGGTAAACTAATGACAATGCTAGAATATTTTTTTACTTTTATTTTAAAAAATCTAATTAACAATGAGAAATAGACAATAATATATTATTATTTAATTTTACTAAAAACATTTAGATATTTTTACATTTTTGTCTCTAGAAAAACCTAAAATTGGAGGAACTATAAAAATAAACACATATAAGATTTTGGAGGGTTTGAGAAACTCTCCAAAACCTCCTCTCCTTCATCCAACTCCCAAACAAGGGGAAGATTTTCTAAAGCCACCCATTCCCTTCCATTCCCCTCCAAAATCACACTCCCAAACAAAGTCTAAGGAAAATAGATAAAAATGATGTTGTGAAACATCTATTGAAAATATTACATATTATATAATAGTATTTTATATGCCTAAAAATAAACATTTTCATCGAGTACAACAACCACACAAAAAAAAAAAACAAATTTGTCAGAAACTGCTCTATGATATATTCCAAAAGAGAACCATATAACAAAACACTGAATTCGATATCAACTTTTCCAAGTTAAATTTCATACAATGGATATATTTAATATGCAAACTAAATAACTTCATCAAAACTCAACACAACTTTGATTAAGTGAGAGAGACAGAGAGAGGTGTTAGATTAATCAGGACCATGTTACTGGAAGTTACAAGTTTGAATGAAAGTGTCTAATGTGATTGTGATTGGCAATTGATGAATCAAATTAGTGGGGGTGTTGTTAACTCTCTCCCCTCTCACTTCATGGGAAGCTTCCATGAAAGTGGATGAGTTATATTCTCCAATAACTCCTCCTAATCCCCTTGTATAAATAGAGGCACTTGTGCATTGGAAAAGTCATGGCATCATTTGCTATCTCACGAGTAGAAACACAAAGTGAGAATTATAGAAGCATTAGTGGCCGAGTAAGGAAAGTGTAGTGCCATATAGAGAATGAAGGAAACTGAGTTTCTAATCATCAAGGAACGCATAAAGGGAAGGCGAGAGGTGAAAACAAAGGCAACCAGAAAGTACAGTAGAAAAGATACCGAAATGGAACCAGATATTCTTCAATCTATTCTTTTATCACATGTGAATGTCATAATGTCAATGTCCTACTTAAAGGGTTCTTATGAATCATTAAAGGCTCATGAAAAATATTTTTAAAGTCTAACAATTGGTATCAGAACATCACATTAGGAACATTATGATATTTCTTGTATCTCTGGAATTTAATAATGTGTACATTAACAAACAAACATATCCAATACCACATACTTTGTGTATAAAATTATTTGAAAATCATGTTTTTAATTTTATGACTTCCAAAGTACCACCCATATTCAATCATAACAATCTTTTAAGGATGAAAATAACATAATCTATTGCAATGATTCATGTTATTTGTTTGGGCTGGTGTTAATTTTGTAAGTTTGTTAAATTCAATACTCTTCAAGCATGAATATCATATGTATCAAACAGTTGATAATGATTTAAGTGGACATTAATTACAGTTACCATTTTGATGTCATTAGGATAATAAATTGTGTTTATTTATTAATTGTGATGCATATCATACAGGTGTCAAAACGGGCTACCCATGCGGGTTCGGGCTAAATCAGACCGGACTAAAAAGCTCGGATACAATTTATGTATATGAAAATGTAGTCCAAACTCACCCTAAGCGGGTTTCGGGTTGTGGCGGGTCGGCCCGCATAATATTAAAAAAAAAATTAAAATTTAACGTATTTAATATATATATATATATATATAACATTTGATATTAATGCATAACTTTTTTAACACAATTGTTATACTCAATGCAACCAAACTTATAGATATAATGTCATGTGTTTAAGTTAAGACGTGATGTCAAATCTACGTATATGATTCATAACATAACTCATTTATTAAATATCTTATTGTTATTAGACTCTCAATCTCTAACACAATATAATTTGTAACTTCACTTCAATATAATAAATGGATACACTAAAAGGTAAATATCACTTTGGTTTGTAGTAGTGATAGTATAGACTCAAATTCAGAATGAATTCTATGTGTCGAATTATAACCACCATCATAATAATTCTTTATTTTGTTATAGATATCTTTTTTATGCTCTTTACCAACATTTTCATTGTGAACTGTTATGTTAAATTTGGTTGTGTGAAATTCTCTATGGTAAACAATTAAGTTGTGATTCGTTGTAAAAGTTATTTTCTTTATTATGTTTTTGTTGTATAAGTTAAATCTAATTAAATAACAATTAGGAAAAGAAAAATGGAATCTATATGATTTAATGTTCTCATTTAATTTGATACACTATTTTGCTAATGAGCTTAAAAGGATATTAAGCAAAATAAGAAAAATAATATAATGTTTAACTTGATAACATTATTGTAATTTATAAATATTTATGTAATAGACATTACTCTATTTTTTATTCAAAGTTTATAACACAATATTTATCATCTATTATCTATTTTTTATTATAAGTTATTTTGTAAATAATTTTCACTTTAAACTTATTACCAAGCCAAATGTCCCAAAAAAAAAGTTTTAAAATAAATAAAAACGGGTAGCTCGAGCCCGCCCAGGTAAGCCCGGCCCGAACCTGATTTTAATATAGTCCGTCCGGACCGGGCTAAAAAGCCCGGATTCACTAAAAAATGTCAAATATGATACCCAAGCCCTACAAAACTCCGGGTTGTGGCCGGCCGGCCCGCATAGGCCCGCCCATTTTGACAGCTCTAGCATATCATGATCACCCAAAGGTGGATCATTGCATGTAATTAAGATTATGATGTCATAAGGATAATTAATTGGGTTTGTTCATTAATTTTAATGCATATCTTGATTACCAAAATGTGGATTATTGCATGTATCTAATGACATTAAAGTTTTAAACATATTTGTTTGTGCTTGTTTATCCAAATATAACATGCATGTTTACAAAGTATGATTAATTACCCATTAAAGAATAATATGAGGCATCATTAATAAGGCTTAATGCATTTAAATTTTATCCAAAGATAAATTAAGTGCATTGATAAAAGTTTAGTTTGAATTCATAAAGGTTTATTCAAAACATTAAAGTCTGAGCATGTCTTATTTCAGCTTCATTCAATGCATTCGCTTTAGGCAATAGATGTGTCAAGTTCAACAGACTGAATTATGATGATTGGTCCGAACAGATCCAGTTCTCACTAGGTGTGATGGAGTTGGACTTGACCATCATTATGGATAATGTGACAACCATAATTGAGACCAGCTCGGAGGCAGACAAGGCTCTATTTGAGGTTTGGGAGCGGTCAAACAAGATGAGTCTTATCTTGATGAAAATGTCAATCTCGAACAATGTCAAGCTGTCTATGTCTAAGACGAATAATGCAAGGGAATTTATGAGAATGATCAAGGAGTACTCTCAATCAGACATTACTCATAAGTCTATGGTGGGAAATGTCATGACAGAGCTGACGACCAAGAAGTTTGATTGGTCGCAGCCCATTCATGATCATGTAACTAGCATGACAAATCTGGCTGCGAAAATGAAAGGTATGGGAATGAAGGTGACATAAGCATTCTTAGTACATTTCATCATTAACTCTATTCCTGTTGAGTTTGGCAATTCCAGGTGAACTATAACACCATAAAGGAGAAATGAAATTTTCAGGAAGTAAAAGTCATGCTTGTTTAGGAGGAGGGTAGGTTAAATAAAATTAAGAATGACTCAATTCACTTGTCCATTCAAGAGTCAGCTAGCACCAACAGATTCAAGACAAGTAATAGGAACAAAGGAAAGGGGAAGGAAAAGATCCACATTAAAGATAGGAAAATCCATAATGAGATGAAGTGCTTCTTATGTAAGAAGAATGGGCACTATAAGAAGGATTGTCCTAAAAGGAAGAAATGGTTTGAAAAGAAAGTTAAAAATTTTGTTTTCGTTATAGATGAATCATTTCTTATTGAGATTCCTAATAATACTTGGTGGTTAGACTCTGGGGCAACAACTCATATGTCACATATTTTGCAGGGATTCCTTTCAACCCGAACCCAGGAAACTGAGAAGGTTCTCTACATGAGGAACAAAATGAAGGCACAAGTTCATGAAATTGGAACATACAAATTGATCCTAGATAATGAAAACTATTTAGATATAGAAAAGTATCTTTATGTTTCTGAATTTGTCAGGAACTTGGTTTCTATTGCTAGGCTGAATTGTATAGGATTTAATTTTAAGATTGAGCATTCTAGTTTTAATTTGTATAAACATTCGCACTATTTCGATTCTGGTACATTAATGGATGGTTTATATTGTTTCAATCTTGATTTTAAACTTAAATAATATTTATTTAATGTTGAACATGAAGTTAGTAGCAAGCTTAAAGATTTTGATAAGAATTATGCTTGCTTGTGAAAGGATAATGAGGTTAACAAAAGGTAAGATTTTACCTCTTTTGGATTTTGGCGATTGGGATGTTTGTTTAGATTGCATTAAAGGAAAGCAAACTAAACACATATCAAAGAACTCAGCCACAAGATGTAGCAAACTTCTTGAATTGATACACATGGATATTTGTGGTCCTTTTGATGTTCTATCTTGGGGTGGTGAAAAGTATTTCATCACTTTTATAGATGATTACTCACATTATTGTTACCTATATTGGTTGCATGAAAAATCTCAATCATTGGATGTCCTAAAGGTATTCATTGATGAGGTTAAAAGGCAACTTGAAAAGAAGGTTAAGGTTGTGAGGTCTGAAAGAGGTGGTAAATATTATGGAAAATATAATGAGAATGAAATGTCTATGACCATTTGCAAAGTTTCTCGAAAGTCGAGGCATATGTGATCAGTACACTATGCCTTACACACCACAACAAAATGGTGTGGCTGAAAGGCGGAATCGAACTTTAATGAAAATTGTTAGATCAATGTTGAATCATTGTGATTTACCTTTATCGTTGTGGATGCAGTAAGGCAAAATCGTACTCATTAAGGACTGTTGCATATCTACTGAATAGGGTTCCTAGTAAGGCAGTTCCTAAAATTCCCTATGAATTATGGACCGGAAGGAAACCCAGTTTGAGACATCTCCATGTTTGGGGTTGTCCAGCATAAGTAAAGGTGTACAACTCACATGAAAAGAAGTTTGATGCAAGAACCATTAGTGGTTTCTTTATCGGCTATCCGGAAAAGTCAAAAAGGTACAAATTTTATTGTCCTAACATAGTATGAGAATAGTTGAGTCTGGAAATGCTAGGTTCATTGAGAATGGTTAAACTAGTGAGAGTCATAAATCACGAAAGGTGGATATTATAGAGACTTCAGATAAATCTTCTTCACCGAAGATGTCTCCTCATGTTGTTGTTCCTCTAGTTATATTACCGTCAAATAACTCACAGAGACAACAAGATAATATCCAAAACCCACAGGATGAACTAATAGTTAATGACTAGTTAATGATCAAGTGATGGAAGAACCGAGAGAAATAGCATTAAGAAGGTTTGAAAGGCGAAGAAGACAAGCTATTTCTAACGATTATATTGTATATTCACTTGAACATGAATGTGACTTGAGCAATGATAAAGATCCAGTCTCATTCATACAAGTCATGGGAAGTGACAATTCTGAAAAGTGGCTCAATGTTATGATAAAAGAGTTGAAATCAACAGACGATAATAAAATATTGGATCTAGTTGAGTTGCTTGAGGGTTCAAAACGAGTTGGTTGTAAATGGGTCTTTACGACCAAGCGTGACTTGAAATGTGACATTGAAAGATATAAGGCTAGACTTGTCGCCAAAGGTTTCACTCAAAAAAATGACATTGAATATAAAGAAACTTTCTCTCTAGTCTCTAAGAAAGATTCTTTAAGAATTGTTATGACTTTGGTGGCTCATTATGACTTAGAGCTTCACCAAATGGACGTATAGACCGCTTTTCTGAATGATGACTTAAACGAGAAAGTTTTTATGAATCTACCCGAAGGGTTCGTGACCATAAGAAAGGAAAATCTAGTGTGTAGATTAAATAAGTCAATATATGGACTAAAACAAGCTTCCACACAATGGTATATAAAGTTCAATGATATCATTATGTCATATGGGTTTGTATAAAACACTGTTGACCGGTGTATCTACATGGAAGTCTATGGGAGCAAGTTTATAATATTAGTCCTAAATGTTGATGACATTTTGCTTGATACAAATGATAACATATTGTTGGATGATGTAAAGAAGTCTCTCTCCAATAATTTTGAAATGAAGGATATGGGTGAGACATCCTATGTGATAGGAATAGAAATATTCCGTAATAGATCGCAAGGATTGTTGGGATTGTCTCAGAAAGGATATATCAATAAAGTTTTAGAGAGATTCAGAATGGAAAAGTGCTCCGCAGGGATAGGTCCAATCCAGAAATGGGACAAGTTCATTGAAAAACAATGTCCAAGGAATGATTTGGAACGTAATGAAATGGAATCTATTCCTCGTGCATCAGTGGTTGGGAGTTTAATGTATGCTCATATATGAACTCGGTCGGATATCTGTTTTGTTGTTGGAATGTTAGGCCGATATCAAAGTAACCCCGAAATGGACCATTGGAAGGCTGCAAAGAATGTTCTAAGATATTTGCAAGGCACTAAGGATCACATGCTCACGTATAAAAGGTCAGATCATCTTGAGGTTATCGGTTACGGATTCAGACTATGCAGGATGTGTGGACTCAAGGAAATCTACATTTGGGTATGTCTTCCTAATGGTTGGAGGAGTCATATCATGGAGAAGCAGTAGACAATCTGTAATTTCTACGTTCACCATAGAGGCTAAGTTTGTGGCATGCTTTGAGGACACAAATCATGCATTGTGGTTGCGGAACTTTACTTCAGGGCTTTATATTATAGACAGTGTAGCTAGGCAACTGAAGTTTTATTGTGATAATTTCGCGGTTATCTTCTTCTCTAAGAATGACAGATATTCTAGAGGTATCAAACATATGAACTTAAAGTTCCTGACAGTTAAAGAAGAAGTACAGAAAGAGAAGGTGTCTATAGAGCATATTGCTACCAATTTAATGATAGCGGATTCGTTAACTAAGGGATTGTCGCCCAAAATTTACATTGGCCACGTAGAAAGGATGAGCATTATAGATAACTCATTGTTAATGTGATAGTATCTGATATATATATATATACATGTATAGATGTTTGCTTGTCATTGTATTACACATTTGAATTCAATGAAAGTTTCATTTCTGTAATTAAAGTTTAAGTTATCAATATTAAAGAATGTACTTGTATGGTTTTAATGAGATAATTTGGTTAGTTTTCGAAAGGTAAATGAAAACTCATATTAAAGTTAATTGAGTTGAGTTGGTTGTGATACATGGAAGGGGTCAGGTTGCCTCATATAATTTTTGACCGCCATGATTCAACCATTTCAATTCAACCAAGGATGATGATTTGTAAGATTCAATTAAAGTTATGAATCTTCAAGTCATCACATGGACCAAGTGGAAGATTATTAGATTAATCCAATAATTAAGTGGTCCATGCTATTGGAAGTTAATAGTTTGAATGAAAGTGCCTAATGTGATGACGGTTGGCAATTGATGAATCAAACTAGTGGGGGTATTGTTAACTGCCTCCCCTATCACTTCATGGAAAGTTAAATGAAAGTGGAGGAGTTATTTTCTCCAATAACTCCTCTTAAACCCCTTCTATAAATGGAGGCACTTGTGCATTGGAAAAGTCATGTCATCATTTGCTATCTCATGAGTAGAAACACAAAGTGAGAATTATAGAAGCATTAGTGGCCGAGTAAGGAAAGTGTATTGCCATATAGAGAATGAAGGAAATCGAGTTCCTAATCATCAAGGAAAGCATAAAGGGAAGGCGGAGAAGTGAAAACAAAGGCAACCAGAAAGTGCACCAGAAACAAATGCAACCAGAAAGTGCACCAGAAACAAAGACAACCAGAAAGTGCACCAGAAACAAAGGCAATCAGAAAGTACACCAGAAACAAAGGCAATCAGAAAGTACATTAGAAGATATACCGAAATGGAAGCAAATATTCTTTAATCTATTCTTTTATCACATGTGAATGTCATAATGTTAATATCCTAATTAAATGGTTCTTATGAACCATTAAAAGCTCACGAAAAGTATTTTAAAGTAATCACAATTTTTTAGAGAATAAACTAATTAATGAAAGAAACGATTAGATTTAAAGGCATTGGCAGAAATGAAATTATGTATTTAATGTACAGTATAATGCTCATATAAGTTTATTCATGTAACTAATGTTTAATTTGAATTTGGAGTGAAATGCATATGATATTATTGGGCGAGGTTAAGTTTTGGACTCGTTTAAACTTTAACATCATATTTAATATTTTATTTATTTAATTGTTTATGCCACATAGTTGTTGGTGATCCATTAAAAGTGGTTGGTAGTGGGAAAATATCTCTTCTTATTTAAAGATTAAGGTATCTATACTTCTATACTATTTAATAAAGGGAAAATTTAAAATAAATTTTCATGGTATAATTTTTAAATACCTATTTTACCCTTAAGAATTTATAATTTAATATATATGTATATTATTCATTCATCTATAAATTGTTAAGTGATGCAGTTTTTATATTGCAGTTTTTTATATTGCACGTTTATTACATTACACGTTTATTGTAGGTAAACTATACTTTACAAACGATAGGAAAATGGGTTGACAGACACACTAATATATATAAAAGTTGTAAGAGATGGCATATTTCATTTATTCCCATGCCACCCAAAAACATTATAAAATTATAAAAGAGCATAATTTTGCAACAAATAGGTATGGTTCAGATTTATTTTCAAATATGGTGTTGTCATTATACAAAGTAGTAGTATTTGAGTACAATTCTATATTGAAGCATTCATTTTGTAGCAGAGTTTAAAGTTGCTTACAATTCTATATTGAAGATAAGGGTGAGATAAGATCAGGAAATAAATAAAATAATAATAAAAACAATTTAATATTACATATCATTCAATCATTAATATATTTGATTTGCAGCCTCATACACATATTCTAGAAGTTCTGTATATGTCACCCAAACCCAAATAGAGGTAATGTTGTTAATATTATATAAAGATAAAGGTTGGTTTCTTGTGATGAAAATTAGGTCAGCACCATGACTTAACCCGAATGGTAAGAAGAAAATAAGAAGAGAGAAAGAAAAAAGAGAAAGAAATGAGAGAAAATGATGAGAAATAGAGTGAATTTTAGTATTGTTTGGTTGTATAGAAAAAGAAATATACTACTTTCTTTAAAAAAAAAGATAAGAATATTATATCATCTGCCAAATTATCCTATACCACAAAAAAGTGATACATATCACTTGTAAATCAATTATCAATAAACAAAATATTACTTTGTGATACATGTTATTTTTGTGTAGAATTGTTAATGTTTCATCTCAAAACCAATTGGCAATGAGATGAGTACCTCAACAAGTATTTAAACCATGTCCGATACAATGAGTTAGGCGATGTATGACTTACTTCACAACATGCCCCATCCACCTAAGTCTGTCAGACAAGACGAATGGTTACCTTTGACGCATAACTAAAGGGCATCTTTTAGGTCATGATTAGGGGTGGCAAAACCGGTCAGCCCGGCCCGACCCTGTCTAGACCGCCAAAATATGGGCTGGGTTGGCCCGACCCTTATTGCTAAAAGGGCTAAAATTGACAGCCCGACCCATATTTGGTCGGGCTGGCAGGCCAGCGGGCTGACCCGTTTTTCCTTTTCTTTTCAAAAACACATTTAAATTACACTGATATTTCATGAGTTTTAGTGAAATTACACAAATTGTCCTTCCATTTTCTACACTTACAAAAACCCTTAATTTATAAACATACATTACATTGATCAACCCTCTATGAGAGTTATAATTTTTTAAACAAAAAAGTGATAAATGTAATTAAGTTAAACAAAATATGATATATGGTATAAATTAAACACTGATATGTAAATGTTTGTATTGTATATGATATAAATTACATTGATAAGTAATTTACTCATAAATGTCTTATATATGAATAATAAATTGGTTGCACACGGTATGCGTAAAATGTTCGGTTGGAAAACAATATTAAATTGACTATATTATTGGAATCACATGTAACCTTAAAATGATAAAGCAATATTAATGTTGGTCCGTCGAGCTAGCCCGGCCCGCCATGACCCGTCTATAAAACGGGCTTCCAAACCAGGTTGAATATGGGTTTTTGGGATAAAATCTCTAGTACGGCCCGCCAAAAACGTCGATCAAAACGGGCTGGCCCGTCGGGCCAAGCCCATATTGTCATCCCTAGTCATGACACCCAGAAAGAAGTAAAACTCTAGCTCTGATATCAAGTTAAGGTTCCACTAATGTTGTGAAACCCAAGCCGGACATAAAGCCGGAAGAAGTTTCTTATTAGGTTTAACTCGTTTAAATAGTTAAATCGTCCGGTCGGATTGAGAGATTTTAAATATAATTAATAATTCTTATCTATAAATATATAATTATATATAAATGTAAAATTTTCTATAATTAATAATTTTATATAACTATATTGAAGTAACATCTCTCAGTCTCTTCATTTTTTTAAAATTTTAAGTGAACTGTCTAGTTCACTTCCCGAGTTATTCCGATTTAACCAGGTTTAACAATGTCGAACCGAAATTTCGTTGGTTCAAAGCGATTCAACCACTCATTCGATCAAACCTACAAATGAAAGTCGTTTTCAAGTCAAGTTAGCGATCAGACTGATCGTACCATCCAGTCCAATTATCATAACAGTGAGTTTCATATCAAAATTAATAGACAATGAGAAGAGGGAGTAAAAAATTCTAATAGTGTTACTCTTGTTCATTAGTGGAATATTCTCTATACAAAAATGGATGCTATATCATTCATTACTTAACAATTATTACCTTTGACAAATTATGTAAGACGGCAAATAATAGCATTAAAATTATCAATTCTAATAGGATTTTTGCAATAAGATATATTCCTTATATATAAACTTATAAATAAATCAATTATTATTATTATTGATTATTATATAATAAAGTAAATATAATCATTTTGTTACTACATATTAGTAATTTTAGTATAAAAATTTATTTACCATTTTTTGAACTAATTTATTAAAGAGTTAATAATAATAATATATAAAATATATACATTATTTTTTATATTTTTTGGGATAATTACACATATTAGTTTTTCTATATTATCTATCATTTTTATTTTTAATCATCATTCACACCTAAATAATATTATAATGACCGTGTATAATTTTTTTTCTTCTAAAAATCAATAGAATAAGATACTACTAATTTAGACAGTAACATTTTCTCATTCATCACCATTTCTTCTTCTTTCTCCTTCCAAGGAATTGAATCAAACAGTGGAAAGATTACATCGCCATGAAAGTTCTTCTTAATCCACAACCTTCTCTCTCCATTTCCTTCAACAATTCTCCATTCCCCAAACTCTCTTTTTTACGCCGCCGAACCCTATCTCCTCCCACGGCGTCAGCCACCGTTCAACATTTCGATATCCCGGAGTTTGACATTCGGAATCCGGCGTTGTCTTCGTCGTATCGGAGCCCGGTGTTGGCGAAGCCTAACCAGACGGTGTTGGAAGCACAAGCTCGGGTTTGCACTGGGCCCACACAGACTCGACCACTTGATGAAGAACAAGCCTTTAAGGTGTTTGATACAATTCTCAGATCAGGTTGTTCTTTTTTTTCTCTCTCATGGAGTTTAGTTTCAATCACTATTACTTATATTTTGTTGGTTTTGTAATTTTTGACTTTTATTCAGTATAGAATAAACACAGAGTATGATTTGATTTAGAAAATAGGTATTTCTAAATGTTCATGGAAAAGTGATTTAAGATACTCATATCTTTACCCGCAAGACTTTGGTATAGCCCCAAATAGGTCAAAGGTTCTGCTTCTGGGAGCATACTTGTTGGGTGGGGCAGCTAGCACCCCGAAAGAGATTAATTCCTTAATATCGATGGGGTGAGGGGATACTAGTGGTTCTATCGAAAAAAGACTGTTATGTTGAAAAACCACACTTTTATACAATAAGAATTACTGAGACAAAAGTATGAAGTTATTTGTTTAGATTAATAATATATGTTTGGCAGTTAGTTCTGCCGGGGTAAATGAAAAAATGTGATTGATTTCAAAAGAATATGATTGTAAAGATTCAAACTTTCATTTTCTAAAGAAAATAAAAATACTATGATCTTTATAAAAATATTTTTCCTTCATAATTTACTCATGTTTGTTAATTATGTTACTCTATATTAAAGCTAAAACAACTAAAACTGTTTTGTTATGAGAAAAAAGCTTTCCCTAATATGATGTTAAAGGTTTAAGAATCAAAAGCGTAATTACTAGTGCTAAAACTGTTTTTTTATTTCATGTTTATAATGTTAGCTCGGGGAGAACTCAAAGATGATGAAGTTTCTAGAGCGCAACTTGGAGCATTTTTTGCAGGGATGACAATTCGTGCAAATGCTTTTCCTGAAGAAACACAATGGAGCGAAGGGGAAACGAGAGCAATGAAGATGTTCTGGCCACTTCTGGTTAGAGTACTTCCACCTGATGTAATCTTCGTGGCGGACCCTGATGGATCAATGATGGGGGTGGGAAGTTCGATAGGGCCATGTTATGTTGGCAACTGCACTAGCGAAATGAGATTGGTTGGTGCTCTTAGGGAAGTATTAGCTGGTGGCCATCTTGGATTTGAGGAAGTCCAAGGTGTGTTAAAAGAAGTTCTTCCCTTCAAAGAGAGAGGTGAACAGTCACAAGGATTAAGTGAGGCATTGCTTTCAGCATTTTTAATGGGACAACGAATGAACAGGGAAACTGATCGTGAACTAAAAGCATATTGCCTTGCATTTGACGATGAACTTGGTATAAATTTCAACTTTACTAGGCAATTGGATTCTGGCCCTTGTTCTGCTACTTTCTAAATACTCGGTTAGATTCCCTGTAGTTAATTTTTCATAAGTTGATTTGCAGGTCCCCTTCCTGTTGCTGATGTCAGATCATTGACTCATTATGGTGAACCTTATGATGGTAATACACGCTTCTTCAGAAGTACATTATTTGTTGCTGCAGTTAGATCGTGCTATGGAGAATCTTGCTTGCTCCATGGTGTAGACTGGATGGCACCTAAGGTTTGTCATCAATTTTTACCTGTATTGAGTGCTTAGGTTGTTTTGGCAGTGTAGACTATGATGCATAATCATCATGCTGACTATGAAATTCTAACTCCAGAAGTCAGAACTGACTAAATGTGTTATGAAGTTTATTTTATCTGCTTTCATGTATCTAATTGAGAATCAACTTTTATTTTTGGAGTAAACTATTGTTTTTTTTCAGGGGGGTATTACAGAAGAGCAGATGCTGAAGTATATGGGGGCAAACGTAAACTTATCCCCTTTCGAGGCCAAGAGACTTCTCGAGGTTTTTTTGTTTCCTGCAATTGTTTTTATAGTGCCACCACAATATTTTTCTCATTCTTATGTTAGCCACTATATATACTAATAGGTGGAGCCTCTTCCACCGGGCCACCCTTTTTCTATATATAATAATATCTTTGTGCATTCTTTTTTCCAGGACGATGAAATTGGGTTTGCTTATGTAAGTCAGCGTGAAGCTCGTCCATCTCTGTATGAGAATCTCACCTAATATTATTACTCTAAGCCTTATTAACTTTATAAAGTATCGGGGCTTTTATCAGAAGAAAAAGATTGAAATGTTTTAGTAGAACGTGTAAAAAAATTGGAATGCTTTTATAACATAATTTAGTAGAAATGTTTTAATCTATACAGCAACAATGAAGCTTTAATCCCACTAGGTGGGATTGGCAAATGTTTTGATGGATCTGTTTTGAAATTTTCAAAAGGATTATATTTTGTGAAGAATTCCTATCCTGAATGTTCATCTGCTTGTTGTCATCTGGAATTTCTACTAAATTAGTTAAAATATGGATTTATAGTCCATATAGTTCCAGTCTCTGAATTTGATTTACTCCCTGAAGCTACATCCATTAAAAAATCCTATAGCTTTGTAATAATGCAAAACCGTCCCTATTAATTTGCAAAATGATCCCTATCTATTTGTTGTATTGTGTTATATATATATAGGAATGGAGTAGGTTAAATATGTTATTTTTTCTGCAGATACTCTCTGACTAAGATAAGGGAGCACATAAAGAAACGCCCTCCACTAGCAACAACTGAAAAGGTTCAGCGATATGTAAAAGTAAGATTTAGACTTAGTGATCTATTTTTTATTGTCATTGATCTGTCTTAATTTAGTACAAAGTTTTTATTTTTTAAAACCATCATCATTAACATCATCACAGGATACAAAATATTTGATGTTTAAAGCAAGAAATCAGAACGAATTTTAATTTCATCAGGCAGTACTCTATTTGTTAATTTTAGACGTATCATAAATTATTTGTTAAAGATGAGCAAATGATTTCACTATCATACTATATTTCCTTGATAATGTAGATTATTTAGTTGCACATTCTATGCCATACTCAGAAGATAAAAGAGTTTTACGTGAATTGGAGTTGTTGATTAAATTCTGAGAAGTAATTTATTTGATAGTTTTATACAAATTTGTGGATTTTTAGAAGCATAATTTCATATATAATAAGACTTCAAATCTTCAATGAGTAATAAAGATTTCAGTCTAAGGAATTATAAAATTTAATCCCATTTGAACTAAATTATTGTTTGATGTCCAAGATTACCAAAAGGTAGTTCTTAGCAAGCACCAAGTAAAAACTTCTGGTTGCTCCAAGGAAATAATGGAACCAGGGCATCAATTTCGAAAATAAAAGGAGGAAATAAAATTCTGGTGGAATTATATGAAATCGTGTATTTTGGCTGTAAAGCTGAACAGAAGAGACCAGTAGACCACAATTAGGTGAAATGATATTTTTTCTTTTTCCATTTTGTCAGATGACCCCTTTCTTATATAGTAAAAACTGTATACCTTTCAACAGGCCACTGGTAAGGAAGCTATTGTTACTGGATTTTATCATGAAGGTTACGAAGAGCCACTGTTAATGCTCATGAAAAGAAGGGGTGTGCATTCTGGTTTGGTAGTGAAGGTTGGCATTTTAATATGTGTACATCACAATCTATGAGCTTTTCAGACGTCAATTTCCCCCCTTATATATACTATTGGTTTATTATAAATTGTTGTTTTCTTCTCTTATTAAAATGGGTCAAACCAACCTAATATAATATATTAATATATATTAAAAGATGTTTGATACCTTAGCTTATGAAGCTTCATGTAAACCTTTGATTATGCTCATGTTGTAGGGAGAAGAAGGTGCCCTCTCAATGACTACAAGATTGCGATCAGTTGGCAAAACTAGGGGAATTCCTGTGAACTATTGTTCGGGGTTCCGTTCACATGACGTTTCATCCACATCTGAACTTGGTGGTCTGTATTTGGTCTGCCTGTTTTTTTCCTATTATTTACATGCTTAAATTATAGTTTACATTCTTTTTACTTTTGTTTTTCTTGCTAATGTTAATTGCAACTTTGCTACTCATGCCAATTTCTGTTAAGAAACTGAGAATCTTTTCCTACTTCATTGATTGATATGTTTAAAATATTATTTCATATGCAGGAGTGACACGTCAAGGTTTTAGTCTTGAGGTCAATGCTGCAGACTACGGTTTCCAACCCACAGACACACCAAGAACCGATAGATCTGTAAGTTCTCTAGAATTTGTGTTTTAGTCTCTTCTTGTCCTATTCTATTCTATCTGGAACTTGTTAGAACTGCGCCTGCAATTCACATCCATTTATAATATGCTCAAATATTTTCTATTGTTGTACGGTTGCTTGTTCTTTATACAGAGACATCAAAGCATTAGTGCTAGGTTCACCTTATATGGGACAGTTTAAGAAACTTTTTAGTATTAATTATAACAAAGCAATTGGTGGTTGTAAATTAAGGCTACTTATGTGGCTAAAGAGGATCTTGAAGGATAGTGATTGAAGAGAGAGAGAGAGATGGAGCAAGGGGTGAGAAGATTAAATCAAGTAGATAAGTCATGGTGGCCGCCTATTAAAAACTTAAAATCCATACTCACACCTATCCTATTTCGTATGAAGCACCCACTTATTCTTATTACATTAGATTATTAGAATAAGAATCCTTAGATGAGCCTTACTGAAATAAATTCCTTAATGATGGTTTGGGTGACTAATCCAGTCTCTAACATCTATTTCTATGATTTGATTTATAATATTCTACATACATACTCTTTAAAAGAAAAAAACATTTCTTCTAGCAATTCAATATGTATGCAATATTTCTGAAAATCAAAAGCCAATTCACTTGCTAATACCTGTTTTTCTATCATGTGATTTTCCTAGACTTGCTAATACCTTCTGGTCTTTAGTTCTGTTGACTGCGTTTCATTATTTAAAATCGTATGCAACATTTAATTTTACTTCCGGCTCAAGCATGTACATTTTCCATTGCATAAATTGTGTGTAACCATTTAAAGCAGTTTATTTTTCGATGATGTACTGGAATGTTAATGTGTTAAACTTATGTAATGTAATATCATCACACGTAGGGACTAGGGAGCTTCTCATATGTTGCCAGTTTATGTTTTGATGAAAGCCGAAGTTTTTTACTGGAATGTGTTTTTCCTTTTGAAACTTCAGGTCTCAAAGAACATTGAATTGGGTTTAGCAGCTCTCTGCGGAGAAAAGGGACCGGCATATGACCGGATTGTTTTAAATGCTGGGATGGTGGATCACTTGCTTAGAGCTGATGGTGCAGAAGACATATCTGTAGCCCTGGATAGAGCCCGAGAAGCCATCGACAGTGGTAACGCTCTGAAGCGGCTCCTAAACTATATCAAAGTCTCCCACAAAGTGGATTGAGTAAGTCCCAAGTAGTTGAGCATCGCAAATATGTACAACGCGAGTGATGAAAAAGGAAGGAAAAAACCTCAGATGTGTTCCCCCTTATAGAGATCCCAAATAAGGTAATTTACAAACAAACAAAAATTTAGGTGAGACTGAAAAGATCATCCTTTTTACCCATGTTGGTTGAGGTTTAGGTTAAGGTTACCTTCTCCAGAATACTTGGAATTTTGGAAACCACGGATACTTGTTTTGTAAGTACTTATGACACACTAATAGTCAAATTTTTGAAACTTTTTGTGCATTATTTTGTATGTTAATTTACCTACATAGTGGAAATGGAACTCATGTAATTTCTTAAACACTGGCATTGCTAATAGAGATTGTTTTTATTTTGTTTGATCATGGTTTGTTGCAGTTATCTTAGTTAAAAGTACAGCAATTTGATTTTGATGGCATCTTATGTTCTATTTATTGGAACATGATATTTTTTCACATTACCAAATTTATTTGAATGGACTAAAGTATACTTTTAGACTTAGAACTTAATTTTTATCAATGAATATAACTTATGATAGGAGATTATGACGTTGTTCAATCCATGTAGCTGAATTCACTTAATGGGATAAAAGTTTGGTTGTTTTTGCTGGACTTATACCTTTGATGGAAAAAAAATTGCATTATCTATTTGGCTAACAAGGACAATGGTTAATGAATTTAAAAAAAGAAGTCATAATTGTGAAATTATAAAGTCAGTTTCTTAATCTATCAAACCCATTAATATTCACCAGAATTATAATGTTTTAAGATTCTTTAATTATTGGCTTGGACAATGTTTACAAAAGTGTTCAGTGATTTACACTTGGAATATTTTGATTTCCTACTTGCAGGTTCATCAATTTTCACGGGCACCTCTTATCCACCCATTTTTTGTCTCCTTCTATTTGTTTTATATACACTTCTTTACGAAGGAATTCACTTAGTAAGTAGAAAAAACATACTCCACATCGTACTCATTCATTTCTGGAAAATACAATGGTTTGAATTGATGAGTATATCTAAACCATTGGATTTTCGAATAATGAATGACTAAGATATGAAATAGGTTTTTTCCACCTACTATCGGAGAAGTGGGTCCCTTCATTCTTCTTTTATAATTTAATCTTCATTGCTAAATGTCAAGAGTTTCCTTGCTTTCATTTGGTTTCAAAGTTTTATTATTTTGCACTCTCAAACTTTTTCTGATCTTCTCTTCTGCCCCATCATCTACAACAATCTTCACTATATCTCTTTCATTTAACCAAAACCCTGTTTCTTCCCTACTTCCTTAGAACAACTTTTCTCTCTTTATCTCCCACTTTATCAGCCAACACACTTTCTTCTCAGATTCATCTGAATAGGATACAAAAAGTTATAGAACCATCTTTATTTATTCCCTCATCCCTCTACCTTATTGTATTATATATACACTTAAATATATATATATATATATATATATATCAAGATTGAAACAGCTTTTTGGTGTGTGATTCTATATGGGTTTGTCTGAAGTAGCAGAGGGAAGTTTTGAAACAGCAGATAGTAAAAAATGGGTCATAGCTGGAATTGGTTTACGAGCGCCATTGAAGCCGATATATACCATCCCTTTGGAGAAGAAGAATAAGAAGAAGAAGAATAAGAAGAAGGAGCAAGAAGAAGAAGAAGAAGAAGAAAGGGTGTACATTTGTACAACACCAACGAGTTCAAAGTCGAGGATCCCAACCATGTTGTCATGCCCGCCTGCTCCTATGAAGCGAAAAGCTTCGGGAAAGTCTAATCATCGGGGAGTTGTTAAAGAGTTGTTTACGACCACGCCACATGACTTAGAAACCGTGTTCATGCAACGCGTTAAACAGAAATGATACTTGTACAACTTATAACGACAACTTTCCACTTTATAAGACAGAATGTTGATGAAAGTACTAATTGATCATAGAGTAAGAAGAGTAGAATTTGGTTCTGTTGTGTACTTTAATTTTCTTTAGCTAAGTGTTTGATCTGTTTTCTTTCTGTAGCTGGAGCTTCAGGAGTTCATAGATTATGTCTACTTTGTATAGAGAAATGTAATATAAATAAATTGCATGTTTTAATTGTTGGGAAGTAAGTCTCATATTGCCTACCTCATTGTCTCGGGAATGGCTTAAATACTTGTTGGACTACTCCTCTCATTGCCGATTGGTTTTGAGATGGAACCTTAATATGGTATCAGAGCCAGAGCCCAACTTCTTTCCGGTTGTCATGGGCCAAAAGATGTCCTTTAGTTATCGGTCAGAGGTAACCCTTCGCCTGATCCGACAAGCTTATGTGGAGGGGGCATGTTGGGAAGTAATTCCCACATCGCATACCTCATTGTCTCGGGAATGGTTTAAATACATGTTGAACTACTCTTCTCATTGCCGATTGGTTTTGAGATGAAACCTTACAATTAATTGCCTTATCTTCTTTTCTACAGTTATTTTGTTTTGTTTTTAGGTCATGAATCTGAGTTGAATGAACTAGGTCGATTTCTTTAAGACCTTTTATGGTATTGTTAAAATTATGTAAGCAGATTATCAATCATAACATCGGTAAAGGTGAAATAGAGAACATAAAAGAAACATGACATATGCAACCTAGCTACTATGTATGAATGTTGAAGAACAAGTTAAAGAATGAGAAATTTGAAGTCAAAGTCTAAGAAGCCAATAATTTAATACTTTAATTGCCAAATGCAAAGTATGAAGACATTCAAAAGAGGTAGGCTGAAGCTGCACGGCTACTACTCATTGTTGATTGGTACTTTGCACAGACCAAAGGCCCACATAAAAGTCCTTGGCCATATATTTTTTTATATTTAAGTTTCGACATTACCAGTTTGGTTTCTAAAAAATTAAAAAACCTAAAATGATCCCAAATATTTCAAATATAAGTCAAATTAGTTATTTTGAGCATATTTTACAATATTCAATAGGGATCAATTTGATCCACATTTGAAATTCTTTGGAACCATTTTGGATTTTTCAATTTTTGACGGACCAAATTGATAAAGTAGAAAAATAATTTGAATATTTACTCTATATTTTATAGATGTAGAAATAATAGTAAAAACTATGGGATTGTAGGTGAAAGTTTATATCATAGATAACCATTTAAATTATAATGTTTGGGAAAATAAACCACACACAATTAGCTTGTTAAAAGACATATAATACTGTATTGATATAACTTATCATTTGACAAAAAGTTTAAAGGTATTATTATTTAAGAATTATTGATAATTCACCAAATAACTTTACATTGCTTTTTATTTATATTTTATACTATAGAAACTTATTGAAGGAGTTGATTAATTATAATTTTTCAAATAAATTATAAGATTGTGTAAGCATGCATGCCCTTAAATTTTAAAGCTTAGGATCATAGTACTCGGTCACCGAATATAAAAATGCCTTGTATATGTAAATCAAATATTTCTCCTATTATTATTTACCAAATATAACTCAATTATTGAAATTATTTACGATATATATCATATTTAATGTTCGAATTTTAGTATGTTATTTTAAAAAATATGTAATATTTTTATGAGCAACCCACTTTTAGAGGCTAGTGAGTCTTTTGCACCCTTAGAGCTAAGGTAAGAGAGGTAGAAGCACTCAATGAAAGCTTCCTCTAATCTCTAACGAGCCTAGAGGGAAGTCTCATTTAGTAACCTCTATATTTGTTCTTGGTTAGGACCGAGGATTACCCTTGAATTCGATATTGAATTCAAGATACGAATAATTTGTTTACGGTATAAAAGAAAAACATATATATGTGATATTAGATATTAACTAGTTATATATATATAAACTATATGTCTCAATTTGTCCTACCCCATTACTACCATAAATTAAGATAGGTATTCAAAAAATAAAGTCATTCCCTTTTATCTATAATTGTGACTTGAATATTGAATGACTAGAAATTAATCAAAAAGTAGCGGCGAGCGAAAATGGGGTTGTGGGAGAGCTATACAAGTGTCATGCTGCTAGAAGAAGCGATGGAGTGTTGCACCCTAGATGACGAGAGTACAGTAGCCGAAAGCATCACTAGCTTATGCTATGACTCGAGTAGCGTGGAGCACGTGGAACCTCATGTGAATCAACAATGACCACCTTGCAAAGCTAAATACTCATGAGTGACCTATAGTGAAGTAGTATTATGAAGGAATGGTGAGTTTAACTAGTTTTGATTAGGGATGGCAAAAATACCCAACTCGTGGGTACTCGTCAATATAACCGCAATAGGTAACCAAAAAAATAGCTCATGTGTGGGAACGGATATCATGATACCAGCCTCGCGGGTACCCGTGTATGTATTTTAATTAAATATTTTATACTTAATTATTATTATTTTAACATTATATTTGTCTTTTTTATTATTATTTCATAATAAAATTTAGTGATATGACTATAATCATAAAATTATCACATATATATCATAATATTAAAGTAATAATTATTTTTATGTATTAATTATTGTAAAATATAATTAAAATTGAAAACTCATTTGGTACTCATGGATACCCACTAACTACACGGGTACCCACAAATAGTGCAGATATAGGTACACGTATACACTACTCATGTCTGTCCAGTCTGTTGTCATCCTTAATTTTAACGAGTTTAATTACTTATGAGGGCGAATCAACATGTTAGATACACATCTTATTAAAACGAATAGATTAAATTCTATGTGCATAGGTATAAATTTTAATTATTAGATATAAAATGTGATCGAAATTAAAAGAGGTTGATTATTGTCATAGGAAGCATATCTGTTTTCCCATAAAGTGTATTACTTCATGTGTTAATGTTTATGATTGATTGAAAAAATCTATTTAAGTTACGAATTTAACAATGAAATATTTTTCTGATCAATTACAAACACTAGCACATGAAATGATATAGAGTTGGATAGAAGATGTCCACCCATTATCATATCTCTCTACCCCACCCACCCAAACTTGTATTCTATAAAGGTTCGCCGTTATGCTTTAGTGGGATTAGGTCATTGATTCTTATTGGAGGGAATATTAGAATCCTATGCAACTTAATTGGACTTACTTTCTTTTAATATTTCTAAAGTTAACTTCATAGCATCAATAATTGGGCCATTCTCATTTGTCTTTATCCATTCATGTCTCACCAATAATATCATCTCAAATCATTAAAAATTCACCTCTTACTTAATGGGATCATCATTTTTTAATAAAAACAAGTCCAAAACTATATTGGTGGTAATAAAATATGACCATAAAATTGATTAATTACAATGGTTTGTGTTTTATTCTCTTTCAAAAATCAAACTCAAAGAACAATAAATAAAAACAAAGCTTGTAATTTGCCTCCTTCATAACAAAATCATAAAGGATTTGAGTTAGAGTTTACTTTTATTTGATTTTCAAGTCATCGTAAAGATGTATTTTTTTATCGGCAAATGTTAGTATGTTGGTATTTGTTGTGGGCGAGTCTCGAACTCTCAACTTCATTCTCACTACATTAAATCACCTTATAACTCATTTTTTCTTTATATTTTTTTAAATTTGTTATAGATAAGACTCGAACTTACGACCTCATTCATTCCATTTCTTAAACATTTATCTTAAACCCTAAATTTTTTCATGTGTACCACTTTAGCAAATGAAAAATTGAAAAACGCAAAATGGTCCAAAAAAATATCATATGTAGATCAAATTAATTATTTTTAGTATGCTTAATGACACATGAACTATTTTAATTTATATTTATGATCATTAATCACCAATATGGACTTTTTTATTTTTACCGGAATTAAATTGATACACACAAAAATTTATAAAAATTAAAATCAATATTCACTCTATAAATTATTTTTAACATAATATTAAATGGGGAGAGATCCACTTACTCCAAAAAACACTTACTCTTCATCTTAGCCATCCAATCTTAAAAAATTCAATGACTTAGATGTACTCACCAATTCAAACCATTGGATTTCTCAAGAATGAATGGTCATGATGTAGAGTAAGTGTTTTTCCATTTACTCTTGGAGTAAGTGGATCTCTCCCCATATTAAATTTACCTGTATGGTATTGATCTAGTAGGAAATGAAGAAGGCCATGGTAGAATAAAATTAAAGTAATGTGTTGAATTATTATCTTATTGGTAAGGACATGCAAATGGGAAAGAGGACCCTGCTTCCATAATTGCCACCATAGACATCATCATAATAATATTCACTCATTCTTATCCTCTTTCTCTCATTCTTATACTATTATTATTAAATAGTTTAAATTACACTCACATCTAGTATCATAAAAATTGGACCGTAATGATGGGTTCAGGGAGAAAACTAATGAATTGATATGATTAATGTAATGATACTTGCCAAAACTAGCAAAAAGTGATTAATATAGGTAATATTGGTTTGTGTTAATTTAAAATTTAAAGATTATATTAGTCGATTTTCATATAAAATTATTTTCTATTACAAAGTGATTTAATGTTTACTAAAATGTTGTTGTAGAGAATCAAACACACAATGATTGTATATACTTCTAAAACATGGTCCACATTAAGTCACATATTTTGCCTTTAAAATTGTTGTAAATAAAAGTCTTTATTGTCTTCTTTATTATCAATAATGTTATTATAGTATATATGTATAGGGGTGGCAATAAGGGTATGTATGGCTCGCCAAAATATGGGATGGTCTGATCCGACCCTTATTGTTAAAAGGGCTCAAAATGTCAGCCCAACCGATATTTGGCAGGGCTAGCAGGCCAGCGGGTTGACCCATTTTATTTCTTTTCAAAAAACAAAATTATAACTAACTCAATCACAATTTCAAAAATAAATAATCATAATGTCTCATAAATGTCTTTTAAAACAAAAAATAACAAACTAAAGTTCACAATCTCACAATAATATATTGTTTTGGTTTAAAACTTGTAAGTTCTAAACAACTAGCCAACATAGTCTTAAACTTTTACACTCAGTTCATAATAAAGTTTCAAACTCCTAAGGTTTAAACATTAGATGTTCTATTAGAAGAATATGCCTCCACTTTTCTATGAAAAAATTATTCTTTTGAGAAGACTTGTATATGAGTACTAACCAATATAAAGAGTAAATTACACTCATAAGTAAATATCTTGTATATGATATAAATGTCTTGTATATGATATAAATTACTTATCAGTTGTAATTTACATAATAATATAATCAATTTATTATTAATATTACTAACCAATTTAGTATAACGTTTGGAACTTTTGCAAAAGTTTATTAATAATATACACAGTAAATTACACTGATATTCCCCGATTTTTAGTGAAATTACACAAATTATCCTTCCATTTTTTACACTTACAAAACCCCCTTGATTTATAAACATACATTACATTGACCAACTCTGCAGAAGAAAGAAGTGTAATTTTTTAAACAAAAAAGTGATAAATGTAATTTAGTTAAACAAAATACGATATATGATATAAATTAAATGATGATATGTAAATGTGTTGTATATGATATATATTACATTGATAAGTAATTTACTCATAAATGTCTTATATATGAATAATAAATTGGTTCCAGTGTAAAATGTTCGGTTGGAAAACAATATTAAATTGGTTACATTATTGGAACCACATGTAACCTTAAAATGCTAAAGCAATACTAATATTAGCCTATCGGGATAGTCCGACCCGTCTAAAAAACGGGCTTCCAAAACCGTGCTGAGTATAAAATTTTGGGCTAAAATCTTCGGTTCGACCTGCTAAAAATGTCAATCCCAACGGGTTGGCCCACCGGGCCAAGCCCATATTACCATCTCTATATATGTATATCTAATTTCATTGGTACGATGTTTGACTGAACTGGCGTATCGCCAACTCAATACCTTATCTGATTTGTTAACTTATACAATATTAGAAACATTGTTAACATCCTTTATGGTTTAGCTTAATTATAATAATTATTCATTTTGTTTAAATCATTGCATTCACCATTCACCTTCCGTAAGGGAGATCCGTGTAATGATGACATTCACCTCCCAATATTATAAAGTTATCCAATATAATATGGGTAGATAGATTAAAAATGACTTATGGATATATAAAATATGGATGATGATTTTCTCTAGTACTGAAGAGTCCAATATTAAATGAAAATTGTGACATGTGACAGTTTTTTAACTGCTATGATTTAAATTATTTTCAATTTTTTTTTTTTGTTCATCTTCTTAATCCAGTACTAGAGAAAAATTGTATTAATAAAATATATAAATACTTTCTATAAATTCAATAAACCGAAAAACTTCTCTCTAGATTATAGGTGTAATTGAGGAATAACATTCTAACACGTTTAAAAATATATTACTCATCCATATCTTAATCCTCATTATTTATTCTTGGGAACAACACAGGGAGAGTAAAATTATTGGCTTGGAAGTTGTTTTTTTTATTTTAAATGTAAAAATATAATTTCATTATATTTATATAATAAAATTGTTACATCATATTATTTTTTCACCTTTTTATTTTTATATACTCCATTCTCCCATATGGGAGACGATTCTCACCCTTATCTACTATTTTTCCCTTTCTATGTATTATCATTATTATGAATAAATTTCATTTCATTAGATATTTTTTTGTATTTCCAAGTATATCTCCTCACTATATAAGTAAGAAATTAATATCTTTTAGCAAATGTTATTTTCAACCCACACAACAAGTGTTATTTTCAAGAATCAAATTATTGACATTTTGATCATTCTGAAAATCTAATGAGACCTAATTAGATAAGACTAATGTTTTTCCGCTTCACTTAGCATCCGTTTAGCTCTAGGATGAAAAATCAATCTAATATGGACGGCGTTAAAGGTAATATTTAAAGAATTAAAATATAGAAATATTATATTGAAGATACTAAATTTTAATCTCTTAATGACATTTAGGTGTGTGGAATTAAAACTATAGCTTAGAATTACAATTCCCATTTTGATGGAATTGACTTGAAATTGTTTATAGTTACTCTGTATTTAAATTGGGTAAAGAATTCGAACATAAAATTGAAATTTCAAATTCAATTCCAATTCCATGGTGTACGTTATTGTCAATAATTTGAAATTTTAAATTAATTATATCCTATATGTTGGAATTATTTAATTATATATTTTAAAAGTAATAATATTTACATTTAAAAACTATTTAGCTTTAAAAAATATTTAAGGTCAAAAATCACAGTGGTATTCGTAGTTACAATTTAGCACTTAAACTTTTTGATAATTATTTAAACATTTAAAAATCACAGTGGTATTCGTATTCGTAGTTACAATTTAGCACTTAAACTTTTTGATAATTATTTAAACATTTAAAAATCACAATGGTATTCGTATTCGTAGTTACAATTTAGCACTTAAAGTTATTGATAATTATTTCAACATTTAAATATGGGTTGCTAATTTTTTAACATTCAATCACTAGCCTAGATGATTTTTTTTTTCATATAATGGAAAGCCAAAACAAAACTAGCAAAGGAGAGAAATCTAGATCCACGTAAGATTGACAATCAAGCGAAGCTGTCGACCATGTCTTCATGTTTGTAGACAAATGCGACCCAAGCTAAGCCATGAAATCAGCCACTTTGTTCACATCTCTGTCAACAAACTTGACTTCAACCATCCAATTTCGAGATAACCAAGTACGAACATTTGAGACAACTAGCAAAATATTGTCCAAGCAGATAAGAACACCATCACGAATAACCTGCATCGCTTCAAGACAATCACTTTCAAGAATGACCTTTTTGAAACCCAAGTCCCAAGCCAGCTTCAAACCATGCTCCATAGCCAAGAGCTCAGCCAAGATAGGAGAACCAACTCCAAAGTTGACGCAAAATCCAGACAACAAATGATCATCATGATCGCGAATAGCACCACCCTCACCCATGATATAGAGCCTCTCGTGCAACTATCATCAACATTGAGCTTCACCTGATCCATAGGAGGGCAGAGTCATTGAATTAGAGATAAATCCTCCTCCAAGGTGACACTAAGTCCCAAGTTACTCCACTCGCAATAATCAAGATAAGTAGTGCGAACGACAAAATTAATATCCCAAGTGACATTGCTTAAAATGGAGTTGTTCCTCCACCTCCACCTCCAAGTCCACCAAACACCAACAATCCAGAGAAGAACATTGCGACATTTGTAATTATCCATCAACCATAACTGAAAAGAGCTATCCACAAGTCAAAACCAAGTCTCTTCTAGAGAGTTGAAGATTCACGACAGTCCATGAAAATAGGCATAAGATCCTCATCACCTGCCTGACATCTCATGCATATAGGATTCAAAGACATGTTCCTCTTCAAACAAAACTCATTAGAAGGGAGAGCCTCATGAATACCAAGCCAACACATAAGTTTAACTTTCTCGAGAACTCTTAGCGCCACACCCACCGTTAGACCATGGACATGGTGTCATCATCCTTAGGATAGTAGTTAAGCCACCAATAACCTTAATTAGCCAAATAAGCACTCATAGCATTGTCATCCCAAGTCCACCCCACTTCTTCATTTTGGTTAGTTAGAGTGTAAGTCCTGCAAATGGAATTCTTAGTAGTAGAAAGAACCATTGTGAAAAGAATGTTGAAATTCCAAATCATATCTTACCAAACATCCTTCACCTGAAGCTGAGTATCAGAGATATTGACAAAATTAACATAGTTTCAAAGCTTACCAAAGTCTGTCCAATTGTCATACCAAAAAGATTTAGTCTCACTTCCTAGATGAAGAGAAAAACCATCCTTGAGGTGGTCGGCTAGCCTTGACAACGTTTCTTCAAGTATAGGACGCAATTGCCTTCAACGGAGGAAACAACAAAAAATTATCACCAAGGTATTTACTCTTCAAGGCTCTACACCACAACTTATCGTTATCACTAGCCATATTCCAACACATCTTGCCAAGGAGGGAGATATTGACAATTCTTGCATTCATAACCCAAGACCACCATCTTTTTTGTGTTTAGTGAGGACATCCCAACTCAAAGTTAAGACTACGTTTGTTGATATCCCCACCCCACTTTGTTGATATCCCCACCCCACACAGAGTCACTCGTCATTCTGTTTATTTCATTACACACATTGGGGAAGTCACATATCTTGCATGGTGCAGATAGGAATAGAAGAAATAATCGATTTTAACATAGTGACGACTCTATTTCATATCAAGAAATTTTTCATGTCTCTCCATGAAAACATAGTGACGACTCTATTTCATTGTTAACTGGAACTTTAACATGCTCCCACTAGATTGGATTTTCATTACAAAATGCACTTCTAAGAAATTAAATCTTGACTTAAGGTTAGGAAGTAAATTTGCTATGAACTTTTCTGCTAATCTAACTAAATGTAACAATTAGTTAGCAAAATAACAAATGGAGGGAAACAAAAAAGGGTTCTACCCCTTTTTTTTGGAGATAAGAAGAAGGCGGAGAGAAGTTCATTTTTACACTATCCATATCTTCATGCTCATTATTATTATTAATAATATTATTAATAAGTGGGTTGGATTAAATAACGAAGTGCATCAGATATCAAATATTATTCAAGTTTAAAGGAAAGTTTTACCGCGTAAGACCTGAAATGATATATGAGAGTGAATGTTAAACAATTAACTTTATATAGCAGAGATGAGAATATTAGATGGATGAGTGAACACTAGAAAATATAAAATTAGAAATGAATGTATCAAAAAGAAAGTTGAAGTAACTCTTATCGTAGAAAACAGTCAAAATATAGAATGGTGAACAATAAAAAAGAATGTATCAAAAATAAAGTTGAAGTAACTCTTATCATAATGCCAATTGTCCATTCATATAAGATAACAGGTTTTTTGGGTGATTAGTTCATGCAACATCATAGTGAAAACCAAATCATGAATGAGCATGTCTAGTGAATTTTCATACATAGAAGGTTTATTTAACAAAAGTGGTTCTTTTTTTATTAAGATTGAAACAACAGTAATGAAAGGTTTTGGTGGTTTTCAAAGCTTGGCAATTAGGCCATTCTGAATAGGCTTGTTGGTATGAACACCATTCTCCTTCTCATCCAAATCACTTATGCTTGGAGGAACATCTACTGCTGGTGAGCAATTGAAAAACCCATGTGGCTGCATCATTTACACACACAAATATAGCACCATTTCTATCATAATATGCACATAATTTCAGACATTAAGGTAAGGTAATAATGATGAATGGAATAATACCATAAGCATAAAGCCGATGCGATCAACCGGCATGACAGGCCAGTCTTCCAATCGAGGAATGTGTGTCAATCCAAACACGTACCTGCAAAAAACATTTCCATGCAATCATCAATCATCATATTAAGGAATCCGACAACCTCAGTTACTTAGTGGAAAAGTAACTAACCAAAGAACTATATCGGCTTCTTCCAGTGGTCGATTTTGCTTGACCCAAGTAGCCAAACCCTCCCCGACACGCTGGTTTTGATTAGGGAACTCTCCTCCGGGATACATTTCGTCATTAGCATAAGCAGTAACCCAGAGATTGTGCTTTAAGAAAGCTGCTCTTCTCATAAACTTGGCCTCTGAACCAGCAAACGGTAAACAATTTGAGCCAGGTACAAGCTTGAAACCTGTTAGATGCCCAGTTCGGTTCACAGTCCTAGTGTTCCTAACCTAAAACAGAAAATTTACTTCAGCAACTCTTGGAAAAAAGTGAAAAATCCTAATGATAAAGATATAAAAAAATATCAGACACGGTGAATATGCGTGTAGGAAACGTGTAATTGGAAAATTATAAAACGAAGAAAGTATTCCGTTTAAGATAAAAGTGGACAGAACTTACAATCCAATGACGAGCAGATGAAGGGTCACAATCACGCATTGCTTCCAATTCTGATTTAAGCAGTTTTTCCTCAGCATAAAATGCATTGTTGTGAACATTATTACTTCCTGGCTCTTCAACTTTAACATTCATCTCAACAACCTGGGAGCAGGAAGATATCGGCTTTATACTTTGTCAATTATTGTTTATGAACACACTAACAAGGATTTTTCTAACTTTGTGGTTTATGAGTAAGATTCGTATATAAAAAAGGAATCATTGATCAAACTACTAGTTATAAAACTGGAAGTTCAAGATGGAAAACCTCATAATGCAATGGGTTGCGGTAATGTCAAAGATCATAGTAGTTGTTAGTTAAAACACATTATGAGAATAGAAACTACTGTGCAGTACTTAATATATAGTACTCTTCACATGATGACCTGATTAAACGCTTCACCAGGCTTGCAATCAACTGCCATGTCCATACGGGCAACAAAGAAGTGTTGGTGGACAGGCGCATACAACCCAGGTGCAATAGTTGTGCCGTATTTTCGAGTTTCACCCGGTTGCAATGCTCCTAAGCTGAGAATTCCTGTGAGTTTGACCTCGGCTTCTATTTTTCCATCCTGTGAGAAGGGATACACAAATACAGAATTACAGATATAACCAACTAGCATTACAACAAAAACAACCAACTCGTATTGTAGAAGTTTAAACATTTAAGTCCACTAAGAAAAGCAATTTGGAACACCCGAGGAGTATAACCATAAATCTCTTAATCATACAGTTAAGTTGAAATAATGGAAACGAAGTGTCTCCACAGAACAATTTGATCATGCAAGGAATGCTAGTAATCTGGGAAATATAGTATGGCGTATGGCCGTCCTCTTGATACATCGGTAGGCCTTAAAACCACATCGATGGTTCTACCAATTTCATTAGACAGACTCACGGGTATATGCATGGACATTAACTTGCCTGATAAAAGTGCCAGAAAAATCCATACTCATAGTTAGCTACAGTACATATAAAAGACACTGTTAGTCTTCTAGACCGTCGAACTTCAGCCAAACCTGTTCTCCAATCTTGATGCTTCCATAAAATTCCATGATCTTCTTCATGCATGCAAACACAATTCTCAATTGTTTCAACACCTCCATAGAAGTTTGTGAAGTGCGCATCAAAGTACTTGATAGAGCCTAAACAATCACAGCCCTGCAATAATGACATCATACAAAACAAGTTCAGTTTCGCCTACATCGAAGAAGGAGAACAAATTAAAATACTATATTGAAGTCTAAACAAATAATGCCTACCTTCTTGAGAGAATGAGCATTTTTACCAAGGCCGTCTTCGCCAGCATCAAAAGCATTTTTCCTATAGTGAGGATCATTCGGATCTCCATAAGGTACCACCATCTCAACAAAACTCAGTCTGTGGGCCACAGGCCTTCGCCCTCGACTTCCATCAATATAGGCTACTGAATAAATAACCAAACCCTCCCTAGGAGTGAATCCAATACGAAAGTTCCACTGCAAAATGAACAATTTGTTTTAGAAGTTCTCCACATGGACATACGAATTAGTTTTGGAAAAGAAGTAAGTGGACAAACAATCACCTTCTGCCATTGAATGAAGTGCCCATTGACACGAAAACTTGGACCTTCAGGCTGAATAATTTGTAAAGGTTTCACATCACTTCGGTCAACTCCTCCCCGGGTTTCGGCAGAAGTATAATTCCTTAGTGGATCAGCTGGTGGAAGGGGTACAAGTCTACGGTCTTCAAACTCAAGAACAATCATATTTTGCATATCAACAAGAACATGGATTCCTTCAACTGGACGAGCATAGCCATTTTCCAAAGGGCAGTCACTCTCGGTCCTACAAAAGATTAGAGGTTTAGCAAGTCTGCGGCTAGGAGCATCAGCTTCACCGTGATATCCAGCACACCTGCAGATTTCAGAAACAAAAGTATTAAGACATAACCAAAATAAGTTCTCATAAAATGTCAACGAACGGAGCCAGTAACTAACCAGGGATCTACCATCACAAGATCCATATCCTCAATTCCTCTCTTCTTCATTGCTTCTTGAAATGGAGGGAAGTCCTTTACAACAGCTTCACATTCAGCATACTCCACAGCATCCTACAATTGTAAAATGAAAAGCAAAAACAATGTTGATTTTAGATTAACGGAAATAAGGACTGGGAGGTCAATGTAGTAGTTGCTGTAATTATCAGTTATCGCAACTTATTTGACCACATCGATGTGCTAAAGAAACCATTAGGGATATGTTATGCAGAATGATGATAAATCTTATTAGGGCTTCAATATGAGAATTAGGATTTTATTTGTAATTAGGGTTTTACAATTTGGGAATTCTTCAATCTTGTGAAGTAGAATTCGATCCTTTTTTCAGAAAAGGGTATTTTTCAATCTTATTGGTTCCTCATCAATAGGCCTATAGTTGTGCGATGTTTAAGTTAGTAGAAGGGAAAATAAAGGTATTCCAATTCTCTAATCCTTCAATGCAAGTATTGCGAAAGCCATTTAACTTCTAGAAGGTAAATAAACTCAAATCATAAATTAATGTAAAATCATAGTAAAACATGTAAGCGGTTCACTTGGGTATGTGGTTCGTCACTTTTTTCGTTAAGTTTATGAGACCTTTACGACAAACCCTGTATGTAGTACGGTGAATTCGATACACTGTATGTAGGTTAAAATGTTAAATAGATAAGGATTGGCAAGGAAAAAACAGTAAAGGGGACGAATCCAATTATTTACTTCCAGGATGTAAGTACGCCAAAGCCATTAAATTGTGTATGGTAAACAAGTTCAGTCGAAAAAATAATGTAAAACTAAAATAGCTTATGCGGTTATGCCAATGGCTTGTTAATATAGATAATGGTTTACTAGTGCAGTGTACGGCTTCCTTCCTTTAAGCTCTTCATGCAAGATTTACCAAAGCTATTAAAATTCTAAAAGGCCAATTTACAAATTACACATAAAAAATGGAATAGTACAAGGTTAAATAATCTAGTTATCAATTAGCATGCAGATAAAGAAGATTCTGCAATTCTTAATAAGAGCACCATTTCAAGGAAGAACACAAAATTAATAGTAAGTATGTACCATTGGAGGCTGAACATCTGGAACAACTTTAGAAGAAATGACTTTGCCTCTATGGTGTCCACCTCGAGTTGCAGCATGAACTTCTGAGAGTTCAACGACCCATATGCTTGTCTCATTTGACCCTTTATTGTAAACAATGAGTCTTGCTTTTCTTGGAGGAAGTTTAGATGGAATCACAGGCCCGCCTTTTGTCCTCGGAAGCAGTGATGGCTGGAAAGGAGGGAAGAAGTATGCATCCGCTAATGCAACAACTTGCTTATCCGGTTCTATCAATGCTACTTCGACGAAGCGCATGCCATCCCTCACCTAAAAGGTAATCAAGGAACTTCGTCAACAAGTAAGCACTATCATTAAGAGAGATCATGACCTGATACACCTAATATGGTTTGTGTTTTACCATTACTTGGAAGTAAAGTCGGGCAATATCAACTGAAAAAGGACGTGTAATCTACCTCAGGTGTCGCGCCGGCTGCCCGAACAGTCGCTACAGCTACTGATATTTCAGCAGCAGAAAGTGGATCCAAAGGGTGGCAGGTTTGAGCTCTCACCATGACAGGGATACCTATGTCAAAGGAAAAAACTTTTACTTTTGATAAAAGAGAAAATTCACAAAAAGGATCAAGACACATTAAATTATGGGGAGAATAAGAAATCCTCCAAAAAAAACATAGGATAACAACAACAACAAGAAATCCAAGAAAAACAGGTCATAAAACTTCCAAATCTGAAATATCAACACCCTTGAAGCAGCCAATAGCATAACAGCATGAAGAAGCTAAAAACTTTATTTTATCCCGGATCAAAATTCGAGGATAAAAGAAACACCCTTAAAAAAATACAATATGAGTGTTCCTCTCCAGCGAGATAGATTCATTAAGGGTCTGTTTGCGAGTTGAATATTGGAAAGAAAGGAAAGGAAATGGAAGACTTGAGAGCCATGAAATACACTTGTGAAATGAGGGTTCTCTTTCTTTTCATCCCCTCCAAAATTCAACTCTCAAACGACCCTAAAGGACCGCATAAAGTGAAGATTTCCATAGAAGGTTTGAAATTGAGAACGAATATTAATATGATGATCTTCATAGAATTAAATATCGCCACAATGTGAAAATCTTTCTTTATGCAATTAAAGCGGAAAAATGACAATTGATTTTCCTTTGCAAGTAGTATATGATGAAGTTAAACAACAACAAAAGTAAAGTTCATAAAGAAAAAAAATCAAGACCCAGAATAAGAAAACATGTAGTATATGTTTATTTGGTATAACCAATAGTATCCCCTCAGTAACAAACTAACCCATTTCGGGGTGCATAGCTGTCACTACAAACAAAACAAATGTCGCTCAAACTAATCGAACTTTTGACCTATCTGGGATCCAATAAAGCCTTATATCAGTATACCAACGTCTCATCACTAGTATGTAGTGTAAAATGATAGTAAAGAGATGGCATATCATGCTTCAATCACAATTAAGATGAAGAATTGAAACTCTAAAATCACAATACATAAAAAATCAAGTATTTTTTCAACTAGTTGAGTCAGCTACATAGATCATAATAATAACACTACCCAGATCATAAAAGAAAGAAAGAAATAACCTTTGGCAGAAGGGGTTTTGGGAGGAGTATCGGAGAGGGAATCAACGGCGGAGATGAAGGCGGAGATGGGAGGAGAAGAAGGTGTTGTGGGGTTGCCGGAAATAACTCCGGGGGCACAACAAGGCGTCGTTTTTTTCTGAGTTGAGGCCATTGTAAAGGATTACCAAACTCACCGCAGTAAAAAATCCAACTGTAATGTTCCACTGACATACAGGATGAAGAATGCAAGTCACCACCACTCTCCACCGCCGACGCCACCGCCACCGCCACAAATAACTGCTACTCACGGCCGAGAGAGAAAGTTGATGAGTTATTATTGCAGAACATACATGTAGATATATAGCTACTTTACAACTAATTTTTCTTATAACTTCAAAAAAAAATACATTTCTTTTAACAAAATCTTGGAACTTTTTTAATTAAAGAATAAAGTTTGATTATTTCAATTTCACCCTTATGTTCTATAACCATCAAAAATCAACAGGACATTGGTATAGTGGTATAAAGTATATTAGATTTAAGAACGACCAAAAAGTTAAGAGTTTAATTTTTGTGAGCAATACTTTTCGGAGAGATAATCACACATCTCAAAATAGATTCGTTCCTTACCAAAAAAATTGAGAGAATACATTTGGTAGTATAAAAAATATTTGATACATATAAAATTAACAATGAGAATTTTGTCTAAGGTCAAATAGATCCCTAAATTAACAAAGAGGGTTTCATCCCAAATAAGTCCAAATGTGAAATAATTGATTAGAGGGAGTGAAACTCATGCACACCAAAAAGAATTAATTTGGTGAGGATATGATTACATTTTATCTCCCACAAAGTCTGTGACTTGATGTGATTGATCATTAAGACACATAATTATTAAAATTTTAACTTAAATATATTTTTCAATCAATTACACCAAGTAATATATAAAGTAACATAATTTATAAAACAAAAGATATATTCCCGATGAGAATACCTTATTTATAGCAAAAATATTTATCATTACATAATTAGGAAGAAAAAAATAATCATAAAAAATTCAAACATTAGTCACATTATTTTCTTTAAGCATTTATATGATTTGTTTTAGAACATTTTGATTATTATCTTTAACTCGTATTTATGATATTTAATGAATGGGAGGGGATCCACTTATTTCAATGGTAAGTTTTTTAAACTTAATACATATCTTAGCCATCAATTTTAGAAAAATTCAATGGTTTGAATTAGTGAGTAAATCTAAACCATTGGATTTCATTAGAATTGATGACTAAGAGATATTCAGTAAGTTTAAAAAACTTACTCTTAGAGTGAATGAATATCTTCTCTTAATGAATTAGATTAACATATTTCTCAAAAAAATTGGTAGATGCACGGAAATTTTGAGGAAAATAAATATTTATTCTTAACTAAATTAAATATTTTTTGGATGTTGATTTTTGGGAATTGGTTGTAAAATATGGTATAAAGTTGTATAGAGAGATGCACCTCCCTTTAAAAGTGGGAAGTATTGATCCATTATTAAAAAAGGCAAGTAGGCAAGTGGGGTTTGTTTTATTTGATAAATATAGTTATTTATTTGAATATTTAAATTAATGGTTATTATTGATATGAATATAATTCTTCATCACACAAAAGGAAAATGATATATCATTTTACTAAATCCTTATACTCACAAGAAAATGACCTATATCACTTATAACTCAATTACTAATAAATAAAGTATCATTTTATGACATATATTATTTTTATGGATAAAATAATTAATAGGAGAATTTAGTATGAAGATATAAGATTGAGAAATGAAGAGTGGGTGGGGAAACATGTCATGTCATTATCATCAATGTAGCTGATGATGAAGACTTCCACATACAAACACTTTCATATCAAATGGAATATGAATCTCCCAAAGGTGGAATCCACATATTAAATTAAATACAACTAATTTTATTTTTCAATATGAGTTTAATATTTATATATTATCATTGTAAATAATATTAATAAAGTATTGGTTTAGTAGTGTAAGATCTCGTTATATCTTAGGATGATTAAAATATCAAGAGATCGATTTCTGTGAGTGATACTTGTTCGAAGGGATGATTATCATCCTGAAGAAGATATTGGTAGTAAAAAAACTGTAAAGATTCTTATATATTCAGTATATCATACAACATTTATTTATATTACTTTTTTTGAATAATCAAATGATTATAAAACATGACTATTAATGATACAATGATATTATATAAATTTCATTGGCAATAATTCATTTTTTCTCTCTCTTTTAATATACAGGTATATTTAACAATCACATTCAAATAGTCTAGGTGTATCCTAGGCATGACGGACCCGTGGTCCTTAGTGAGGGCATGTGCTTCCAAGAAGCTTTTTATATATGCATCTCACATTTTAAAGTGGAATGTCTAAAGAGAAGTAATAATCGTCTTAAAAAAAGTATAATATAAAGTTGGTTGTTTGTATGTGATTCTTGAATTTAATAGATTCAATTTTGCATTTAACAAGGAAAGTTTCTTGAATTTAATAGATTCATTTCTGCATTTAACAAGGAAAGTTTCATTTGTTTGATAACTTGAAAATTATAAAATTATTTCAATCATGTAAGTTTTGATAATGCATATTTAAAAATTGGTAAGGGTGGAAGACTTAAGGAGTAATGTGATAAGTTGATTGATGTAACATCCCAAAATTTGCAATTTTTGAATATAGTGGATAACATGAAGTCTGGGAGCTACTTGGTGATTCTCACTTGAGCGAGAGGAGCTCGCCCAAGCGAGGGACTCAATGTTGTTCCTAGGTATTTTCCTGGGTTTATCGCCTGAGCGAGACGGAGCTCGCTTAAGCGAGAGAGTGGTGTGGCCTCGGGACAAATCTCGCCCGGGCGAGAAAATGTCGCCCGAGCGAGAGCATCAGTTCCTGAATGATGCGAAGAGTCGTGAGTTCTCGCCCAAGCGAGCCTACCCTCGCTTGAGCGAGAGTCTAAAATCTTAAAACCTAAAATAGACGTCCCAAGTGAGGATTGGGTATTACTTTCGAAAAAACAAGAGAAGAGGAACGGTTGAGAGAGTTGTGCACCCTTAGAGTCAAGGAAAAGACCGGAGTGTTGAAATTTCTAACAATTTATGGGTCACAAATATAATTCTATAATTGTGTTATAGCCATTATGTATTTAGCCAATATATATAAAATGGTCTTATGGATTAATTTGGTGGCTAAGGGCATATGTGTCATGAAATATTATGAGTGTAGATACCTTCGGGCAATTTCTAATTTGATGAAGGGACTGAATTAGAATATTGCAACTTAAGTGGTAACCGTTAATGTTACCTTTATGTGTTATAGTCCCCAGTTGCAGAGCAACGGGTTTTATTGAGTAACTGATGTTATAAGGGTTGGTTTATGAGGATATGTGACTTAAGTCACAAAACCAACATATATATAGAAAAGAGAAAGGCATAAGGATAGAGCCCTCTTATTCTCACAAAACATTCAGGAACATCATGAGCACTCTTGTTCTCTCCGGAATTCCCCTATAGCGGAGCGAACGGAAAACCATCAGGCTCTAGCAACCGGAACATCCTACAACCCACATACCTCGGAGCATTCGGAATGGCTAACCAAGGTATGCGTTTTCTTCTTCACTATGAAACCAATTGGGGTTTTCTTCGGTCTGGATTAGGATTGTTCCATTAGGGTTTATGTATGGGCATAAACATTTGGTTTCGGAACAATGTCCTAATCATTCGGTTTCGGGGATACGATTAGGATTAATCGGAAATATCCAACAAGTGGTATCAGAGCCACCCCAATTTGGTTCATATGTGAAATTTGGGTTTTGTGTGTGATGTTATTCATGTTTTCCCCAAATTGGGTTTTGTTTTGCAAAATTGATGATTGCTATAACATTATTTTGAAACAATAGCAATGATAATGCATTTTTTGGCTGTTTTGGGGTAAATTTTGCGAAAAAACCCGATGGAGAACCTCCAACTTCGTCAAAACCCTCGGGTAGACGAAGGGTTCTCGCTCAAGCGAGAAACCTGTCGCTCAAGCGACATTGAGGCAGTAGCTGCGACAAAATGGTTGGGTTCTCGCTCAAGCGAGAAACCTGTCGCTCAAGCGACGTTGAGGCAGTAGCTACGACAAAAGGAGTTGGATTCTCGCTCAAGCGAGACCCATCTCGCTCAAGCGAGACCCCTCTCGCTCAGGCGAGACCCTTCTTGCTCAAGCGAGATTCAGGGACAATTTTGGGGTCTTTTCCAAGTAAATTTTTGGGACTTTGGTATCTTTATGCATTGAACATGGTTATGATAAGGTTACCCGCTAAGTTGTCTGTTATTTCAAGTGAGCCAATTGAAGTGGAATGTCACCAAAGTGACCTCTTTCATGGATATAACTCATAAGGAATATTAGATGTTGGTGTGTGTGGTTATTCATGCGAATATTAGCTGGCCCAAAGGAAAGTTAATGTTTGGCCGAAGATCATGCACACTGGCGATGATAAACATGTGATAATTATTCAGTTTTATACATGTGAGTGATGAATCAATCCAAAGAGGGATTCGTCAGTTGACATGTCTTATTATCAATGTTGATCATTGCAACAAGAGTACCACTTGCAGTTAATATTACTGTCCAAAGACTTGATATTAATGGTGCGCTAGGTATCTTGATTGGGACATACCATTGTTTATAGCATATTGATGATTTTGAGTTGTGAGCATGTTTTAATTTATTGTCTTTTGTTCTATTCAGCACCAATTATTGTTTCTATATCTGCAAATCTGAATTCGGTTCCGGTCCTCAATGGAACAAATTTTGAGGACTGGAAAGAGAACATGGAAATTGTTCTTGGCTGCATGGATCTGGACTATGCATTAAGGGTAGAGCAACCACCTTCTCCTTTGGAATCCAGCACCTCTAAAGAGATAAAGGATTATGAGAGGTGGGAGCGCTCCAATCGCATGTGTCTCATGATCATTAAGCGCGACATTCCAGAAGTCTTTAGGGGTACTGTCTCTGATAAGATAACAAGTGCCAAATTTTTCCTTGCTGAGATAGAAAAGCGCTTTGCAAAAAGCGATAAGGCGGAAACAAGTACTCTGTTACAGAACTTGATTTCCATGAGGTATCAAGGCAAGGGAAATATAAGGGAACACATTATGGGAATGTCCAACATTGTCTCAAAGCTGAAGGCTCTTAAGCTTGAGATGTCGGAAGACTTGCTCATCCATCTGGTTTTAATTTCTCTTCCTGCACAATTCAGTCAGTTTAAGATTTCTTATAACTGTCAAAAGGAGAGATGGACTCTTAATGAGCTCATTTCATTTTGTGTGCAAGAAGAGGAAAGGATGAAGCAAGAAAGGACAGAAAGTGCCCATTTTGTTAGTACCTCTAAAGACAAGGGCAAAAGGAAAATAATTATGGAGCCCAAGAATGAAGCTGCAAAGGGTCCAGTGCAAAAGAAGCAGAAGCATGTTACTGTTTGTTTCTTTTGCAAATAATCTAGACATTTAAAGAAGAAATGTGAAAAGTATCACGCTTGGCGTGCTAAGAAAGGTACATTTCTTGGTTTGGTCTCTTCTGAGGTCAATTTAACTTCAGTACCTGGAAACACTTGGTGGTTAGACTCCGGTTCAACTTCTAACATCAGTGTTTCACTACAAGGTTGCTTGAACTACCGAAAGCCTAATTTTGTTGAAAGATACATATTCGTTGGCAATGGAAAATCGGTAGAAGTTGAAGCTATAGGACATTTTAGGTTATTATTAAGTACTAGTTTATATTTGGATTTGAAAGACACCTTTGTTGTACCGTCTTTTAGACGGAACTTAATTTATGTTTCTTATTTGGACAAATTTGGTTATTATTGTTCATTTGGAAACAATTCGGTTAAATTGTCTTTAAATTCAAATATTGTTGGAACTGGTACTCTTATGATAAATGATAACCTGTATATGTTGAATATTGTAGCTGATTATAGCGAAACCTTGAATGTGGAATCACGTGGTACTAAACGTAAAATTGATAATAATAATTCAGGTGCATTATGGCACAAGCGCCTAGGTCACATTTCTCAAAAGAGAATTGAGCGTCTTGTGTCAGATGGGATCTTGGATTCCATTGACTTCACAGACCATAAGGTTTGTGTTAAATGCATAAAAGGTAAACAGACCAAACAATCGAAAACTGGTGCATATAGAGCTTCAGACGTCTTAGAATTGATACATACAGACATATGTGGGCAATTCTCTACGGCTTCCTGGAATGGTCAACATTATTTCATATCATTCATAGACGATTATTCTCGTTATGCATACATTTTTCTTATTCATGAAAAGTCCCAATTAGTGGACGTGTTCAAAACTTTTAAGGCTGAAGTTGAAAATCAACTCAGCAAAAGGATAAAGTGCGTCAGATCTGATCGTGGTGGTGAATACTACGGTAGATATGACGGTTCAGGTGAAAAACGTCCAGGGCCTTTTGTCAAATACCTAGAGGAATGTGGTATAGTCCCACAGTACACTATGCCAGGATCGCCTAGCATGAATGGTGTGTCTGAAAGACGAAACCGGACTCTTAAGGATATGGTAAGGAGTATGATTTGTCATTCTACCATATCAGAGTCACTCTGGGGAGAGGCACTTAAGACTGCAGCTTATATTCTTAATAGAGTACCAACTAAAGCGGCTGCCAAAACACCTTATGAGCTCTGGACTGGGCGAAAGCCTAGTCTTAAGCATTTTCATGTGTGGGGATGTCCATCTGAGGCAAGGCCTTATAGGCGTTATGAAAAGAAATTGGACTCCCGTACAGTGAGCAACTACTTTATTGGTTACTCTGAAAAATCAAGGGGCTATAAATTTTATGATCCAAATTTAAGATCCATATTTGAGACGGGTACAGCCACGTTCTTTGAGGATATTGAGTTTGAGGGAGAAGATAAGGTAAGAAACTTTGTCTTAGAGGAAGAATCGGTATCAATTCCAGATCCGATTCATATAGTTGCTTCTGATAAAGCAAATTTGGAACCTCTTCAAGACATTCTCCCTACTCAAGATGAGTTAGTAATTCATGAAGGACAAACTCAAATTCCTCAAGAACATGGACAAGAGTTGCAAGAGCCTATAGCTTTGCGTAGATCCACTAGAGAAAGGAGGAATGCAATTCCAGATGATTACATCTGTTTTCTCCTGGAAAATGAGGGTGATGGAGTTATGGATAACGATCCTTCAAACGTTCGAGAAGTCATCCAAAGTTCCAATTCGGAAAAGTGGATTGAAGCAATGAAAGAGGAGTATAAATCCATGCAAGACAATAAAGTTTGGGAACTTGTCCCATTACCAGAAGGTAAGAAACCCATTGGTTGCAAATGGATTTTTAAGATCAAGCGGGATTCTAACGGTAATGTGGAAAGCTATAAGGCACGTCTTGTAGCTAAGGGTTTTACTCAAAAGGAAGGGATTGACTATAAAGAGACTTTCTCTCCGGTATCATCGAAAGACTCTCTTAGGACAATCCTCGCTCTTGTAGCTCATTATAATTTGGAGCTTCATCAGATGGATGTCAAAACAACTTTTCTCAATGGAAACATTGATGAAAATATTTATATGGTGCAACCAGAAAACTTTGTGTCGAGAGACCCAAAGAATATGGTTTGCAGATTGACAAAATCTATCTATGGACTAAAACAAGCGTCTCGTCAGTGGTACCACAAATTTCATGAGGTGATTCTCTCATTTGGTTTTGAGATGAATTCAGTCGAGGATTGTGTGTATCACAAATTCAGTGGGAGCAAACACATTTTCTTGCTCTTGTATGTGGATGACATACTGCTTGCCACTAATGATGTGGGTACCTTGTTGGAAACCAAGTCATTTCTCTCCAGTAATTTTGAAATGAAAGATCTTGGTGAAGCTTCTTTTGTATTAGGAATTCAGATACACCGAGACAGATCTCAGGGTATTCTTGGATTATCATAGAAGAGCTATATAGAAAAGGTACTTAAAAGATTTGGCATGCAGAATTGTAAACCAATGGATACTCCAGTTACTAAGAGAGACAAATTTAGTCTCAATCAGTGCCCTAAAGAAAATCTGGAAATTCAGGAAATGCAAAAGATCCCTTATGCATCAGCTGTAGGGAGTCTAATGTATGCTCAAGTATGTACGCGTCCAAATATAGCGTTCATAGTTGGGGTTTTAGGCAGATATATGAGTAATCCAGGAATGGATCACTGGAAAGCAGCCAAAAGGGTCATGAGGTACTTAAAGGGAACAAAAGACTATATGCTCACATATAGGAGATCAGGCCAATTAGAGATCATTGGGTATTCTGACTCCGATTTTGCGGGATGCCAAGACAGCAGACGATCCACTTCGGGCTATGTATATCTATTAGCAGGTGGTGCAGTTTCTTGGCGCAGTGCCAAGCAAACTCTTGTGGCTTCATCCACAATGGCAGCAGAATATATAGCATGTTATGAGGCATCACATCAGGCGACATGGCTGAGAAATTTTGTCACTGGGCTGCGGATTGTGGAAGGAATTGAAAGACCACTAAGGATATACTGTGACAATAAGTCAGCCGTGTTGTTCTCCAATAACAATAGGAGTACAGCAAAGTCGAAACACATCGACATAAAGTTCCTAGTTGTTAAGGAGAAAGTACAAAGCAGACAGCTTTCCATAGAACACTTAGGTACTAACTCCATGATTGCGGATCCTCTTACAAAAGCTATCACACCCAAGGTCTTTCATGAGCATACTGCTCACATGGGTGTTCTACAGTGTGAGGATCATTTGGTTTAGTGGGAGTTAGAACGTGTATACACTTTTATGTTTTATGGAATTTCAGTATTATAGATGAATACTTTGTATTCAAACTTCAGTTGATTAATCATTCGGTTTGGTATTCTGTCATTATGCTTTGTACAATAAGGTTTTATGTTATAATTAAGGATCTCACTAAAGTAAAGTAGGACCAGTTGAAAATTGACATGTAAAGACCATATTCATGTGATTTTCATGCTACACATTTCATGATGTATCTATGTCATTTGGTTGTGTCAATGTTGGTGATCATTGTTGAATTAGTCATGATTGATATGACGAAGTTCACTGTGGTTCGATATGGAGACGGGACTAATGGACGGGATAATTTGGGTATGCCTGTGACATAATGATATATTAAGCGCGCAATAAGGATAACACATATGGTGAATCATATATGTGACCAGTGGGAGATTGTTGGAATTTCTAACAATTTATGGGTCACAAATATAATTCTATAATTGTGTTATAGCCATTATGTATTTAGCCAATATATATAAAATGGTCTTATGGATTAATTTGGTGGCTAAGGGCATATGTGTCATGAAATATTATGAGTGTAGATACCTTCGGGCAATTTCTAGTTTGATGAAGGGACTGAATTAGAATATTGCAACTTAAGTGGTAACCGTTAATGTTACCTTTATGGGTTATGGTCCCTAGTTGCAGAGCAACGGGTTTTATTGAGTAACTGATGTTATAAGGGTTGGTTTATGAGGATATGTGACTTAAGTCACAAAACCAACATATATATAGAAAAGAGAAAGGCATAAGGATAGAGCCCTCTTATTCTCACAAAACATTCAGGAACATCATGAGCACTCTCGTTCTCTCCGGAATTCCCCTCTAGCAGAGCGAACGGAAAACCATCAGGCTCTAGCAACCGGAACATCCTACAACCCACATACCTCGGAGCATTCGGAATGGCTAACCAAGGTATGCATTTTCTTCTTCACTATGAAACCAATTGGGGTTTTCTTCGGTCTGGATTAGGATTGTTCCATTAGGGTTTATGTATGGGCATAAACATTTGGTTTCGGAACAATGTCCTAATCATTCGGTTTCGGGGATACAATTAGGATTAATCGGAAATATCCAACACGGAGAAGAGGTAAATCACTTAACTTAGCCTCTCTTATGGTTGAATGTCATAGTTTTGAATGAGGTTTCTTCTCCATGTTTAGGGATAAAATCCCATAAACCCTCTTTTGACATTGTGGTTCGTTTTGCTTTGGAAAACCTTGTAAAACTCATAGAGTATGAATTGTTTTTCGAAATGGGTGTGTGAGGAGTTGTTTTCAAAACCATAGAGTCATTTCAATATTAGGGAAAACCCTTCTATTGAGGACGAAACGAATAGATGATGTTTTCTTATGTTGTATGAGTATTGGTTAGTACTATTAATGTCTTGATATGTAAATTGATGTGTTGTGATTGTTGTTGTTTTTGGTTGAAAGACCCTAAGGTTGGAGGAGACGGCGGAGAACGCAACTAAGCTTTAGTGCAAAGCATTAGCGAAAACTCAGGTGAGGGAACAACATTAAACTTTGTGGTATTAGAATCTTGACATTGGAAACTCAAACGACACTCACTAGTTGGAGGGTTTCAATTGGTTAACACGATTAAACGGGAAATCTCATGAACATCCTATTTAACCGCGTTAGTCCTACGGATGTGAATGATATGTTTGACCTGCCTTTGTGGTATGGATTTTGACCTGCCTTCGTGGTATGGATTTTGACCTGCCTTCGTGGTATGGATTTTGACCTGCCTTCGTGGTATGGATTTTGACCTGCCTTCGTGGTATGGATTTTGACCTGCCTTCGTGGTATGAATTTTGACCTGCTTTCGTGGTATGGGTTTTGATATGCACTTGTAGTATGGATGTTGGTTGTGGTTGATGGTTGAAAGTTGATTGTACTACGGATGAGTGGTATGGTTATGATTAATGGTTCGTTGAGTCTTATGGACGCGTTCGTGCTGAAATGATGCGTAGTTCCTGTTCCGCAATGTTCTAATGTTATTATTCTATTTAAACCCACCATGTTATATATTGCATGTATTTAATGACTGACTCTCTCTATGTTGTCTTGTTTACTTAATCCGTGGTAATCGGATTGTAGGTGGAGCTATGGAGTAAGAGACTTCAGAGTCTTGGAGTCAATTCGTTGCATTGGATTTAGCGTGTGTTATCTAGTGATTCTAAACAATTGTAATTGTTGATATTGGACCCGTTTATGAGAGTTTCATTATGTCTTAGATGTTTGGTTTAATAGTCTAAAAGGTGTAGAAATTAGCGTTGTGGAATTAACGTACTGTTTTCCTTTTATTGTTTCACTCATACTATTAGAGTGGTTGGTTGAATCTTAATGAATATATCTATTAAGAACATATTTTGTTAGAAAAGAATTGAATTTTTCCATGTTAGTAAAATGAGCTGTTACAATTGATGGTTCAAATTTCTTCTACCATAAAAATACTAACATACTAATATTTGCCGATAAAAAAAAAGATAATGCATCTTTAGAATTGAGAATAATTGCTGATTTTTTTATTAATGAGTACTAAAATATATCAAATAATTTCCTTATGTAATATTTTTATAATAAAATATATCAAATTGTGAGAACGTAAAATACATTTTCTTTTTGGTTTCGATTATTGTGGCTTATTGTGAACTCAAATCCAATATATTTTTCGGGGCCATCTTCTTAATGAGTTTGAAACAGTCTTATATTTTTTCTACTTCATATCAAACTCTTATTTCAATTATAGATCAACTGTATGATAATATAAAACAATAATTATTATAACCAACAAAATATTAAACAAATTCATGCATATAATAATAATAATTAAAAAATACAACACATTTTAAGAAGAATAAAAGCAATAGTATATTTGTCATATAGACATTAAATTAGTTGTATAGGTAAAATTGTTTGAGCCTCATACATTGTGCTCCATAATTGCACCAAGTGTCGTAAAAAACGGTTTGTGCCAGCCGGTTCAATCAGTAAACTGGTAAATCGGTTCAATACTGGTACGATACAACAATTATATCGGTTATATAATCATATCGGTCAAAACCGGACAAAATCAGTTATATCGGTCGGTTTTCAATTGAACCGTACTGGTCATACAAGCCAATTTTTTATTTAAAATTAACTTTTAATGAAAATAAAAGAAATTATTGTTATTGATTTTTCAATATTAATGTTAATATATTATATATGTATATCTAACTTTACCGGTATTCAGTTTAATTAATAAATTATCATTGAACCGCTATACAATTATACAAATATCTTGACTGATTTGATAATATGTACAATATTAATATTCCCTGACTTTCACACGGGGACACTACTCCAATAGTTGGAAGAGTTTCCTCTACTATAATTATCTTCAATATAGATGTGAGATGATATAAGAGAGAAATGATTTAATGATTGTGTAATTACTTATGTCTAAAAATAATAATATTATTCAATATTTCCAAATTTTGAAACCTCATAGAATAATTATAAAATTATCTGTTGGATTTTCCTTTTTAATATTCCATTTATTTTTTTATATAAACCCATAACTCACGTTTAAGTATATATGTTATTATAAAAATATTATATTTTTAATTAGTACTAGCCATAACGACCAGTTGAGTCCAAACGTTTCCAAATTCATGACGTCACCAACTGTATTCTCTTTAATAAAAAAACTAAACTATGATAGATGATCATAAATTATTTAATTTCATGTCAAACTCTTTTTTGTTGAACGAGTTTAAATATTTTTATATTAGTTTTCCCCTTCATATAGATTATATTAGACAAACATACAATAATGATTGCTTTAAAGAGCGTTGTTTAAACTATATTTATATATCAAATTTAATAGTGTTTGCTTAAAAGATCGATGTTGATTATCTTCTGTTTTATATTTAACAACGTTGTGTTAGGAAGGACCGTTGAATGACCGTTGTTAAATGTGAATTCAAAATGTTATTCGATTAATATCTCTTATTCGACCATGGTCAACTTGTAAAGCAATATTTTATAAATTGAATGTGTAGACCATTTTTCTAGAGCATTGGGTAGGGATTTGAGTTTTATAACTCATATTTTAAGATTTATAATCCAATAATTTCGAAAATGTCAAAAAAAACATTTTCTATATTTCTAACCATATTTCCATTAATTTTCATCACTCATTTCATCTTCTTCACAAATCACCTCTCCCCAAGAGCTTAATTCATAATACTAAAATATTAAACACAATAATAAATCAAAATATGTAGATATGATTATCAACTTTGTTCATTTTATCTTATACGTAACCTTCATAATGTATTGGAAAATAATTCAAGTAATGATAGGTCACGTAAGAAGGTTTATGCTTTTCATCCTTGCCACATTATTGGAAAGACATGTGATGTGATGCAAAGAATGGAGATCTCAATCTAATTAAAAAAAATAACATTTCATTAAAAAGAAAAATTATAAAAACATAAAATAATATTTTTATACGAGGATGAATCCATTTACTCTAAGAGTAAGTTTTTTAGACTTACTCTACATCTTAGCTATCAATTATAGGGAAATCCAATTATTTAGATCTGCTCACTAATTCAAACTATTAGATTTCCCTAGAATTGATGACTAAAATGTGAAATAAGTCTAAAAAACTCACTCTTAGAGTAAGTGAATCCTCTTCATTTTAATATTATTACTTATTGAAATTCAATTCATTAGGAATATTAAAATATAATTTTTTTGAGAGAAATGATTTTTGTGGAAAAAAAGGTACATACATCACATGAGGGCAACATGTGATAAAGATATTAGAGATGAAAAAACACATACGTATGCAATATTTTCACACCTGCATGCATAAATTCCATGTAAATGGAACGATCCAAATCAATTATATGTGAGAGTAAAGTGAATTATTTTGACTATTTTAGATTAAGAATGTAATATTTATGTAATGATAGTGTAAAAATTTATGTATAATTATGGTATCATCCATCATTCATTTGAATAATTTTGTTTAAAAAATCAATAATAATTAAATATGAATGATAAATAACACTGTTAGTTAATATACATTTTTTTTCTCAAGAATTAAAGATGGTCACAATAAAGATACATTTTCTTGGAGAATGGCATGGGATGGAAGTAAATATATAGTAATACAAAAATGAGAGAAAGCATGAAGGTTGACATGATTTTTAATTAACTTCACATCATGTTAGCATATATCTAGGGAACTACATCTTCTCTTTTAAATATTGTATTACTCCATATACTATTATTTTTAGAGTAAATTACACTCACACCTCCTGAGTTTTAGTGAAATTACACAAATCACCCCTCACTTTTTTGTCCTTACACGAACCACCCTTAATTTTGTACATATGTTACACTGACTACCCTTGCATCATATAAACGTGTAATATTTTAAACAAAAAATGTATGATGTATGCAATTAATTAAACAAAATATTGTATATTATATAGACAAATTCAAATAATATAAGAGTCAATGCATCTTCATTATTTGACTCGTTATAAAATAATATAAGAGTTATTTAAACATTTATTTGAAATTATTAATATATTTTTTAATGACACAAATAATAAAGAAACACTCGCTTTTGTACTATTTGAAGTGTTACATAATACACAATATTTTGTTTAATTTAATTACATTCATCACACGTTTTTTCTTTAAAATATTACACTTTTATAACATGCAGGGGTAGTCAGTGTAATTTATGTATAAATTTAGGGGTGGTTTGTGTAGGAGGGAGAGGTAATTGGTTTAAGGACAAAAAATGGAGGTGGTGGTTTGTGTAATTTCATTAAAACTCATGGGGTGTGAGTGTAATTTACTCTTATTTTTATTGGTCAAAAGAGTAAAACATAAATAAATATATCCAATGAAAAACAATGCTTAAATGTATAATGTTTAAGATACAAGATACGTTCCATTATTTGGAGTGGCTGAGTAGGCATAACACATTTATTTGCTATCTATTGGGCTGTTGCATGCCCTTTCTGCCTTTCTAATAAGAGTTTAATACGTGCACTCACATAAGTGTTTCATATACTTTCAATCATAGTGTAAAAACCAGTTTGTGCCGGCCGATTCAACCGGTAAACCGGTCCCAATATCGGTACGATACAATAATTATACCGGTCACATAATTATACTAGTCAAAACCAGTCAGTTTTCAATTGAACCGTATCAGTCAAACTGATCGATTTTTATTTAAAATTAATTTGTAATGAAAATATTTTTTTATTGTTTTTATATTAATTTTTCAACATTAATTTAATATATTATATATGTATATCTAACCTCACTGATATACGGTTTAATTATTAACTACTGGTTGAATTGTTATACCACTATACCAGTACTCCTACCGATTTGATGACCGATATGATATTAATAAAACTGCTTTCAATGTTTCATTTGTATGTATATTATTAAGAATATATTCACAATGTATAAATATTAATTATAATAACAAACCTTCTCGACTGTAAAGGCATCTTCTCAGAAAAAAACAAATATGAGATCACTCAAGAGTGAAGTGTTGAAGAAAAAATATGTATGTGATTTTTAAAGGTTTCACTATATTATTCTTATCCCCAAAAAAATGTCACGTATAGGTCATATATGCATAAAAACTAACAAAAACATGTTGAGAACAATATATACGATCAAGATATTCAAAAGAGAAAGTATACATTAATAATAGTATAAAGATATTTTTATACTGTTATTTTATTATCCACCATTCATTTTTTAATCATTATTGAATTTAAAAAAAAAGGTAATATAAATAAATGATGTATGATAGACTAATTGTATATAAATTTTTATACTATCAGTGCAAAGATATTACACTTTACCACAAAAAATTCATATTTGGGAACAAAGAGTTTGGTAGTGAAGGAGATGATTAATAAAGGTCAATGCTAATTTACGAACTATAACTTAGTTCGCTTCTGAGCGAACTTATTTTTAACTGTTAGATGAAAAATTTAGTTACTGGTCACCGGTTTAATACCCTTTAGAAGTCGGTATGAGGTGACATAATTTTAGTGTAGAAGTCGGTTTAGGATAATACAAATGCATCTCCCTATTGAGAAGTCGGTTTGGGCCAACCCGACATCACAAAATCCCATTGAGAAGTCGGTACGGGCTTTACCAACTTCCATTGAGAAGTCGGTTTGGCCAATCCCAACTTCCATTGAGAAGTCTGTATGAGTTTTACCAATTTTCATTGAGAAGTCGGTTTGGACCATCCCAACTTCTCGATGGAAGTTGGTAAAGCCCATACCCACTTCTCGATGGAAGTTGGTAAAGCCCATACCGACTTCTGAATGAAATTTGGTAAAGCCCATACCGACTTCTTAACAGGAATGACGTCAGAAGTGACAGGTTCCTAGTCATCAAATCAACGACTAAAATTAAACGCAATATCATCGAACAGTCAAGGAATCAGTTCGCATCCAAGCGAACTAACTTGTCATTCGTAAATTAGTAGCTGCCATTAGTAAATGTTAACCAGATTAAAAATGTGAAGCAAATACTAGATATATTGAAAGGAGTTTTAGAAGTGAAAATAATGAATAAGAAGGAAATTAATTTTGTAATAGGGAAAAAATTAATTTTAAAAGGTTAGGTGAGTACTAAGGAAAATTTTGGTTTAGTGATATAAAATCTTATTAAGTTTATAAATAAAATAAAAAGTCGTGACAATGATAATTGTTGGAATACAAATCGGAAAATATTAATTTTTTGACTAAATTACACTGACATCCCTTGAATTTTAGTGAAATTATACAAACCACCAATCCGTTTTGTACACCTACAAAAACGACCCTAATTTTTAAGCATACTTACACTGACCACTCCTACATGAAAATTAAGTTTGATTTTTTAAATAAAAAATGATGATAAGTGTAATTAAGTTAAACATAATACAGTATATCGTGGAAACAAGTCCAACAGTATACGAGTCAATACATTTTCATTATTTTTTGTTCGTTATAATATAGTATAAGAGTGATTTAAATAATATATCCTTACAATTATTGATGTATTTTGTAATGAACCAAAATTAATGAGAATATATTCACTCATATACTATTTCGGTTTGTCTTTCATATTTTGTTTAACTTAATTATACTTATCGTCATTTTTATTTAAAAATTACACTTCTTTCTCATGCAGGAGTGAATAATGTAATGTATGTATAAAAAGTAGGATAATTTATATAATTTCACTAAAACTCAGTGGTGTTAGTATAATTTACTCTTTTTTTAAGATGAGGGGATACTATTGATTATACGAAGAAAACATTGGGCCAGAAGCCCATCAGAGTCCATTTTGTGTCTGAGTCAGCCCAGTCCTTTCTTCTTCACCACGATTAGGGTTTTAGGGTTTGATCTCTTCCACTGTGTTCATTTCCAATCTCTGCAATTTCGAATCTGCAACAACAATGTCAGTGATGAACCAATACGGTCGTACGAAGAGCGTAGTGAAACGCTCGAAGAAGTATTTGGAAGAAGCATTGTATTTGAAACTGTTCAGAGAAGGTTCTTCTGATCTCAGTGTTCGTCAACAATTGAATCAATTCATCAAGAGTGGAAAACGCGTTTACAAATGGGAAGTTGGTGATACTCTTAAGAAGCTTCGTCACCGCAATCTCTATAACCCTGCTCTTAAGGTTTTTCAATTTTAATTTTGCTTGATTTATTAAAGTGATTAATTTATAGCTTTAATTGATTTTGTAATGTTTAGGAACATAATTTGTAAGTGATAATTCTATATTTTTCGGATTTGGATCTGGTATGCAGTAGGAAATATTATTAGGTGAAAAGTGATTTAAATTGGGGAATGCGTCCGCAATATTGCGGCCACTGCAACCACATCACATGACAATTGCACTGTGACTCCGAATCACAATGATGCCCTCACATTGGACCGCAACACAACCGTATTTGGACCGCACCACATCTGATTCAAAAATATTGTTTTGATCACAAAATAATTCACACCGCATCTACTGCAATCCGCATCGCGACGACCACAATGACCGCAACCGCATTAAACGCAACGGTTACTGCAATCGCGACCGCAACCACAATTTAAAACACCGTGAAATTACAATTTGTCCCTTATATTTGCCTTGATTATACTTTCAAATGTTTTATGCAAATTTTGATTTGCATTTATCATTAGACTGAGTGATCAAAATTACACCTCTATTAGCAGAAATCAGTGTAAATTTTGTTATCATTTACTTTTTGGTTCGAGTGTGATTAATTTAAATGAGGGGAGGCACAATTTTTACCATTATTATTAACAGAAATTACACTCGAATACCTCTGGAGTTCGTCATGATGACATGCTATGTCCCTTTAGTAGTGAAAAAAAATGAGACTGTCCTCTTCAATTTTGAATTTTGTGTTGCATTCACTTCCCATGTGATAAAAAATCTGCTTAGAATTAACAAGATTTTATTTTTGTCTTCTCATTCCCCTTTCTTCTTTATGCACTTGCTACAATTTCCCTTATTTTTCAAGGGACGAGTGTCAATGCACTCAAAAACTTAAATTGAGGTCAGTGTCAATTTTGTTAAAGTAAAGGGGCATGTGTCATTCTGACTAACCTCAAGGGTACTGAGTGCAAATTCCCCGTATTATATTAAGCTATGATGGAGTGGTAGTTACATTTTGAATTTAATTTCCAATTGTTAGTTTTAACTTCCTAATAAATTTATGTGTTGGAAGTGTGATGGGTATCAGGGATAGTTCGGAATCTCCTGATATCAATGACGTTCTTTGTTAGCTTTGGATTTTGAATAATTACAATATTGATGCTATTATTACTTATGAACGTGGAAGCACCAAAGGTAGTGTTGCTGATCGTGAGACATGCTTCAAAAGGAGTGGCTGTGTAATTAGTTACATATAAGCAAACAATGCACATAAACAAAGGAGTCAAAAACTTTTCATCATTTATTTAAGGAAAATGATAGTATCCTAATAAAAAATAGAAATTTCACTTTGTATTAATTCTTTCAAAATTGAGTATGAGTTGCGTTATTTGTGATTTGAATTCCATGACATGTTGTTGGTTAAACGTGCAAATCTGAAAAAGAAAACTGTGCAAACTCTAAATCTAAACATCAGTTAGCATACTTTTTTCTTTTTCATTTATAGAAAATGCTCTGTTCTTTTTGTGTTACAGCTATCCGATACCACGGCGAAGAGGAACATGATAAAGACAGTCAGTGACCAGGCTATACATCTTGATCTGATTGCAAAAGCTCGAGGTATTGCTGCTGCTGAAAAATATTTTGTTAATCTCCCTGAATCAGCAAAAAATCATCTATGTTATGGTGCACTTCTCAACTGTTACTGCAAAGAATTGATGGCTGGAAAAGCTGAAGGTGTGATGGAAAAGATGAAGGAGCTTGGCCTTCCTTTAACTTCCATGCCATACAACAGCCTTATGACTCTCTATACCAAAGTAGGACAACCAGAAAAGATTGAATCCATTATACAAGAAATGAAGTCTACCAATGTCGTGCTGGATTCGTACACATATAATGTCTGGATGAGAGCTCTGGCTGCAGTTAATGATATTTCTGGTGTTGAAAGGGTTATTGCTGAGATGAAGAGAGATGGTCAAGTCACCGGAGATTGGACAACATATAGCAACTTAGCATCTATTTTTATTGATGCTGGCCAGTATGAGAAGGCAGAAACAGCACTCAAGGAATTAGAAAAGAGAAATGCCCGCAAAGATCTTTCTGCTTACCAGTTTCTAATTACATTGTACGGACGAACAGGTAACATACTTGAAGTTTATAGGGTCTGGCGTTCTCTTAGGCTGGCATTTCCTAAAACTGCAAACATAAGCTATCTGAACATGGTTCAGGTGTTGGTTAACTTGAAAGATCTCCCAGGAGCAGAAAAGTGTTTCCGAGAATGGGAATGTAGCTGCCCCACTTATGATATTCGAGTTGCAAATGTTTTAATAAGAGAATATGCAAAATTAGATATGCTAGAGAAGGCCGAGGAACTCAAGGAGCGTGCTCGCAGGAGGGGGGCCAAGCCTAATGCTAAAACCTTGGAGATCTTTTCAGATTACCATTTGCGAAAAGGTGACTTTAAGTTGGCAGTGGATTTTGTAGAAAAAGCAATATCAGTTGGTAGAGGAAATGGTAAGAAGTATGTTCCATCGTCAGAGAGCATTGGTATTATAATGAGGCATTTTGAGAAAGAGAAGGATGTTGATGGTGCAGAAGAATTTGTAACGATCTTGAAGAAATCTGTGGATTCTCCCGGGGCAGAGGTCTTCCAATCTTTGATCAGAACTTACGCAGCTGCTGGTAGGACCAGTTCTGCAATGCAGCGGCGACTAAAGATGGAGAATGTGATCGTCGATGAAGCCACCAAGAAGTTGCTTGAGGTTATCTCTGTGGAATGATTCATGTTGCTTTTGTACTTGATGTTTTGGTTGCTGTGAAATTTAGATGCTGTGGTCTTTGTACTCATTTTGCATCAGTAGTAATAAAATCTGGTATTTCAATTTAAACCTTTTGGAAGTGGCACATATCGTAGACCCAAGGTATTAAATCTGTGGGTTCACAACTACAATTGTGGCTGCAATGTATGATTTTGATAGTTTCTGCAATTGCATTGGTAGTATTTTCATGTAATAGTTCCCAATTGCGGTAAACATAATTACAATTTAAAGTCTTGTGTAGACCATTGAGAGCCTCTTATTTGATTATTGATTTATGAAATACTGCTTGGGCATAGCTGCATCTGTGTGCCATTCAAAGGAAAATGCATGCAATCATGGCATGAGAGATCTAAAATATAAATACAAATCTTTAGTGTGCTTAAGGTGTGTTCATATCAGTTTTACTTTTGAAAACATACATTTGATTACCGAAGATATAAGTCTTTCATTTCATTACTCCGAAAAAACGGACTGAAATGTAATATCAGGGAAGGTTGAGAGGAAGCTAATTAATGCAATATTTCTGTCAGGTCACTGGTTTTACAATTTTGATGCAAAGCTAGCTTGTTGGATTTGGCCCATCCAAGCTCACTTTTTATTATTAGATAACAAAATCACATATGGTTTTAAACAAGAAAATAATGTATTTCTTGGTATAAGGAGATTAGTTATATCTTCTAGCCATTAAAATCATGATATGTGTACCATTTAATCATATTCTATAAAAATATTTCTAAAACTAAAAAAACAATACACATGTCATTTTTTTACTGGCTGAAGGAGGTAAGTTATCTCCTAGTATGAGGAAATACTTTATTCTCTTTAAACAATTACTCACATTTCATTTTATCTCTGAAATATGAAAGCATACCCAGTTCAAAAATTATATATAGATGTATGGATATTAAATAGGAGGGAATTTGTATAATTTATTGGGGCATAAAGTTTTCAACTTTGGAAGTTTAGCTGTTGGTTAAAACTCTACATGAGCATTAACTTTTGGGAGTTTAGATTCACATTCCAATCTATATGTTTCACATAATTTTTTATTAAAAAACCTAAAATATCCTTTACCAAGGAAAAAACATCCCAGACACCCATGGCTAGTTTGAACTGGATCTAATATTAATATTATATGAGAATTATATTGGTTAAACAATTATTATTAAACCAAACACTTTTATTTGTATTGTACGTATAAATATTGATTTTAGTCCCTCATGCGGTCATGCTTTTAGACATTACCAAGTTAGTTCTTAATAAATTTAAATTATTAGTTTAGTCTTCAAAAAATTTCAACGTGGACCCTGTTAATCCATACCCGTCACCTAACGTTCACAAATTGGTTTACGTGGGCCATTAAATGCTAACATGCCATTTGGTCCATTTTGACAAATTTGACACGTCATTTATTATATTATTTCAAAGTAAAAATTTAATCAAAATGACATGGTTTTATTTATTGTTTTAAAAAAAAAGTTAAACACAAATATTTTGATTAGGAGTGTAAACATGCTAGATCAGATCAGACTTTGCTTTAAACAGGCTGAACCTATATAGCATATAAGAGTCTGAGTTTGACCTGTTAGTCTGTTTAAAAAAAATTCAAAGCCTAGGCCTGACCTGTTTAAAAGCCTAGTCTGACCTGTTAGCCTGTTTAAATGCTTGTTAAGGAAAAAATTCAACATATTATGTACAAGCTAGGAAAATTACATACTTACATGTGTTGAATTATATACTTAAGTCTAAGTCTCAACAACTGAATGTCAAATTATTAAATGAACCAACAATGTGTTGATCTAGTGGTGAACAACGCGATTATATTTAATATATTTTCAAAATTTAATTACTTTAATACATTTAATTATTTGTCTCTCCCTTAATCGAGAATATCATAAGAGAAATAAAAGAAACTTATATCAAGCATATATTTTTTTAATATATTATTGCACTTTAATTTTATATGCATGAAAAAACATTTTATAATTAATATGTTTTCAAAATTTAAGTTCCCTCTAGAATTTAATTAATGCTCTACACCGATAATCACCGGTGAAAACATCCAATATATAAATCTTAGAGAAAAGAAATAAATATATGTAATAGATTTTGACCGTAATATTTATGCATTGATAGTGTAAAAATTTATAATAGTCACTGTATCATCTACCGTTCATTTGTATTTCTTTTATTTAAGAGTCAATGTTGATTGAAAATGAATGGTGAATAATGCAGTATCAGTCTACAAAACTCTTACATTATTCGTTTATACATATTTTTTCTCATAAATTTTCACATCTTCATTACATTATACATCATTCATATTGAATCATCATTAACTTTTAAACATAAATAATACAAATGAATAATATATAATATGTATAAATGGAGCCACACTATATATAATATATATATATATATATTTAATTATTACATTCTAAATCATATTCTCTTTTCCCTCAAGGAACCATATGGATGTGATACATTCCTTCAATGTAGCCACGCCACTACTATAATAACATAAACATAAACTGAGCAAGAAAAAAGAGAAACTGATAATGTATAATTTTTATATATTATTAATGTATTATCTATCATTAATATATAAATCCAAATGAATAGTAAATGATATCATAAATATACATAAATCTTTATAACGACAATCCATAACTATTACACTTTTAATAAAAAAAAGAGAAGTAAATAATGCCGACTAAGTACAAAGTTGGACATATTGACATGGGAGCACTCTTTTCTATTGGGAAATATTATGAAGCATCTATACTTATTCCAATGTCCACATTATTATGTTCTAATAATTATGGCCTCACTTTGCTGTGAACCCTATGCAATAATGTTATGAATTTCTATGCTTTCTTTTTATATAGAATGTAAATATTATGCTTTATTTTTAAAGGAGTTTCATTCCAATTGCCCCAGAAAAAGTGAATTTTTAGTTATATTATAAACAGGGTTGTGACAAAAAAACCTTAAGACAATTGGACAATATATATATGAATTTTGATTTTTTATATGTATATATATAATGTAGTCGCGTCAGCTCATAAACCTAATGAATCAAACTATATTAGATCAAATTTGACTTATTTATTTAACAAGCTTAATTTTTAGCTTAAGTTCGGCTCATTTAGGTCATGAACCAAGTTTGTCGAGATAAATAATAAGAAGAATGTACTAATGGGTGTGACACTGACACTCATCTTTAGATTATTGGACAATTCAATTATTAATTAAATAATTAAAATCATGACTCAAAACTTGTCTTTGCGAGACTTAGAAAGGGGAGGAAATAACATGACAATAACACAATATATTTTTGAAATTTGGAAGAGGGAAGAAGAGTAGTAAGAAAGATTATATATTTTTGAAATTTGGAAAAGGGAAGAGTAATGAGAAAGATAATATACTTATTATTTGGGTTAGGCTCCAAATTGAGTATATCTAATTTTATTACTTGAAGAGAAATAAAATCTAAACACACTAAATAATTTAAGGATATATATACCTATTTTACACTTAAACTCCCTTCATTGGACAAGAATCTCATTGATGTTTAGAACATGGTGAAACTCAGTAAGTTTGGGAGCTACTGGTTGATTCTCGCATGAGCGAGAGAGTCTCGCTTGGGCGAGTGTATCAGTATTTCTCCCAGGATTTTACCTGAGAGTCTCGCCTGAGCGAGAGACGGCTCGCCTGGGCGAGGGAGAGTGGCTTAGAAGCTGTAGGATTCTCGCTTGAGCGAGAGCGTCAGAGTTTGAAATTTTAAAAAGGCGGGATCTCTCGCCTGAGCGACGTATTCTCGCTTGGGCGAGAATCTAAAATCCTGAACCCTAAAATAGAGCCCCAAAGACGAAAATGAGAGAGGGTTTTGAGAGAAAAGAGAAGAGGAGGCGATTTTCTTGGCAACGTGTAAAGGCTAAAAGAAGCTAGAGAAAAGGTAAACCTCATAATGTTAACACTCACTCTCTTTTAGAAACTCATTTTGGACATTTGGGTCTCTTCTCTTGGTATGAAAAATCATAGACTTTTCTCTTTTGAGTTGTAACTCCTTTTTATCTTACTTCCTCCTTGAAAACTTGTGGTTTAGAGTTCTTTTCGGAAAGGGGGATGATTGGTGGTTGATTCATGAAAACCCAAACCCTAAAGCGAAAATGAGGTTGAAAAGGGAGAAAGGCTAAGTTAGAAAACGTGGTTTAAGGTTTTTAATGTTAAATAGAGCTAATAAGAATGTTTTACATGCTTGAAACTCCTAATAGATATGATTGTGGAAAATATTAGAATATGAGCGGTTTTATGGAATAAATATGTTGTGTTGGTTATTTATATGATAATATGAGTATATTATTGATTTTGGGTATTGTGTGTGGTGTATATGAGGAAAGACCCTAAGGTTGGAGGAAGCGGAGGAAGAACTAACAAGTTGCCTAACACTACCACCAACGCCCACCAAGGTAAAGGTTAAGCATTGTGAATGTTTGAGGTAATAGTATATTACTTTATGTTGTGTGAAAGATAAGGGGAAATAATTGTCTAACTTGCCCAATGTGGTATTGGCCTTTATGGCAATGTATGACTTGCCCGATGTGGTATTGGCCTTTATGGAAATGTATGACTTGCCCAATGTGGTATTGGCCTTTATGGCAATGTCTGACTTTCCCAATGTGGTATTGGCCTTATGGCAATGTATGGCTTGCCCGATGTGGTATTGGCCTTGGCGATGTCTGACTTGCCCGACGTGGCATTGAATCTAATAATGTGTGTGTGACAGGTTGAATACATTGTGAATGAATGATTAAAGGTTTTAAGTATTCTTGTGTTGTGTTTACTTTCATTTACTTTGAATAATTATTGTCTAAAGATTTCTAACACTGATTATCATGATTCCTATGTCTTACTCCCTTGTGTTTCATGTTGATTGTATTGGTGATAATCAGTGAACATGTAAAGCAAATGACTAGTATATCCAAGAGGCGCGTTAGTGTAGTTTTTCTAACTTGGATGTAATAGGGATAGTAATATGCTGTTTTGTATTATGCATGTAATTGTACCTATCACCTGAATCATTTAATCTGTAACCCCGTTTCTCGGGATTTGATATAGTATTGACAAACATGTGGTGACGGAGTCCCCTCTTTAATTAATATGTGAAGTTTATGGGTTTTGAACCCCAAATGGCTTGGGCAGAATATATGTTAATATGGAATGTGAATTATAATTACATGGAGAAAGAAACTTCATGAGATAATATAAGGAAAATTAATTACTACTGCATTTATGTTTAAGAATAAAGGAACGAAAAAATTTAGGGTATAATTTGGGTCCTTACAACATGGTATCAGAGCATAATTAATTCTGCGACCTAGGATATGACCTTACTTGCTTCCTTGTAACATGTTTGTGACGTAACTATTTGAATTGCGTGAACTGTTGTGTGATTATTTGATAACTTGTTTGGTTAAACTTGGTTTACTGATAAATGAATTAGTTTACATGTACCGAGTTACGTGTGACACCCAAAATTTAACCTCTTTGAAATGAGGTAACAGTCCTGAAGAAGGGGGCATACTGCCAGATTCTCGCTTAAGCGAGACGGTCTCGCCCAAGCGAGAGACCCAATGTTTTAGTTTTGGGAATTCTGGGAATCTCGCCCAAGCGAGAAAGTGGTCACTTGAGCGAGAGAAGTCGGGGCAGGTTGTGAGATTCTCGCTTGAGTGAGAGAATCTCGCCCAGGCGAGAGGGTCCGTGTTTTGAAACTTAAAATATCGTGGACTTCTCGCCTGGGCGAGAGTGCCCAACTATAAAAGAAAAGAAAGGGTTTCACAAACCCTAATCTTCATTTTCTTTTCTACCCTTTCACTCCCAATGGCGGCTCCCCATGGATTTCGACTCTTTCCTCCACTAATCCTCAAAAACACATCAAAACCTCTTCCTCTTGCTTCTTAATGGAACATTGGAGAGCTTTGGAGATGAAAAAGCAACAATGGAGGTTGAAGGAGATGGAGGGAGATGAAGCTCTTTGCGGATCCATGGAGCTTATGCAACCTAAGGTGAGGGAGAAGACCATTGTGGTCTTAGAGTATTTCATTAGAGTCATCATCTCCGATTTCCCTCAAGAATCAGAGCATATTAATGGATAAAAACTCTCTTGGGTGTTTGTGGTCCATGTGAGAGTCTTTATTTTACATGAGGAAGTATTAGCCATAAAAGTGGAGATATATGATTCCTATGTCTTACTCCCTTGTGTTTCATGTTGATTGTATTGGTGATAATCGGTGAACATGTAAAGCAAATGACTAGTAATATGCTTTTTTGTATTATGCATGTAATTGTACCTATCACCTGAACCATTTAATCTGTAACTCCGTTTCTCGGGATTTGATGTAGTATTGACAAACATGTGGGGACAGAGTCCCTTCTTTAATTAATATGTGAAGTTTATGGGTTTTGAACCCCAAATTGTAAGGTCCGAAATTCTATCATTGAAATTTTTTCTTTTATTTTAAATCTTTCATGCATACAGTCATCACACTACTTTGATTTCTCAATTATCATTCCTTAAAACACTTTCAACATATAATATTACCATAAAATGTATGTTGCGGAAAAACATAATTCATTCAATTTGACTCTAGTGTCTACCGCATACAACTAGCTATGGGTTTCCAAAATACCCATAGCTACATGTATATGGAAATACAATCAATCGTATAAGTCATATATCCATAGTTACAAAATATTCCAAGTAATTCAATAAGCACTCATGTACAAAATAGTGCAATGAATGAATCCAAAAATATAAAGCTCCTAAATCTCTCAAAAATGAGTCTCCCTCATATCACCTGTTTATCTGCAATGGGATTATCAATGACAAAACACAAAACACACAAAGGAGTAAGTCATTAATTCAATAAACATCATTATAAGATAATCCACATTATATATAAAAAAGTTAGTAAACCATCTTCGAAATTCATTTTATTTTGCTACATAACTTGAGCCAAAGTCACTACACTCCTTGAGGTTAGCTAAAAGGAGATTCTCATTTTCTTAAAACAAATCATGCTTATATACTCAAGCCAGAGTTTTGCTTATGTACTCAAGCCAGAGTTTTGCTTATATACTCAAGCCAGAGTTTTGCTTATATACTCAAGCCAGAGTTTTGCTTATATACTCAAGCTAGAGTTTTGCTTATATACTCAAGCCAGAGTTTTGCTTATATACTCAAGCCAGAGTTTTGCTTATATACTCAAGCCAGAGTTTTGCTTATATACTCAAGCCAGAGTCGCTAACCATTCTTGGTCGGCTAAAAATACATTTCCCTTTCATAATTTCACCATAAAACATTTCCGGTAAATCCACGCTCTCATTAGTATAAACACACCCATATATGTTTATACTAATTACGTGATTCACAACTCAATCAATCACATAACCCGAAGTACACATACTTTCTTTTCCATAAACCTACGCCTACTTTAATATAAACACACCCATATATGTTCATACTAAATGCGTACTTTACAACTCAATCTTTGCATAATCAGAGAATACACATTTTCGAGTTCAAATGTACAATTAAAGACTTATCCTTACCTCGGTGAGTGTTGGGTTTGGTTCTTGGCAACTTCTCAAGTTCCACCGACACCGCCTCCAACCTTAGGATCTTTCCTCATCCCACCACATAACACAATGTTAGTCATTTATTCCAAATATCACATAAACAACTTACAATGCATCATTTAATCATACAAAATATTCATCATAGATATTCAACCATCTAAAACATACATAATATCTCATATTCCCATATTTGGAGGTAAACTCATCTTCTACCTCTAGCATTTTACTCACTCTCTCCTTGTACCACATTTTCACTTTTAGGGTTTTTGGGGTTTTCATGAATCACCCACAACCCTTTCCATTCTTGAGATACTAACTCTAAACCAAGAGTTTACAAGGTAAGTATGACCCAAAATGAACCATCCCTCAAGAGGATGAGTTTCCATGGTTTTCTTCATTTTTGAGAAGAGATCCAACATACCCCAAAGTGAGTTTAAGAGAAAAAAGAGAGTTAGAATCTAGAATTTTACCTCTTCTCAAGCTCTTAGATGAGTATCCAAGCTTTTTGCCCTTGAAAAGCTCTCTTCTCTCACTCTTCTCCTTTTCTAAAACCCTAGATTGTGTTTAGGGGTTTCTCATTAAATGTTGTCTCGTCGGGTTCTCGCTTAAGCGAGGGATCTCTCGCTCAAGCGAGAAAATCCCGCCCATTTTAAAAACTCAAATCTGACCCTCTCGCTCAAGCGAGGGATTCTCGCTCAAGCGAGGGATTCTCGCTCAAGCGAGAATCTCACAGTGGCAACAGCCCCAAAATGACATTTCTCGCCCAGGCGAGACAACTCTCGCTCAGGCGAGAATCCTCCAGTATAGCCCAGGATTTCACCCTCCCAGGTGAACCTCTCTCGCTCAAGCGAGAGTCCGAGGGCTGATACTATGATTTTCAAGACTTGAAATTTGGGGTGTTATACAAATGGCTTAGGCAGAATATCTGTTAATATGGAATGTGAATTATAATTACATGGAGAAAGAAAATTCATGGGATAATATAAGGAAAGTTAATTACTACTGCATATATGTTTAAGAATAAATGAACGAAAAATTTAGGGTATAATTTGGGTCCTTACAATCTGTTGTCCCCAATCACGTCCCAAGTCTGTTTCGTACCAATCAAAATATGACACGCCAATTAAAAAATTAAATATTCATGACTTTTTCTATTTTTGCTTCATTTTGATTGGTATGGGACAGAATCGAGGACAACATATCCTTGTCCCCCTTCATTGGAGTATTTCTATTCAAGATACATTGAGCAATAGCGCATTTTTTGGCTATAGGACAGCGAGTTCCGCCGCTGTCTGTTTGACCGAAGTCGTAGACGATAGTCATTACCGCGCTTCTAAAGTCGCTGTTGAATACCACATGTTATAACAGCGAATACTGAGTCATGCGCTGTTAAGGAACAAATAGATATAACAGCGCAACCCATACTAGCGCTGTATAACACAATCTAGTACAACAACGGCCATATAGGCAGCGTTGTAGTATTATGTCTTGTGCTGTTGTAGTGTTAAATATCGTGTGTCTTATATGTTAGGTATGATAACACACGATATAAGTTGCGCTATCGTAAAGTTTGTATACCACAACACCACTAAATACAACGATGTCTTATGTTTTACGTATGACAACAGTATAAGTAGCGCTGTTTAATTGTTTACGTATGAGAGCACAACGTAAATACCGCGCTGTCTTATATATTACGTATGACAGCACACTGTATAAGTTGCGCTGTCGTAAAGTTTATATACCACAACACTACTAAAACACTGCGCTGTCATATGTTTTACGTATGATAGCAGTCTAAGTAGCGCTGTATGATTGTTTATGTATGACAACACAATGGAAATACTGCTTTGTCTTATGGGTTACGTATGACAACACAATGTAAACACTGCGCTGTCTTATGTTTTACGTATGACAGTGAATTATTAAGTGCAACGTTCATCATCGTATAGATTTACTTGTTACAACAACGCTGTATAGATTTCCTATTAGAATGCACTGTTTATTAAAATGCAAAAGCCACTGTTTTTGCAGGAGCGCACATTTATTACAAAAGAAGCTTAAAGATTTACTCTTAGAATGCGCCGTTGATTATCTCAACCACAACATACAACCACCTCTCAACAAACTTACTATAACATAGCAATGGAAAACACAACTCAACAATGAAACAAACTTACTATATCTGAAGGTAAATAAAGAATACGTGTTTATTTGTCAATTTCATTGTGATGTTTTTATGCATTGGAAAGCACAACTCAACAATGAAACAAACTTACTATATCTGATTGTAAATAAAGAATACCTACATATTTGTTAATTTCATTGTGATGTTTTTCCGCATTGGAAAGCACTGACTCAAAAATGAAACAAACTTACTATATCTGAACTTATAATAAATGAATTATAAAATTATGGTAAATAAAGAATATCTGCTTATTTGTCAATTTCATTGTGATGTTTTTCTGCAGTGGAAAGTACTGACTCAAAAATGAAACAAACTTACTATATCTGAACTTATAATAAAGGAATTATAAAATTATGGTAAATAAAGGATACATGCTTCTTTGTCAATTTCATTGTGATGTTTTTCTGCATTGGAAAGCACTGACTCAACAATGAAACAAACTTACTATATCCGAACTTATAATAAAGGAATTATAAAATTATGGTAAATATAGAATACCTGCTTATTTGTCAATTTCATTGTGATGTTTTTCTGCATTGGAAAGCACAAACTCAACAAAGAATAAAAAAAGTGAAACCCTGAAATGAAGAAAGCCTTACAAATTCATGAGTTCATTATTATTAGTCCATTGCAGGAATCTTACTGGAGCACGCATCTGAAATATTATTCACAAACTCAAAAAAGAATAAATACAATAAATTATTCACACTAATGCCATAACAATGCATTATTCACACTAATGTTATATAAGCAACAAACTTACACTAGACTGTCAACAAATTACAATGCAAGGCGTAGACTTCACCACTTTGGCCTTTTTAGATGTAGGTTCATCTATTCTAGGAGGGGATGTTGCACTATAGTCATCAGCAAACACCTTTCCCTGAAATATTTAATAGGAACTACATCAAAATATGTAAATTAATGAATGAACATATATAAGGTGAAAACCATACCATAATAGGAACTACATCTATAAGATGTTTTGGCTAAACAACAAAAGTGGCTAAAGCCAATCCAACTATTATGATATCCTCATAAACAGGAATTGGAAGCAATGCATCATCTTCAATTGAAATATCAATTGAGACATTCAAATGATTTGAGGGGATTTGTGCATGATGTATGATTGTATCCTGTGTGTTGTACAACATGGCAATTGCCACCACTCGGGTACACGGTGTATCTAGAAAGAGTTTGCAATTATTGATTATTCCTTAGATGATTGTAAAAACATATAATGAATTAGATTAGCAATAGTGAAAACAAATGATAGTTAAAACAAATTAGTTTATTAAATTACCTCTGGAATGGGAATATGGTTTCTTGGATGCGTGAAACTTTCTTCCACGACAGTAGAAGCTTCAGGCCCCTCAACAAATTTACCAGCTTCCATCCGCTTTTCCATTGCGTGGAATTTTTCAGCCAGTGAATCATATTTGTCATGCAAGACAGCTGCATCTGCTTTTGTTAGACGCTTTGCATAAGGGATCACGAACAATTTGCTAGCCCCAAATCCAGCACCGCGGATACGGCCAGGGTACTGAGGCAACCCTAATGCCTTTTCAAGTAAAACCTGACTATCTGCGGTGCGGAAACTTTCCCTTTCTTTTAGGGTAACCTGAGACATCAAGAAAACACATAAATACCCACATTGATAAAGAAAGTATGAAAATCAATACGGTTTAAAAAAAAGATAAGCACTTACAACACGGTTCACTACTTCTTGAACTTTTTCATTATCGATAACACCTTGCTTGTTCTTACGAGCATCCACCCATAGAACATCGAGGTCTACTACGGCACTCGAAGGCGAAGGTGTCTCGCTTTGTTCGAGCTGCAAATACATAACCAATAATAATGTAATTAAATATGAATACAAAACCTAATCAATTAATAGTTAATGTGCTAAATTACATACAAATTAACAATACTTACAATTTTTTCTTCAACTCCTCTATAGCCCATTCGAGAAGCTCCATATGGATAAATCGCGTTAGATGCTCTCTTACGGTTTTGTTCACTTATTTTCTGCAAAAACACATAAGAATTCAAAGTCAACATTAACATTATATATTACCAAGAATTTTTCATCTTGTGTGCGATAACTGACAAATTCTATCCAATCCGCCTCCTCAATGAGATTTGCATATTTGGCTGGAGGTTTGAGGTTGACATTTCGTTCAGCATCTCTAAGACATTTCCCGCAATTGGTTCTAAATTCTCGGAGAGCCTTGCCAGCACTCTTAATTATGTAATCTTTGTGTCCTCACCAACAAAAGTTGCCTAATAGTTTCATAAACATTTTCATGCATAAACAGTTTGCATGGAATACAAATACACCGTTACATAAACACAAAAATAATATACAGATTGGATTGAAACTTACGGTTATATTGTAACACCCCAAATTTTAAGTCTTTAAAATTATAGTATCAGTCCTCGGATCCTCGCTTGAGCGAGAGGTACTCGCTTGAGCGAGAAAGGTTCACCTGGGAGGGTGAAATCCTGGGCTATACTTGGCAATTTTGGGTAATATAATCGATTACACAGTCCTGGTAATCGATTAAATGATGAAAAGCATCAGATATGTACATCTGACACAATGTAATCGATTACACCATGTTGGTAATCGATTACATCACGACAATGCCTCTGTAATTTACACTGTGTAATCGATTACACACTTCTGGTAATCGATTACATCGTATTAATGTAATCGATTACACCATGTTGGTAATCGATTACAACGTATTAATGTAATCGATTACACCATGTTGGTAATCGATTACATCGCGACGATGCCTCTGTAATTTACACCGTGTAATCGATTACACTATACTTGTAATCGATTAGACTTATCGCTGTGACTATAAAAGTGAATAAAAGGGGACCTAGAAACCCTAATCTTCATTTTCTTTCTCCCCATTTCTCTCCCAACGGTGGCTCCACCCAAATGGACCATTTTTACCTCCACTAAGCCTCAAAACTCATCAAAACCTTCCTCTTGCTTCATGGTGACACATTTGGAAAAGCTTGGAGGTGAAAAAGCAACAATGGAGGTTGGAGGAGATGAAGGGAGATATAGCTCTTTTGCGGAGCAACAGAGCTTACGCAACCTAAGGTGAGGGGGAAGACCATTGTGGTCTTAGAGTATTTCATTAGAGTCATCATCTCCGATTTCCCTCAAGAATCGGAGCATATTAACAGATAGAAACTCTCTTGGGAGTTTGTGGTCCATGTGAGAGTCTATATTTTACATGAGGATGTATTAGCCATAAAAGTGGAGATATATGTGTGGGGAAAACCGTTTATTTGAGTAAAACGCTATATGCTCATTTATGGTAATACACCGTCATTAAAGATGGTTCTAACGTTAATGTGTATATGATGAAGAATATGTTATGTGTGGTTTGTTTATGATAATGGTTATGTTGTGTGATAATGATGGTGTGTGAGATATTTATGGTCATAAGCATAAATGAGTATGTTGTAAGTGGTTGATTGTTATAAACATGTATGGGTGGATTGTACCAATGAATGTGTGATGAGTTGTGAATGTGTAATGAGTTGTGAATGTGTCAAAATGGATGAGTATGTTTATCAAAATGAGTATGTTGTGAGTGGTTGATTGTTATAAACATGTATAAGTGTGTTGTAACAATGAATGTGTGATGAGCTGTGAATGTGTTAAAATGGATAAAGGTATGTTTGTGACAATGAAGGTGTTGTATGTTATTTATGGTGATAAAATAATGAGATGCCTTGTGTTGACTGTGTATGAAATGGATGTGAGTGTAATGTGGAAACTCGACCTGCCCGATGTGGTATGGATGGTAACTCGGCCTGCCCGATGTGGTATGGATGGTAACTCGACCTGCCCGATGTGGTATGGATAATAACTCGACCTGCCCGATGTGGTATGGATAATAACTCGACCTGCCCTATGTGGTATGGATGGTAACTCGACCTGCCCGATGTGGTATGGATGGTAACTCGACCTGCCCGATGTGGTATGGATAATAACTCGACCTGACCGATGTGGTATGGATGGTAACTCGACCTGCCCGATGTGGTATGGATGGTAACTCGACCTGACCGATGTGGTATGGATGGTAACTCGACCTGCCCGATGTGGTATGGATGGTAACTCGACCTGTCCGATGTGGTATGGATAATAACTCGACCTGCCCTACGTGGTATGGATGGTAACTCGACCTGCCCGATGTGGTATGGATAATAACTCGACCTGCCCTATGTGGTATGGATGGTAACTCGACCTGGCCGATGTGGTATGGATGGTAACTCGACCTGCCCTATGTGGTATGGATGGTAACTCGACCTGCCCGATGTGGTATGGATGGTAACTCGACCTGCCCTATGTGGTATGGATGGTAACTCGACCTGCCCTAAGTGGTATGGATAATAACTCGACCTGCCCTATGTGGTATGGATGGTAACTCGACCTGCCCTATGTGGTATGGATGGTAACTCGACCTGCCCTATGTGGTATGGATGGTAACTCGACCTGCCCGATGTGGTATGGATGGTAACTCGGCCTGCCCGATGTGGTATGGAAAATGAAATCGATGAATACGATTGAGTGTGAATACGAGCTATGAGTAATGAGAATGTCGTAATGAAAGTCATATGTATGCTATAGGATATATAGTATGGGATATATATCCTATAGGGTGAATATGAACGATGAGAAATGAGTATATTTGGACGAATAAAATATGCACACTATAGAACACATATAGTATGAGATGTATGTGTACTATAGGGTGAATATGAATAATATGTGATAAATAAATATGCACACTATAGAACACATATAGTATGGGATGTATGTGTACTATAGGATGAATATGGATATTATGTGTTGATTGATATAAGCTTATTAAGATTGATGTTAGATGTGTGTGGTTTTTAATACTTTAATGGTATTACTCCATGTAAATCCACGCTACGGTCGCCGTAGTTGGTTCTTACTCCCTATGTCTTTCCTTGTATGTGTTGTATATTTGGGTTCAGGTTGTGGAGGTAGTGCATTGGACGCTTGCGGAGAAGAGTACATGATAGAGTAGTGGATAATATGTAATTGATATGTTATATGATAAATATTTGTAATATGAAGAACATGTTAAAGTGAATTCATGTATAAACAACTTTCTTGTAAGTGTATAATGAAGTGGATCTAATACTTGTATTCAATGTAATTTTGAGAAAGTGTAATTGTATAAAGGATGTGTTTGAACTGAAGTGTAATGACATGCTTTTGAAATGAAAGGGGTTTGGAATATTTCCGCCTTGCAAATTTATAAACGTATTCTCTCAAGTTTCCAAACTGTTCGAGTAATGTCTTTCAAAAGTAATCACTTCACTTTCATGAATAAGGATTTTAAAAGAGAATTTTCGAGTTATGAAAATCGGGTCCTTATATATATCCTTCGCTGCATTCAGCCTATCATCAGACCAATGTTTGAACTTTATGGATATATTTTGTCGAACCACAACTCCAATGTAGCTTACTAATTTGTTGCCACCTTATTTTTCAACGGTTGGCCCTTTGCGTTCCATTCATCTGTCAACTTGTTATTATTGCTTTTTGAACGAACAACACTCTTCATGGCAGTGATACCACGTGGTTTTCATTTCTGAGTTTGTGTTTGTGGAGTTTGTGGTCCTGGAATTTATGTTATTGGAGTTTGAGTGTTAACCATTGTTCCTTCTTCGTTTACTTCATTTTGAGAAGACATTGTTTGAAGAGTTTCTTAGTTTGAGAGTGTTGATGAAGGGTTTCTTGGTTTGAGAGTATTGAAGGGTTTCTTGGTTTGAGAGTGTCTAAGGGTTTCCTTTTCTATGTATTAGAAGTTTGAGAAATACGTAACCAAATGTTTGAGTATCTTTTTATAATTTCGCTGTTAAATATGTACATGTTAACAGTGAAATTTCAGCCGACGCTGTTGAAGAGGTTACATAGACAGTGTCATCTACAAATTTCATCATGACTGACTTACGACACATATCCAATCACTTAAATGTTTGGGTATCAATTTTTTATATATTTTAATTTCCATTTACAATAGCACAACATCATACTCGCTGTCTAAAGTTTATTATCCACAGCGGAGCGATAAATTTCGCTGTCGAAGTTTAAACATTAACAGCGAGATTTATATGTTTCACTATTGAATATGTAAAAGTTAACAACAAATTTAACACGACGCTGTTGAAGAGGTTACATAAATAGTGTCATCTACAAATTCCATCATGACTACAGACTCATAGACTTACAACACATATCCAATCACTTAATTAAACTTACTATTCAAATTAATTTCCACATTACTTTCGCCGTTGATTATTCATTTTGAGTTAAATTTTCACTTAAACGATTAAACTAATTACAATTTTTTTTTTCAAAAATAGACTCAAAGACTTAACGGAACATATCCTTAATTAAACTTAATAATCAAATTAAATTTTTTCAATTATTTAAATAAATCCGAAAATTTCCACAGCGTAGTGATATACTTTCGCTGTTGATTATTCATTTTGAGTTAAATTTTAACTTAAACGATTAAACTAATTACAATTTTTTTCAAAAAGAGACTCAAAGACTTAACGGCACATATCCTTAATTAAACTTAATATTCAAATTAATTTTTTTCAATTATTTGAATAAATCCGACTATTTCCACAACGAAGTGATATACTTTCGCTGTTGATTATTTATTAAAACATATTTTCGAATGATATACTTTCGCTGTTGACTATTCATTTAAAACTTACTATTTCGCTGTTGATGATTCACATTTTCCTTCTTTTAAAATACGTCAGTTATAAGTTGAAGTGTTGAACAAAATGAAATTGAAACTTATATATATTTAAATTGAAATTATACATAAAACACAATAAACTGAAATGAAATGTTACATGGAGATATGCTAAATGTTACATTTTTGTTCAATATTGAAGATCTATTAAATATGCTAAGTTAAATGTTGTATCTGTGAACGTTGGATAGATGCTCTTTTGAGGAAACAAACCAAGGAAATATATCATTTGAACCAGCGGCTGAACATCAAGAGCTAGAAGAGTTGAATGCTCTATTCCTTCTATGACATTACCAAGAAGTTCAGCTAATCCATAGCATGCTCTCTTTCATATTTTAGAGCATTTAGAATATGACATAAATAAGTGTTCAACACAAAGGACCGTTCCCATTTTGGTTCTATATTGAAGATCCGGGCCACACTAACACTTTTTTCTCATGCATGACATAAATAAGACACGCATGATATTATGATCGATGCAAATAATAGCTAGAAGAGTTGAACCTCACAATTTGTTTTTTCTTGTGAGGATTGTGAACCAAAGCAAGTGAAGAATATCATATTTGAGAGCATTGGATAGATGCTCTCTTACGATTGATATTATGATCGATGCGAATAATAGCATGCATCACAAAGGACACGTTCCCATTTTTGTTCAATATTGGAGATTTGTTCTCTCCTTGTTACAAACATAAACTGATATCAATAACCAAAATATAAATGAAAAATAAATAAATAAATAACAAAAATAAAAAATACCTCCATGAAAAATAAACATAACAGAAAGATCCCCATGAAAAATAGTTTGAAGTTCCATATCTCCGGTGAACTCATATCCATGAAAAATAGAGAGCATTTTGATTCAATGAAATCCTTCTTCATTTTGTTTCAATATATAGACTAAAATATTTATGAGAAACTGATATCTTTAAATACCATTACCTAAGAAACCCATATAACGAAGCCAAACCATTTAAAAAAGAGTTGTTCTAGATATTTTCAAACCACTCTCTTTAACAGCGATGCACTTACGTTCGTTGTCTAAATTTTCTCGTCCACATCGGAGCGATAAAATTCCATGTAGTAATTTAGACATTAACAGCGAGACATATATGTTTGTTGTTAAATATGTACCAGTTAACAACGAAATTTACAACTGTTACAACTAGTTTAAATAAATCCAAACATTTCCACATTGTTGTGATATAATTTCGCTATTGATTATTCAACTAAGTTAATTCACTTAAAAAATGATTTTAAAATAATTACAAGTTACAACTACTTTCTAATTTCTATAGCATTAATTCATTTTCGTTAAAAAAAATAATACTCATTTTCAACAGCGGAACGTATTTATTCGCTGTGATAATTCAACAAAATAATATTGAAAGTTATATATATTGAAGTTGAAGTGTTGAACAAAATGAAATTGAAACTTATATATATTGAAATTGAAATTATACATAAAACACAATAAACTGAAATGGAAATTGAATGTTATACATATCGAAAAATGAAATTAAAATTGTTTGTTACAACTTACATGGAAACATTAAATCCTTTAAATTAAATGTTACATTCTTGTTCAATATTGATGATCATTAACTTACTATTTTGCTGTTGATGATTCACATATTCATTCTTTTAAAACACGACAGTTATAAGTTGAAGTGTTGAACAAAATGAAATTGAATGTTATATATATTGAAATTGAAATTGTACATAAAACAAAATAAACTGAAATGGAAATTGTTTATTACATGAAAACATTAAATCCTTAAAGCTAAATGTTAAGTTAAATATGCTAAGTTAAATTTTGTGTCTATGAACCAACGGCTGAACCTCAAGAACATTATTCCATCTGTGAACAGTCACATACATTTGCGGTTCTTTTGCGAAAAGATTTTGTAAAAAAAAGAGTCACATCTTTTGAAAATAAGTAAAAGATGTGAATATAAGCTTTGGATGCATCAAGGTTTGGATGCATGCATATTGATCGATAAGAATAACAGCGTGAATCACAAAGGACCGGTTCCCATTTTTGTTCAATATTGGAGCTTTCATCTCCACCTGTTACGAAAATAAACATGTAAAATGAAAATGATAAATCATAAATGAAAAAACATTTATATAAATAAACAAAATAATGATGTGAATAAATACCTCATGCTCAAAACAAAACTCAAAGATCTCCATGAAAAATAGTTTGAAGATCCATATCTCTGATGAACTTCATTTTGTTTCAATGAAATCCTTCTTCATTTTGTTTCAATATAGAGACTAAAAGATTTATGAGAAACTGATGATATCTTTGATGTTGGAAATTGAATATTTTTAATGCTTCAACCACTCTTTGAGAAACTCATATAACGAAACAAAACCATTTAAAAAAGAGCCGTTACATTTAGATATTTTCTATATTTAACAGCTATGCCTTATAATTCGCTGTCATTAATTTCATTATATTAACAGCGATGAGTTCTACTTTGCTGTCATTAATTTCATATATTATGTATTCAACATCGATGCGTTTTACTTCGTTGTCGTCATTAAGTTCATTATTTTCTATAGTCATCAGCGGTGTGTTTTACTTCGCTGTCATTAAGTTCATTATTTTCTATATTCAACAGCGATACGTTTTACTTCATTGTGGATCATTCATTATTTCACTGTTGAAACATATGTTATAAGTTTATTAACACGCCACGTTGCATGCTGATATTAAGTATTATACCATCCAAATTGTAAGATAAATAATGTTACAAAAAAACATAATAAACAACTGAAATTGTATGTTGCATATATTGAAAATTAAATGAAAATTACATTTTAATTATGTTTTGTTACATAATGGAAGTATGGAATAGACTATATACACATTAATCTATTCTGAAACAAACTTCTAACTTGACTACAGAGCTGAACAATCTTGATTATTGAAATTCCAAATACCTGCATATAATACTTGCATACATATATACAACAGAATTGGCAAACATAGAATTGCCAGAAAATAAATGTTCATCATTGGTAAAATATCCAAAAAAGATAACAAAATAGAGAAAAAAAGAAATGTCCAGAATTGCATAATGCATCAACATAGTTCAATCAGACTCAGAGAAATTAAGTAACTCTAGATCTTCTTCATCTTGCAAAATAGAATTAACAAATTCAATAAAGTGTGGGTCAACCCCTTTAATATTGAATAATTCCCTGAAAATAAAATTCATCAGATTCATAAAATAATTAAACGTGATTACAAATTCAATAATTACAAACAGAAAAAATGAATAACCTTTTCAGTACTGATCCATCTTGAAATATTAGCTTGTAAGGAATATTTTTAGATGCATATAACCCATCATTTGGCACAACATCAAAATTTTTAAGAATATAGTTATAACCCTCCTTAAGTTTTTTGGCAGTTGTGGAGTATAATTCTCCTTCACTACAACCTCAATTTTATCCCCCTATTACATAAACATATAATATGGTGGATCAAAACACTGGTGAAAAATCAACAAAACGATCAATGAAAATCAACTAAATTAAAATACCACACGATCAATGAAAATCAACAAAACGCAAGAATCTTCAAATATTTCCATCTGATGAAAAATAGTTTGAAGTTCCAATTTCAGCATCCATGAAGTATTCTTAAAAGATAAATCAATATCTCTGATGAACTTCATTTTCTTTCAATATAAAGACTCAAAGATTTATAGGAAACTGATATCTTTATTGTTTCGATTTTCGAGTGAGAAACTCATATCATGATTCACGAAGCAAAACGAATTTTGGGGGTTCGAAAATAATTTAATACACATATCTAATAAACAACACAAGTTATAGATTACGTTGTATAAGATATAAAATCCACAGCGAAAACAAAAATGACGCTGCTAAACATATTCTTATTAACAGCGATGTGAAATGGTTGTGCTGTTAAACATATTACTATTAACAGCGATGTGCAATATTGGCGCCGTTAAAAATTACGAACTAAAACAAGTACATATTCAACCGCAAATATTATCTGTTGCGCTATTAACATTATATCCGCTAATCCATTTGAACAGCGAATTCTTAATGTTGTGCTGTATAAGTTTCCTCCGCCTTTTGTTTTACAGCATTTTTCTAGGTTGCGCGATCGAAGACGCACCTTTAAAGACGTATTTTGGCGTAGTGACACTAAATAATTTAAGGATATATATACCTCATTTTACACTTAAACTCCCTTCATTGGACAAGGATTTGTTGTCCCCAATCACGTCCCAAACATGTTTCGTACCAATCAAAATATGACATGCCAATTAAAAAAATAAATATTCATGACTTTTTCTATTTTTGCTTCATTTTGATTGGTATGAGACAGACTCGAGGACAACAGATCTTTGTCCCCCTTTATTGGAGTATTTCTCTTCAAGATTTACAAAGAATCATGCATGCTAAATGTAGGACGGGTTAGTAAATATAAAAAATATATGACCTTCAATTTAAATATAAGAATGAATGAACCAAATTAAACTCAATAAATGAGGTTCACAAAAAGGAAAAAAGGCAATCCTATATGTATAGCTATGTATATGTTCATATATTTGCATTAAGGACACTTTACATTTCTTCCTGGCCCACCATAGTAAATATAATTTCCCCACACATTATTAACCCCTTCTTGAATATCATAGCAATTTGGATAGTCTGCTAGAACCTTAAGATTTGGCAAAGAAATCAAGTTATTATCCCAATCAACAACTTGCATATTCCTAAAATATGAAGCTTTTGCAAAACCTTCCTTAGAAAAATGTCCACTACCCATTTGGGTAGAAGTGTGAGACCCTATTGACATTGAATTCACTATTTCTCCACCAAATTGAATCATGCTTGCATGATCCCCTAAGTGTGTGAACAAAAATGATGGCCAATACCCAACTAGGATCCCACTTCCAAATTCAAGCCACCAATTCCCATGCTTTGGATCCTACACATGCACCAAATAAAAAGAGAAGTAAAATGAAACATCAGAATCACGATTTAAGATCATCTCCAGTACTCGAATGTGAAAGAAGAGAAAATTTAATAAGTTTTATAATTATTTAATTAAAAAATAATTAATAATCTAGACCCTTAAAAAATCTCGTATCACATGTTAATATTTATCAATATTGTGAAACCCGAGCCAGACATCAAGCCGGAAGAACTTACGTATTAGGTTTAACCGATTTAAGTAGTTAAACCATCTAGTCGGATCAAATGATTTTATATATAATTATATATAAATGTAAAATTTTATATAATTAGTAATTTTATATAACTATATTAAAACAACATCTCTCTATCTTTTTTGGACCGAAGTAAAACAAAACATTAGAGTAAAGTTCCATTTTTTTAAATTTTAAATGAACCGTCCGGTTCACTTCCCAAGTTATTTCGGTTTAACCGGGTTTAGGACGGTCTAACATGAATTTCTCTAGTTCAAAGCAGTTCAACCACTCATTTGGTTAAGACTACAAACCGGAGTCGTTTTCAAGTCCAGTCAGTAATTGAGTCAAACCGTCTGATCCAATCCTAATATCACAACAACGATATTTATACTAAGTACTGACCTCTCCAACCCTAAACGATTATATGCACTCTTCAATGATACCCTTTTGTTTTGTGACAAAGCAAAAGCTACTCAAATATAGACATAATCATGAAGAGTAACGTGTAAGGCAACATGCATGAGAAGTAGTGATAGTGAAATGGGTCAAAAAGAGTAGAAAGAACAAGAAAGGTGGCGCATGAATATGTAAATTTTTGGGATTTTGTTAATAAAAGTAATGAGCTCAGAATCAAAAGCTCTGTAGTTGGAAAAAAAGGAAGCGAATCTTGAAAGTAAAGCATAAAATTTTATTCATGCGTATAATTAATATTCCAAAGTAATAAAGTAAGATACTCCAGTTAGGATCCTCTCATTTAATGGGGAGATAAATGCTTCAAAAACTAAATAAAAACGCAACCTTCAATGATATATATCTCTTTGATTATAATGAAATTACACTTTTTGCCATTAATAACAAAAGAAAAATATACATTTGACTCTCCATTAATTGAGATGATCATAGTGAAAGAGTCTCATATTTTGTACCCTATGACTTAGATTTAATGGCAATTTTTAAGTTTTGAAAATAATTAATTATCATGTGAAAATTTTATAGTTACATTATCCTTTTGATTTTATGTTAGATGAAGTATCTGATGTTAACTAAGTAATTAATTTAAGAATAATTGTACTTTTATTTTCTTACTTTTCCAAAGCACTATTTTTTAAAGAAGAACTTACTTTAAAAACACTTTTTTTTAACCTATTGACAAAATCTATGGACCGAAGACTTTCAAAATAAACTAGATTGAGTTCCCTTTACGAGTGGAGTTTTGAAGTATAAATAAGGAAAATAAAAAATTATAAAATTATCTTAGAAATGTATTTTATGGCTACCAAGCCTTATATTTATCATCATTCTCGTATAAAATGCAACTCACAAACTCTTGATTAAATTGGGTAACAAAATCAATTTTTTTTGTCCTTTAGAATAGGACCCATAAGCTGATCTTTTTTTATAGTATTCATTCTGAAACAAAAGGACAAATTGTAAACAAGAAAGAATTGAAACCTTAGTCTATTTTATATGATGACACGTGTGACAAACCTAAACTATCCACATCAACAATAATAAGATATACATGTACCCATTTAAGAGAAATAATAAAACTTTTGAAAAAGAAGGAAAATAAAATAACAACAAAAACATAGAGTGATATATATCTACCAAATTGTTATAATTTTTTAAGATTATACTTTAATACAATGATTTAAATTACGGACCGCATCACATAATTACAGTGTGACTCTGAATCACGATGATGTGGTTGCATTGGATCGCAACCGCATTGGACCGCATCAGACCGCGTCAGACGTATCAGATTCAAAAATATTGTTTTAATCACAAAATAATTCACAGCGCAACAGCCGTAATCCGCATCACAATGGTCGCAATAATCACAATTAACTGTAACCGTTACCGCAATCGCGACCACAACCACAATTTAAAACACTAAGCATAAAATTACCTTCCAAATGAGTAAGCTAATATCAAATTGACCACCATCATATGAAGAAGTTGGAGAAATTGCAGCCCCAATTGCAATTTTATTGTTAGTTTGAACAAATCCAGAGCAAAGTAAATTATAACACCCAGTTGCTTGATAAGCATCACTCTGCAATAATAATAATAATAATAATAATAGTAGTAATGAATAAAGATAATAATTATTTTACTTTTCCATGCACCTTTTATAATTAGTACGTATCTTATACTTGAAGCAAATGTTTTTGGAAAATATATCCCACATTGCATACATCATTATCTCTTGAATGATTTAAATATATGTTGGGTTACTCCCCTCATTGTCAGTTGATTTTGATATGGAACCTTAACATGATATAAGATTGAGAACCCAACTTTTTTCCGATTGTCATGGACCAAAATATATCATTTAATTCTGAGACAAAAATAATTTTTCATCTGGTCTAACAGACTTATGTGGAGGGGACATGTAGGGAAGTAAGTCCCAAATTGCCTACCATATTATCTTGAGAATGATTTAAATACCTGTTAAACTATTACTCTTATTACCAATTAGTTTTGATATAGAAGGCAACAACAAAAATAATATAATTTTTCATAAGCTTATTTCCTTGAATAAATTTACTTACTGTCCAATAAGTAAAGAACCTAGGGTAGGTGTCCCCATAAAGTTCAGGGCTGACCTGCATAAATATTATTAGAAATTAGCTTCATTATGGATGAAAATGAGAGGTAGGTAGTTGGAAATGTTAACTACCCATTTTCAATGCCTAACCAAATAAGAAGAATTTGATATAACATTTGAAAGATTATAAAAAAGAAGATGCTTTATATATACTACATAACATTTTACAAAATTTGTTGGAAATAACTAACAAATAATTATGTGAAAAACTTATAAATTAATAGTTGAAAGTTTGGATCTTGAAAGTGTTTGATAAAATTAGTTGATAAACCTATGGATAGATATAAAATACAAATAATTAACCTATTTTTGATCAAATAAGTTAGTTGAGTATTAACAAACCCCTTAATAAGAAAATGAAAAATGTTATTTATAAAACATTAATCAATGGTTTGATGGAAAATTTATAAGAAAACATAGCATCAATTCAAAAGATAAAAATGTTATGAAGTAAATGACTGAGATCCTCTCCTATATCCAGTAGAAGTGTCATACCATTATATTTATAGGATAAAAAGTGGAGTAATGCTATATTTTTATACTAAATCCTCGTACTAATCTTCATATTCACAAAAAGTGACATATGTCACAAAATGATACCTTTATTTAGTAGTGATTGATTTATATGTGACATATGTCACTTTCTTATGGGTAGAATGATTAATAGAAGAATTTAGTAGGAAGATTAATAGGAGAATTTAGTAGGAGGATATATCATTTCCTAAAAAGTATCACATTCTTCTATATTTATATTGTTTTTAATGTATTTGTCTGTCCAATACCGGGTAGAATATTGTAAATCTAAGTAAATGATGATGCAAGTAATTAATGAGAGTAACATGCCTGCCAACCAGCTTCAATAGTGTTGAGATCTTCTCCAAATGAACCAGAGATAACCCACATTTGTGACAAACTGAATTCATATTGATTTTCCACAATGGGTGCCCACACATTTATGCTTGCTTTTGCTCCATAGTACTCATCACCACTCACATACCCTACTGCATGCTGTATAAAGTGTGCAATACTTCATTTTCAATATGTCATTAAGTTTGATAATCAAAGATGAGATTTAAGATATTTAAGTATAGTCAGAGCGTACGAATTAAAGATTTGTGGTCTCAGATTATGTCTTATACGTTGTCTCGCACTAATGCATATGTGTCATGTCAATTAAAAAATGGGAAGGGATTCACTTACTCCAAGAGTAAGTGGGTGGAAAAAACCTACTTCACTTCGGAAAATCTAATGTTTTGAATTGGTGAGTACATCTAAACTATTGGAATCCAAGAATGAATGGTTAAGATGTTGAGTAAGTTTTTTCCACTTACTCTTGGAGTAAGTGGATCCCCTCCCTTAAAAAATTTAAACCTTCATTATTATTGTTGTTTTTACTTCATTATTATTATCACACAACAACATGAGATAGGATATGAGACAACAAATATGTTTATACCGAGTGCATACTATTGAATTGAAATACCCTATTGCTTTTAAACAAAACATGGAATTCTGACATCATATTTTTGTGCTAATAAAACTTGAGAATTTTGAAGTACATACCTCATGTCCATTGCTACTTGTGTCCCTTCTTACACCACTTGTTAATTTTCTTCCAAATCTATTAACTGAACTAGCTCTTAAAATGTCTTCTTCTATTGTTCTTTTTATTGGAATTGTTCCTTCTGGGCATGATTCTCCATATAAGCTCCACAATTGAAAATTCTCACTCAATACACCCAGTTTGTTATGGCCTTTCGGTCTTTCTGGAGGATCCTGCATGAATAAAATTAATTAAATATGAATATAATATGTTATTCCGAGTTCCATAAAACAATAAAATAACATTCGAAAATGTTTCTTGTACACCACATCACTATACTTTCGCGAGACAAAGTTGTCACGAAAAATGTCGCACTGTGGTGTACAAATAACAGTTCTCAATAAAACTACCAATGGTTTTTGATCTTTCAATAGAGGATGATCAAAAGCTAGTTGATGATGAGACAAAACACAATCTATAATATCACCATCAGGACTCTGCAAAAAAAAAAAAAGGAACACAACACAAACTCACACATCATATTATGGTCCAAAACAAAAAAGAAGTAACATGTAAAAAAAAGCACTTAATTTTAACTTTTCACTTACATGAATTGTCTTAACAGAAGGCTTGTTGATATTCTGAAGATGGGTTCTTACAATTTTCAACTTTTGAACCTCTTCCTCTAGTAGAAAACTCTGATTTGCTGAAAATTCTAGAGAATAAACAGAAGAAACAAAAGAAGCAACAAGAAGAAAATGTAGAAGGATTGAAATGATTGTTGTGGAAGTGAAATATGTGTGTGTTTCTTTTTCACATTTGTGTTGTAGTTTTGTTTCAACAACAAAACAAAAATGTGAAGTACTAGATTTTGGTTTTGTACATGAAAACACATCTCTCACCAAATCCATTCAACAAAGGTAACTGAGTGTTCTAACAAAATTAATTACTCTTTCACCATTTCATTGCTTTGGCATCACAGAAAAAAGTGAACCTTCTATTCTATATTTTGAGTCTAGTTGAGTTTTGTAGTGACAAGTAATTACTACACTAAAACTTTGTGTTATATTTAATGATAACTATAAGTTCCAATCACTAGCTGATGAAGACTTTTGAGTATTTATATATGCCAATCTACCATACAGTTTGGTCATTTTTTATTTTATTTTTTGTCATTCTAATATCTGGAAATTAATTTAAAGTCCAAATAATATAAGTTGAGTGTAGGAATATTTATTCTTAATTTATAAAACTTGAAATAAAGACATTTTGTAAAGGAAATTAAATTTTGCATCATTGGATAAATAAGGGACTGACTGAGTTGATTGCATGTCTTACTTGTGTAAAAACATTCTAGTTGTGAAAATTTGCTCTACTAAATGGTACATATTTATATATAAAATATGAAATTAAATAAAGATATGTTGTCCATTATGATAATTTTCTAAGATTAGGGGCCATCCCTTTTATGGTTAAATAAAGATATGTTGACGATAAAGACTTTGTTTCTTTTTTTGTGAGCTTTGTTTTCTGAATGGAGTATGTTTGCTCTAAACGAGAAACTCAAGGACTAAAAGTCACATTGAAGAAGTTAAACAAAGAGCATTTTAGGGACATCAACAACAAAATTGACATGGTTGTACTAGTTCATGAGCTTGACCTGAAGAGCGAAACTATGGCCCTTATAGAAGAGGATCTCACGAATATATCTGAGCTTTGGCTAACCTTTGGTGAGCTTCGTCGCTCCATCACAATCTTATTTTCCGAAAATCTAGATCCAAATGGCTTAAGGAAGGTGACACTAATTCTCAATGTTGTGAAACCCGAGCCGGACGTCAACCTGGAAGAGCTTCCGTATTAGGTCTAACTGGTTTAAATAGTTAAGCCGTCCGGTCGGACCGGATGATTTTAAATATAATTAATAAATTTTGTATTAAATATATAATTATATATAAATGTAGAATTTTATATAATTAATAATTTTATATAACTATATTGAAGTAACATCTCTCTATCTTTTTTGGACCGGAATAGAACAAAACATTAGAGTAATGTTCCATTTTTTTTAAATTTCAAGTTAACCGTCCGGTCCCCCCCTCCTCCGGTTATTCCAGTTTAACCGGGTTTAGCATGGTCGAACCGGAATTTCTCCAGTTCAAAGCGATTCAACTACTCATTCAGTTAAGATTACAATACGAAGCCGTTTTCAAGTCCGGTCAGCGATAGAACCGGTCGGACCGTCCTGTCCGGTCCGATTATCACAACACTGCTAATTTGAAATATTTTCATGGGCTTATGAATAGTAAGAAGAAGCAAAATTATATCCATGTGTTAAGTATTCATGGTCATTAGATTGAGGATGTTCATGGAGTCAGACAGGGGATCCGTAATCATTTCAAGAACCTTTTCAACGAACTAAACATGAACTGTCCGACTTTGTCTCGCATTCCTTTTAGCAAATTAGGGCCTTCAGACAACGCTGCTCTTATTGCAACCTTTGTTGCGAACGAAATTAAAAATGCTATTTGAGATTGCGAGGGTGACATGAGTCTTAGGCATCATGGGTTTAATTTTAAATTGATCAAAGCTCTTTGAAATATCATGAAGGATGCCATCATCTCTATGGTTCTTGATTTTCATGCTAATGGTTAGACGGACAATGATTCGATTACTTTTTCGGACCGAGTTTATAACCTCATTTCTTGTCTCAACATTCCTTTGTAATGGATTCACACCTTATTCTTTCTTGTATTCCTTCTTTTAAAGCTAATGTAACTATTTTCTTCAATTAATAAAACTTTTACCTTTTGCTGATAAAAAAAAGAATACCTTTAAAAAAGATACATATGAGTTAAGAAAAAAGTTCTCTACCGCGCTAAAGTAAAGAATAATATTTTGCCGTAATATATGTCCAAATATCTTATAAAAAATTAGAATGATTGTAAAATCTTTCTAAATTTTAAAATCTTAAGGGGAACCTTCTAACTAGGGTCATAGCTTATGCAACACCAAATTTATAGACGAAAGAGCGATAAAAACTTTAAAAATATCTCACAAGTATATTTTACGACTTTTAAGACTTTCTTTTCTCTCTATTTACTTAGAACCAACTCATAAACAAACCCTTAAACGAAAGAATATGCTATCCCTATTCATACCACAGAAGAATCAGGTAAGGGGTAAGAGAATTCTTTATCAGCATCTAGTGACCTGATCCATGAAACCACATTCTCTAATTGATGACTCTTGATTTGTGTTGCTTGGAAATTACATTGACCAACATCAATTCACTTTATTCTTATGGTTATTATGAACCAATAAAGTAATTAAAACGAATAAGTAAAGGAGTGATGCATAATACATGATGTGAAGTTGAATGCAACATTGAAAAAAGTTTAACATGTTATTATGTACATGATTAATATAGTTCACCAATTTTATAATTTAACCAAACAAAAGTAATCCTATGTGTCCAAATATAGGGTAAGAAAATAACATAACATAGGTTAAGATAATAAGATTTTTGAACATGTTACGTAGGAGTATATTTGAAACTAACGTTTTCTTCAATTCTTAACTTAGCCGTCAAGATTATGATTATAATTAGCTCTTTAGTTTTTCTTGTTGTTGAAAGTAATGATAGACAATAAATATTTGATCATTTAATTCCATATTTCAAGCTAATTAAGCAACAAGTTAATCACAATTTAGATTCTATTCCCCTTTCTAAGCGAATTATATATTCTTAAGAGGGATAGCGTGTAGGAATCTAATGACAAAAGATAAATACTTGATTTTACGTGTATTTTCAATCACAAAAATGTTATTCCATTATATATAAAAGGATAAAAATGTCTTACCATATTATTGTTTATTTTGTTTTTTATAATATTTGTTTCTTCATTAATGGAGAGGATCCTGAAAAAAAAAAAAACAATTTTATTAATTCTATACATTTGAGTGTGTGACACAAACACATACTCCCCTCTCTTCTTAAATAAGGTTAATTGGATAACCCATCTCAAAATTTTATATGTTGGGGGAATGCAAACATATAAAGGGAAATAATAATACAAGTAAATAAGTGACCATTGAGAGTTACTTCAATTAGAGTTGGGGAGTCTAATCAATAAGTTTACCAATGAGCTAAAATTTATGTTAGTGGTCAATTAAGCATAAAAAAATCATATAGTGCAAAAGAAGGTTTCACGTTGGGTGAAAATGAGTATTACGCTCAACGAGACTATCTCCTGTTGAATGTGAATTGAACAATAAGTTTTAAAATACTCGTTCAATGAGCCATGACTCTAGCTCAATGAGATTGAAGACTTCGCTGAGCGATAGTTACAATGTTTCTATATATACCATTTTGTAATTGTTAAAAATGATGGAATAAATATTTCCCTTTTATGGAAGCATATAAGTAAGTTTAATACTATATTTTGACATAAAACCTTAAAGGATTAAGTTTATAACTTCATTCACTTTTATTTCTTTAACTTGTTCACTTCTACACAATGTGAGTCATTTTCAATACACCAAATCACATTTACAAGATCCATGAAACTACATGCGTTAAAATTAGAGTGATTGCATAAACCATCATTTGAGGGAGTGGGATTGTAGGAAAAGAATGTTTTGTTACCTTACCCACTTCTTCAGTTATGATACACTGCATGCTAGCATCATCGAATGACCCATTCTTCTCTAAATCTTCATCATGTTGCTCCCAACATATATACATGGTTTGAATTAGAATGTCTTTATGTCCTTAGTTTTGGGGACAAATAATGATGATTAATTATGTGCTTCAACCATCACTTCACATGTCAACGGGTGCAACAATATGCTCCTTGCATAGACAAAAAGGAGTTAGATTGGGTTAAGACATGAGTTAACTTTATGAATCATAACCTTGACTTTGACTTTGGGCTTTTATTGTGAACCTCTTGCTCAACCCCCTGGCCTGATACTCCTGCGCTCAACGCCTAGTCTGGTCGTTTGGCTCGGTCAGAATGCTACTCCATATGGGTCACTTCCACTTGGGATAGGCGCATGTATTTTCCTGGGTGCAATGTTTCGTTTGGATGAGGCCGACCTTTCACCTAGGCAAGTTGTGTTGAGCACAAGAACTTCACTGCGCACAATTTCCATTGCAAGAATTTTGCTGGGCAACCATCAGACATAATGTTTCACGCAAATTTTATCTAAATTTCGTTGAGTGCAATAATTGCACTCAACACATCCAATTTTTCATATTTCGCATATCTAACAGTACATATTTAAGATCCATATGTTAGGAGCATCATATTAAAAAATTAGCTCGACCCAATGGAGAATGAATGCGGTTTCACAATTTTACTCTGCTCATGGTTGTTCTCTCATGCTCGCTCAGCTAGATGCGGCTTTTTTTGCAAGTGATTCACAACAAATTTCATTGATATGACAGTTCATATTTCAGTACAATTTGTTAGGAACTTCATATCCAAAACTCATCCCGATCCAAAGGTGAACTAATGCATTGTCACAATTTTACTCGGACGACTCTGGTTTGAATCCTTGCATTTCCTTTCAAAATGAACCTAAAAGTAAAATACTTATGAAACGTTGATAATTGCATGCAAGAACAAATTATATCAAATGAAATTAATCAACTACAAATGTAATTAACTGGAGTCGAAAAGTACTAGCAATTGGTATAAAAAAATATGTAAATTCTACACTTATCATATAACAGACACAATGTGATACATAAATTATGAAACACTCCTACCTAATAGAATAACCTTTTGGATTAAGTTCTCATCATACAAGTCATCACCTTGGTCCAACCTATATCATATAAGGTACCAAGGAGCACTTAAGAATTAGATCGAATTTATTAATTCCACAACATTGGGTTTAGTGTTATTGGATTTTTGACATGTCAAAATTCTATTGTCTTTAGCTTAGGAAGATAATGCAAAAAACTCAAAGTGAGTCATGATTAGGCTTGGACCATCCCAAGTGACATAAATCAAATACTATAAATCAAAGGTACTATCCCACTTATGATTCTTTGTATATGCTTTTCTGTTGGTACGATGAATGCTAATGGAGTTACTATATTCGGTATTGATGCTTAACTAGGAAACCATTTATAGGTGTAAGTGGGAGACAATAAAATCAATTTGCAAAGGAATAAAATCACTTTTATGTATATAATCCTTAAAATCTCCTAATCTTAATTCTTGTCTTTATGTGAAGGACCATTAGTTAGGTTACATCAACACGTACCATTTAACAACAACATTCTAGCATCATTAGTGGAAAAGACATATTTTGCAAAACATATATGAAGAAGCTAATTTTTTCAAAAAAATGATAAAATTTGCATTATAAATTTAAGTTATTTTCAAGTTAGTCCTTTTGATATAGGGTAATAGTCATTGAAATGCGTTTTGGATCATCCAAAAAAAACAAGTTAGTCCTTAATTAGTTACTTATATTACTCCTTTTTATAAGACACTATTTAGAATGTTTGATGAGATTTTTATAACACATTTTATATTTTATATAGATTAATTTATAATATTTTCTTATTTGTATCTATTAACTTTTTTGACTATGTCAAATTCTTTTGTTATTATTGTGATTGATATTATCAAATAATGAGAAATATCAAATGAGATAAGAGTCTAATTCACAGTATTTAAAAAAACAAGAAACATAACTACATTTATTAATATCAGACTATGTTTGCCAACCCAAACTATTATTTTCTGCTATTGAATATTTAATTTTTGTATATTTCATTTTGAAGCATTTTATAATATTTTTTATATTCAGGGTAACATGATATTATATTTTTTGTGATAAAAAATATGAAGATGAATTATCATATTATTAAAAGTTGCAATAGTGGTTTGATATTTTTAGTTAATGTTACTTCATCTAACTTCTCCAACAAATTGTCATTAATTTTTAACCATGCGAAAATATTGTAAATAATAATTAATTATAAGGGCAAACCATATAGAAAATTACATCATATAAGTTTGTTATAACATGTTTTGAATTTATAGATTAGTATAAAGAGAATAATGTATCTCCTGATATAAGGAAATAAATTATCTCTCACAGACACTAAAATCGTGACATGTGTACCATTTAATCATTTTTTACAAAAATATTTCTAAAACAAAACAAAACAATACATATGTCATTCTTTTACTGGCTGGATGAGGTAAGTTATTTCCATATGTAATTTAGTTGGAGTTGTCTTATAAGGCCGAGGATCTGTTGTCTCGAACCATGTCCCAAACCCCGTCCCGCATCAATTAAAGTGGAGTAAAAATAGAAAAAAATTATGAATGTTTAATTTTTTAAATTAACATATTATTTTTTGATTGGTGCGGGACGGGGTTGGGGACAAGGTTCGGGACAATAGATCTTTGTCCATCTTATAACGAGGATTATGATAGTGTTATACAAATCTCTTCACACTTGGCATAATTGGGGTGGTTAAATATGGTAGGCTAAAATTTTACTAAAATCATTATTAATCATTAGTATCTCACAATAATCTTGAATAAAAAATACATTAAACAAGTAATTTTACTTATTCAATCATTTGTTGAGACATTGAGCAAATAATGTGGTTAGTGACGAAAACCCCACTTATTGTATGAGTTCGCTATACCTATTTAAGAGTAGGACTCCTCTCTATTAATAGAGAGACAAATGAATTTTTTATATGTATTATAAGGGTAAAAGTGTAATCTACTTTTAAGTATGAAGGGAAAAAGTGACATTGCATCTTCCACTTTCTTTAATATTTTTGAGTACTTGCTTCTCCATTAATGGAGAGGAGTCTTATTCCCTATTTAATAGTTAAGATAGAATATACGAATAAAGATTCTTTAAAACATTTTTATCCTTTTATATATATTGAAATGACATTTTGTATTAAAAATATAAGAAAAAATAAATATTTGTTTTTCTATTAAGGAATACGATTATTTTTCAGAATATATAGAAGGGTCATAGTTGAGAAAGGTGGCAATAACATAAGATGGAAGCTAAACTTGTGTGCTTGTTTTACTACTTGTCTATAGCACTGTATTGCTATTGTGGCAACTTAGTGAATGCTATTGAGTTACCAAAGTATACAGTGATACGATCTGAATCAGATTTTGAGATTAGATTCTACAATGAATCTTCATGGATGTCAGCTTCTGTTTCTGGAACTTCCTTTGAACAGTCTACCAAAAGCGGCTTTCACAGGTTTTGTTTTATTTTATTTCTCATTTCGCATGGAATCGGAAAAACATAAAAAAAATGGTTCAGTGTACGAAGGTCTCATTTAGTTAAGTATATGGAAGATGGATGAATTTGGTGTTAGCTTGCAAGGAAAAACATAGATATATATTAGATATTAGGAAAAATGTATATCTTTAGGGTAGTGTACAAATTACTCAATGAATACTTAAAAAATGTGAAACTTAATTTTAGTTATTACCTAACTTATTCATCATTTTCTTATGGAAATATTCATGTGGAAAGCATATGGAGGAAGAGTAAGGATCCTCTCTCAGGAGAGGTAAGTAGTATAAAAATAAAGGAGAAAATAATATGACATGTCACTTTAAACATTTTATTTTCAATGAAATAACATTTTTGTCATTGAAATAAAAAAGAAAACGAAAAACTCCCTTCTCAAGTATAAGGAGGATCCTGGAGATTCATGAAAGACATAATCATATGCGTTGGGAAGTAAGTCTCACACTGCATACCTCATAGTCTCGGAAATGATTTAAATATTTGTTGAGCTACTTCTCTCATAGCCTATTGGTTTTGAGATGAAACTTTAACATGGTATCAGAGTCAGAGTCCAACTTCTTTTTGGTTGTCATAAGTCAAAAGATGTCTTTTAGTTATGGGTCAAATGTAACCTTTCGCCTGGTCAGACAGACTTATGTGGAGGCGGCATGTTGGGAAGTAAGTCCAACATCGCCTACCTCATAGTCTCGAGAATGGTTTAAATACCCGTTGAACTACTACTCTCATAGTCAATTAATTTTGAGATTGAACCTTAACAATATGCAATCTAATTTATTATTTGTCCTAAATATACAATTTAGTCATTCCAAATTACCACGGTTTAAATTATGAGGTTGCGTTGTATACATTGCAATATGATTTCTCTGAATAAAAATTTGTTATTGAATATGATGTGACTTGTTATGGTCCGATATATCTCTAAGAGTGGAAAATATGATATTCATATTCATATAGTTTTAAAGTTGTAACTTAGTAACATTTTGATTTGATTTAATTTATATCTAAACCATATGTACCAGGTTATATCAATATATTCATGGAGCCAATTTGAATTCAACAAAAATTGCATATACTGCACCAATCTTAACAAGCATTCCCTCATTATCCATTGAAGAAAGCTATACTATAAGAATGTATGTATCTTCTAACTTTGAAGGGAAACTTCCACCACAAGCAAACCCTGAATTGAAGTTGCAAGTTGAGAAATGGAAAACACAAAACATAGCAGTTAGAAAATTCAGTAGTTTTGCAAAAGATGATAACATTAAGAAAGAAATTGAAGGTCTTTTAGGAAGCATAAAGAAGTATATAAATGGAAGTTATGAAAAAATGTTACAAGATAAGAGGTTCTATATTATTATTGCTCAGTATAATTCATCAAGTCTCAATAGTGGTCGTTTGAATGAAGTTTGGATTAATGTGTAAGCACTGAATAAAGTGTTTTAATTGTTTTAGTGTCTTTGTGATTGGAATAAAGTGTCTTGCTTCAAGTGGGTCATTGTGATTGGAATAAAATGTCTTGTTTCAATTTGTCATTGTGATTGGAATCTATACACATACAAAGGTCAATTCATCAAATAAATATATATATATATATATATATAGGAATGTAATTAGTGAAAATAATTGTTATTGTGATAAACGATTTTTATATGAATTATTGTAAATAAATATATGCATATATATATATATATATAATTAAGAATGTGTGGAGCATTTGACTAGGTTCAGTTCTTTTATTTAACGAGTTTAATTTTTTATCTAAAATTCAACTTGTTTGGTTCATATACTAAGTTTATTAAACTAAGTAATGAATTAAATTTCAAACAAATTTTGAGTTGATTCGATCATCGCTATCTCTTTTAGCAACCTTCCATAATCTGATCACTAAAGATTTAATTCACCTAAACATTTTTTTAGAAGATAAAAAACACTTTTGATTTATTTAAAAGGTTAGTGAGAAAAAAACAAATAAGTTTTGATTTATTTGAAGAATGAGAGAGAGATACTCTAGTAGAAAATTCAAAAACCTTATGGACATATTTAAATTGTAAACTATTTCTATTGGGACAAAATGTGCAGCCCATAGAGAACCATGAAGAAAGAAATAATGTGGACGAGAAGAGATGAATTTATGGAGATGCTATCACCCACTATTTGTTTTTCACACTCCTCACTTTTCTTATAATAAAAAAATGTTTCCAAAAACCTTCATACTCTAGGTTTTCTCTTAACCACTCTCACCATGACAAAACATGAGTTTAAATTGAAGATATACATAAAAGTCCATTTGCGAGTTGGATTTTGGATCAAATGAATGAAAAAAGAAAGCTTCAAGACCATGAAATACATTTATGAGATGACTTTGATGTTAAGGTTTTGTTGTGCAATGACTCATATTCAATGGACTGGGTTGGGGTAAATGGCTATATATTTAGGTCTTGTAAACTTAATGTAACAAGAGAGAACACTAGATAAACACAAATTCCTTGTGTTATCCCCTTCTCTTTTACTATTTGATTGATCGCTTGTTCCCAATAGGTGGCTCATGACAACCAGAAAGAAGTTGAGCTCTGACTCTGATATCATGTTAAGGTTCCATCTCAAAACCAATTAGCAATGAGAGGATTAGCCCAAAAGGTATTTAAATCATTCTCAAGACAATGAGGTAGGCGATGTGGGACTTGCATCCCAACATTTGAAACCTTACATTTCTCATTTATTCCATTCCAAAACCTAACTTGCGATGAAGTTCAATGTTATTCTCTAGCTCCTTTTTTTGTCATGAGCAACATTGATGTATACTAAATTGAGGATCACCATATTCTCTTTTTCATGTAATTTGGTAATGAACTTCTTACTATCCTTTATATCATTGTAGTTATTGTTTCAAAATTGAATCTGACTTGAATTTTTAGCAAACTTCCTATTTTTCACTCTTATGTTTAAATGTGTAAAATGATGAACAACATGGCAAAAGAAATCCAAGGAAAAAGAAGAACAATACCAACCAAATTTGTAGAGAGATGATGAACTTGAATGATGAAGAAGAAGTGGAAGTACTTTGAATATTATTATGAAAATAGTGATGAAAAACACTTGGAATTCTACAACTCAAAATGGATGGATCTCAAAGAAAAAACTCACCTCCAGTACTGGATAGACAAGTTATGATTTTTGTGTGTGCCTTGAAATATAACAATGTCATATTATTATATTTAAGGGGATAATAAGATCATATCATCATGACTTTTCTTTTGCTTTTTGATGCACTCTCATCTTCAATACTGGAGAGGATACTCACCCGATCTCAAAATATTTATGCATCAACTAAACTAAGATAACCAACATAAACTAACTAAAGCTTCTACACAATTAAAATTAACAATAAAAACTATCTAACTAACTCTTCATTATCACTAAATATAACAAGTCAAAGTGCCTTGAGTTTCAAATGAGTTGGGTTGATATTTGAATCTCCTTTAATGATGGGCTTGACTCTTAACAAAATGATAGTCCATAATTTACACATAACATTGATAATGAAAACAGGTTAGTGTTGAAAAACTAAGTTCAACAGTTCTACTCTCATTTTGTTGGATGAATTAAAATGATGGTACTATTTTATTTTTATTTGTTGGTATAGTTTGAGTGGCATACACTAGATAATGTAAAAAAATTATGTGGTCAATATTTCATTAGTCATTGATAAGTTTGATTTTAAGAGTTATTTAATATTTATGTATTCAGAGTATTACAGAAATTTTAAATAAAAGTAATATAAATGAAGTAGATGTAAAATACATGTATGGAAATTTATAAATGAACTGTTATGAGTAAATCAACATGATTATATAATGCTAGCCCCACTCTTTAATCTATATACGCAAATGATTAAAAAAAGTTTAGTTGAATGATTAAGAATAGTTTAGTTGACTTGCATCATGTTCCTTACACGTAGCATGAATTAAGGATACTAAGTCAAACATTCAATAAAATTCTCTATATTGGTTTGAATATTCTTATTTTCCTTAGGGACCATCCATGTATTAATTGTAGATTCAAGTAAAAGTGATTATTATTAACATAAAATTAGTCAACTAACATTTATTATTCTCACAATTAACTTAGCTAACTAAAACAACTCAAACTATAATTAAATTAGAATATTTTGCTGAATATAATTATCATGACTAATATCTTTACCAACTAAATTCATACCTCTTAATTTTGTGACTTTAAATATGTGACTGATGTGAATATCTGCTTCATAATAAGTATTAAAAATATGTCCCATTAAATATTAGAAGAAAATAGTATTTTTGATATAGACCACAAGTATTTTCTACACCATGTATAATTATTGGAGGAGAACATCTACAATATGATGAGGTTATCTCTTTTTCGGAAAATTTTCCATGAGACTATAACTTGAAATATTGCAAATATAAAACTACTAATTAAACAAAAAATAAATAAATAAATAAAGATAACGAAGAATAATTAATATAAATATATTGTTTCAATTGCACATTAATCCATGATGGGAACGAATATTATGAAATTTGAGTTGAACATTAAACCGGAAGAAATCTCGTATTAGATTTAATAAGTTTAAATGATTAAATCTTCATGTCAAACTAAATAATTTCATATATAATTAATAAGTCAAAAGTTGATTTTTTGTTGTTGTTGATGCCAAGTTGGGTTCACATTTCCACATCTAATACAAAGTAAAAGAGAAAGATTCTTATCTTGTATTAGAGAGGAAAGTTATTGATTTTACATTACCTTATAAGGGTAAAAATATCATTATAATTGTATCAAATGGATAAAAGTGTCACAATTCTATTTTTGTCTTTTATTGCACTATCATCTCCGGTACTGGAGATGATGTTTACCCAAAGTATAAATACTGAGACTAGGCTTATAGTATTGCCTTTTCCTGTGAAAAGCCAAAGTAAAGATCATAATATCTGACCATTAATAGAGACAAGTATTATAAAAATCAAAGAAAATAATAATATGTTAAGACATTTTTATCCTGATATATATAATGAAATAACATTTTTGTACTGAAAACATAAGTAAAATTAAGTATTTGTATCTCCATTAATGGAGAAGATAGTTGTTCCTTATAATATATACCATTCTCCAAGTCTCATTTTTGAAGCACCCTTTATACTTTTCCACCCTTTTGTTAGTAGCTAACACAATATAAATATCTTCATAGAATATGAATAAATTCTCATTACATTCTTGAACAGTTTCCTCTCTAGACAAAAAATGGTTAGCACTTTGTGCTAATAACACTGATAAAACTAAGTGTAACACTCACATACACTGACCCTTGTTGCAGAATCATGGAAGTAGAATTCCAAGCATATACCAATGAATCTCAACAACAAAAATTTGCTATTCCTGTAGATTCTGAGCACAAAGCCACTGAATTTAGATTGTTTTCGATATCGAAACCGCATATGCGAGCATTTCATCTATCATGGGTGTCTTTCTTTTCATGTTTTGTGTCTAGTTTTGCAGTTCCTCCACTCATACCTATAATTCGCGACAACCTCAATCTTACTGCTACTGACATTGGAAATGCTGGTGTTGCCTCAGTTTCTGGTGCTGTTTTTGCTAGAATTGCAATGGGAACTGCTTGTGATTTAGTTGGACCGCGCCTTGCCTCGACCTCTCTTATACTCCTTACAGCACCAGCAGTTTACTTCACTTCGATAATTTCATCGCCGACTTCCTTTCTACTAGTTCGCTTCTTTACTGGCTTCTCTTTAGCAACTTTTGTCTCCACGCAATTCTGGATGAGCTCTATGTTTTCTGCTCCTGTTGTTGGTTCAGCCAATGGATTTTCAGGTACTTCGACACAATGTATTTATTTCTGTGTAGGAGTGATGTAGATTGAGAATGAGGTTTATTAATACATCGGGAAGTAAATCATATAGATCGATAATCGGTTGATTTCTCTGTTCCAAGTCACAAGATAACAACCTTATTTTTTTTCCATTCTTCCTAGGTTATAGTAAATATATAATGAACAATATCTTTTCAAGCATTATTTGCATACAAATATACATATATATATATATATATATATTGTTTTATGTATTTAGCTGCCATATGATGAATTCTGAATATGTTCTGTTCCATGTTTGTTCAGGTGGATGGGGTAACCTTGGAGGAGGGGCTACCCAACTGATCATGCCTCTTGTGTTTTCGCTCATTCGCGATATCGGTGCTACGAAGTTCACAGCATGGCGAATCGCGTTCTTTGTTCCTGCATTTTTTCAAATGCTGACAGCATTTTCCATACTGATATTAGGCCAAGACATGCCAGATGGGAATTTCCAAGGCCTAAAAAAGACGGGCGAAAAATCGAAAGACGAATTCTCAAGAGTCCTGTATAATGGTATTACAAATTACAGAGGGTGGATTCTAGCATTGACTTATGGATATTGCTTTGGAGTAGAGTTAACTATAGATAACATCATAGCTGAATACTTCTATGACAGATTCAATCTCAAACTCCACATAGCCGGAATCATCGCGGCGAGTTTCGGCTTGGCTAACATATTTTCTAGGCCTGCAGGAGGATTGATATCAGATGCAATGGGAAAGAGGTTTGGAATGAGGGGTAGGCTTTGGGCCTTATGGCTTTGCCAAACCTTAGGAGGAGTGTTCTGCATAATCCTTGGTTTGGTTGGTTCTTTAAGTGTATCCATTGTTGTTATGATCATATTTTCTTTGTTTGTTCAAGCTTCATGTGGAATGACTTTTGGAGTTGTTCCTTTTGTCTCAAGAAGGTGCTTTTTCCATTCATTATTTCATTCAATTAACATCAACATTATATGCATTCATATAAAACACTTTATATCCTTTTTTTTTTATCAGTTATTTTAAATTGCGGTTGCAGTCGCGATTGCGGTAACGGTTGTGGTTACTGTGATTGCGGTCATTGCAGCCGTTGCGGTGTAAATTATTTTGTGATTAAAACAATATTTTTGAATCGATGCGGCCTGATTCGGTCCAAATGCGGTCCGATGCAGTTGCGTTGCGGCCCGATGCGGCCACAATATTGTGATTTGGAGTCACACCACAATTGTGGTGAGATGCGGTTGCGACGATCACCACAACCGCAATATTGCAGCCACAAGAGGTAATATGACCCGCAATTTATAACATTGCTTATATGCATAAACACCATAGCATTCTCATGATGGTGAAGATACATTTGGTCCTAAAGTATTATGTTTGTGAAATTTACCCTTTATAGGATGAATTTTTGGGATAAGTTAGTGTCTATCAAAAACCTATTTGATTAGCATTTAATAACTAAATTTTCGATGTTCCAAGGATCAAATATGTCAATCTTTTTTCATGCACATATTGGGTCTTTATTCTTAATTTAAGTGTTAAATTTATTAGGAAACATCAAATTAGACATTTATCCTAAGTCATCCTTATTCAAGTAAATATGTTCTCTTAAAAGTATACACTTATAAATCAAGCATGAAATCCACTAAAGTTTCTTATCTATAGAAAACATTATATTAACAAGAGGACTATTATATGTACACAAGATCAACACTTTTGGCAACACCATTAGAGTTTATGATACAATGTGTCTAGTACTTTATATTATCGACCTGAAAAGTGTCATTCTTCGGTATACATGAAATATTCCGGTATTAACAAATTCAAACAATTTTGATCGATACTTTCAGGTCATTAGGGGTGATTTCTGGGATGACAGGAGGTGGAGGCAATGTAGGTGCAGTATTGACACAAGTAATTTTCTTCAAAGGATCAACATTTTCAAAAGAAAGAGGAATAACTCTAATGGGTGTTATGATAATAATATGCACACTACCATTATTCTCAATATATTTTCCACAATGGGGTGGTATGGTTTTTGGTCCATCATCTGAAAAGGTTTCAGAGGAAGATTACTACTTAGCTGAGTGGAACTCAAAGGAGAAGGACAAAGGGTCCCATCATTCAAGTTTGAAATTTGCTGAAAATTGCAAAAGTGAAAGAGGCAGAAAAGTTAACACTTCAACCATTTCTTCTGATGAAGTTGCACCACAAAATATTTGATTGCTCCAAAAGGCTTCTTCAACATGTTAAGACTTGTATCATTGCTCAGTAGGTTTGCGAGTTGAGTTTTGAATGAGAATGAGATGAAACAAAAGTCTTCATAGTCATCTCGAAACTGTATTTCATGATTATCAAGTCTTCTGTTTCTCTTACTTCTACTCTAAAACTCGACTCGCAGAATTAAAGTTTCCATAGAATTTGGTACCACCCTATCCCTTCCCTTTCTAAACCGATAGTTTCTTTATGTGTAAAGTTATAAACATTGCAGCTTGATTTCATTCATTTATGCAATTATTATCTTAATATTATTGTTTTGGTAGTCTCCGATATCATGCGTAATTCATTCATCACAAATTTAAGAGAAAATATTCACTTAGTAAGTTTAAAAAAATTATTTCACATTTTAGCTATTAATTTTTGGGAAATCTAATGGTTTAGATCTACTCACTAATTCAAAATATTGGATTTCCATAAAATTGATAACTAAGATGTGAAGTAAAATTTTTAAACTTACTTTTGAAGTAAACAGATCTCTCCCAACTTTAAAAGCATTTTTGTTTATCCTTCCAACTTAATAAAAGAATTTCAATAAAAGGAAGTAATCCATCTATGAAAATTTGTATTTTAAAAATGCTAAAATTTAAAAATATAAGTAAATTTGTAAATGAAATGTTATGAATGAATCAACATGATTATATAATGCTAGTTTAGTTGACTTTAATCTCTATATACACAAATGATTAAAAAATAGTTTAGTTGACTTGCACCATGTCCCATACACGAGCATGAAACTAAGTCAAACATTTAATAAGATTCTGTATATTCGTTTGAATATTCTTATTTTCCTTAGTGATCATCCATTCATTCATTGTATATTCAAGTAAAAGTGATTAATTTTAACATAAGAATTATTCAAATAATAATCATTATTCTCTTACAATTAATTTAGCTAACTAAAACAATTATGGGGACAATAATAGAGAATATTTTGCTGAATATAATGGGTAATCAATGGGAAATAATAGAAAATATTTTGATGAACATAAGATATGATATTAATTTTTTTGAAACAATGTATTATTAAGTTGGATGAAATTAAAAAATATAATAATTTGGAAATGAAAATTGCAATCAATGGGAATTGACTATCAATTAATTTTACCTTTTATCTTCCCTCTCATTTTCATTATGTATTGTCAGTGTAAATATTTATACATAATTATTATATTATTTACAATTTATTTGTATTATTTAAAAAAAATCAATGATAATTAATAATGAATCACCATTTTTCCATATGTGAGACTCAAACCTGAAATATTACAAATATAAAATTGATAATAAAACCAATAGTAAATAAATGAAACTAGAGAATAATTAATATAATATAGCGAACTGTTTCAAATGCACATATTAATCAATGATGTCAACAATAAATTTGTACGATTACATATGCAAATAATTAAATTGCATAGTCAAAAGTAAATAAAATAAGGGAATAATTAGATAACAAATTACAGAACCGAAAATAATCAGCCAATCATAAAGTTTATAACAACTAAGGAGGAGAGGAACTAATACTACTACTTTTTTTTCTTAATTAACTATATATTTTAAGTTATAGCACATAAATTAAGAAATTAATATGCACATTTTAATAGATTTATGTAATGTTTAGTGACTTTAGTCATGTATTTTTACTTATTATCTTATTTATTAATTAATTAAGTATAGAATTGTAATTAACAATGATTTGTGTTAATTTTTCAAAGTGATAGATAAATAGAATCTCATCCCATCCTTTATCTGTTAGTTATGAATTTCTAACATTATCTATCTCACCAAAGTCAATATAAGTTGTTTGTTAGAAATATATCTTTCAAAATTAATTCCTCTTTGGAATGAAATTATGCTTAATATATAATTTCATCAAATATAAGTCAAAAGTTGATTTTTTGGTTCATGCCAACAACTCTAATACAAACTAAAAATAGTGAGACTCGGCGTATAGTATAGCTTGATCTTATGAAAAGCCATGTGTCTGAGTTGGGATTATCTTCATTAATACAGAGGCGAGTGCTTCAAAAATCAAAAGGAAATGAAACTTCAAATGATATATATATCCCTTTGATTATAATGAAATTACATTTTTGTCATTCAAACAAAAGGAAAACATGTATTTGTCTCTCCATTAATGATAATTTCTATCAAATATATACCATTCTCCAAGTCTCATTTTTGGACCACCCTTTATACTTTGCCACCCTACATCACTCAATAACACTTACACATATATACATATACATATATATATATATATATATATATATATATATTTATTTATTTATTGGTTAAATTATTTTTTATAACTTTAGTCATACTTGTGACCCATTCTTGCAATTTCAGAGTCTCTGGATAGATATTATGATTGTGTTGACCACATTTTACTATGAATTAAGTAAATGTAATGTAACTATAAACCTAAGTTAAAACAATGTTACTTACTTATTTAATTATTTTTCAGTTTGACTAAGTATCCCAGAGATGAAAGCTCTAAGACTAGCATTAATGGTGGTGGTTGGAGCAGTAAGACAAGAATTAATGGTGGTAGTTAGGATAAAGATCTTCCTTTATCACAATCAAAGATTTTTTTTGTGTGGTTTAAAAGATATTTTTAAATTTGATGGGCTCTAGTGAAGTTTGGTGCAATCTGATCCAATATAAATGTAGTATATGATATAGTTGTGTTGTGACCCGATGCAGTCGGATTATTGAGATTCAGTGTCACGCCATAATTACTATGTAATATGGCTGTGGTGGTCAACGTTTATGTGAATGCAAGCATGCAAGAACATGATTTTGATGAAGGCAAAATCTAAAAGCTTGAAGTCTTTGGGCAAGGACAAATCAACTACAACAACATGTACACTCTGTAACACCCCGAATTTTAATATTTAAAATTATAGTATCAGTCCTGGAAGTCTCGCCTGGGCGAAAAATGACAATTTTGGGCACTCTGAAACAGTGTAATCGATTACACAATACTGGTAATCGATTACATGATGATAAACTAATCAGATCTGTGTATTTTACATGATGTAATCGGTTACACTATACTCGTAATCGATTACAACATATTAAAAGCATCAGATATGTGCATTTTTTACATTGTAATCGATTACAACATGTTTGGTAATCGATTACATCGAGTCGTTGAGTTTGTATTTTAAATTTTTAACTGATGTAATCGATTACACAATATGGTAATCGATTACACTCATCACTGTGACTATAAAAGTGAAAAGGGGACCTAGAAACCCTAATCTTCATTTTCTTTCTTCCCCTTTCTCTCCCAACGGTGGCTCCACCCAAATGGACCATTTTTCCCTCCACTAAGCCTCAAAACTCATCAAAACCTTCCTCTTGCTTCATGGTAACACATTTGGAAAAGCTTGGAGGTGAAAAAGCAACAATGGAGGTTGGAGGAGATGAAGGGAGATGTGGCTCTTTTGCGGAGCAACGGAGCTTACGTAACCTAAGGTGAGGGAGAAGACCATTGTGGTCTTAGAGTATTTCATTAGAGTCGTCATCTCCGATTTCCCTCAAGAATCGGAGCATATTAACGGATAGAAACTCTCTTGGGAGTTTGTGATCCATGTGAGAGTCTTTATCTTACATGAGGATGTATTAGTGGAGATATATGTGTGGGGAAAACCGTTTATTTGAATAAAACTCTATATGCTCATTTATGGTAATACACCGTCATTAAAGATGGTTCTAACGTTAATGTGTATATGATGAAGAATATGTTATGCGTGGTTTGTTTATGATAATGGTTATGTTGTGTGATAATGATGGTGTGTGAGATATTTATGGTCATAAGCATAAATGAATATGTTGTAAGTTGTTGATTGTTATAAACATGTCTGGGTGTGTTGTAACAATGAATGTGTGATGAGTTGTGAATGTGTTAAAATGGAATGAGTGTGTTTATTAAAATAAGTATGTTGTGAGTAGTTGATTGTTATAAACATGTATGGGTGTGTTGTAACAATGAATGTGTGATGAGCAGTGAATGTGTTAAAATGGATAAAGGTATGTTTCTGACAATGAAGATGTTGTATGTTATCTATGGTGATAAGATAATGAGATGCCTTGTGTTGATTGTGTATGACATGGATGTGAGTGTAATGTGGAAATTCGACCTGCCCGATGGGGTATGGGGATTTACTTGACCTGCCCGATGTGGTATGAGGATTATTTGTGCGGTGCAGAATTGTGGAACGAGATCAATGGTAAATTATTACGGAATGTGAATGATGTGAAAAGTGTATACTCGGAATGAAAATCATATGCATGTCATAGGATATATATTATGGGATATATATCATATAGGCTGAATATGAATGATGAGAAATGAGTATATTTGGACGAATAAGATATGCACACTATAGAACACATATATTATGGGATGTATGTGTACTATATGGTGAATATGGATAAAATACGATAAATAAGTATGGACACTATAGAACACATATAGTATGGGATGTATGTGTACTATAGGGTGAATATGGATAAAATGCGATGAATAAGTATGCACACTATAGAACACATATAGTATGAGATATATGTGTACTATAGGGTGAATATGGATAATATGTGTTGATTGATATATACTTATCATGATTGATGTTAGATGTGTGTGATTTTAATACTTTAATGTAATTACTCCATGTAAATCCACGTTACGGTCGCCATAGTTGGTTCTTACTCCCTCTGTCTTTCCTTGTATGTGTTGTATATTTGGGTTCAGGTTGTGGAGGTAGCGCATTGGACGCTTGCGGAGAAGAGTATATGATAGAGTAGTGGATAATATGTAATTGATATGTTATATGATAAATATTTGTAATATGAAGAACATGTTAAAGTAAAATTCATGTATAAACAACTTTCTTGTAAGTGTATAATGAAGTGGATCTAATGTTTGTATTCAAGGTAAATTTTGAGAAAGTGTAATTGTATAAAGGATGTATTTGAACGGAAGTGTAATGACATGCTTTTGAAATGAAGGTTGTTTGGAATATTTCCGCCTTGCAAATTTATAAACGTATTCACTCAAGTTTCCAAACTGTTCGAGTAATGTCTTTCAAAAGTAATCACTTCACTTTCACGAATAAGGATTTTAAAAGAGAATTTTCGAGTTATGAAAATCGGGTCCTTACACACTCAAATTCAAGCTTCAATAAATGATCAACAAGATTAGAGTAATCTTTTTATTTTAGGTCCTAAGATGCTTTGAATAGGTAGAATCCGAGTTGAGTGAATCTTACGATAAATCTCACATATTATAGTATGAATACAATGAATGCATATGAGATTTTCATACATAACATGATTTAGGTGTGTCAACACTTAATTTTGTCCGTCCCATAAAAAGTCCAAAACATTTTTAAAATAATTAACTTCCCAATAATAAAGAATTAATTTCTCTAAAAAATTAATTAAGTGATTTTTATTTTTTATTTGTAATTCTTTCAAAATTATATTGTAAAAATATATAAAAGATAATTAAAACTATTTTTTCAATTAATTTTTATAATTAAATTCGAATTTATAAAAAATAAAAAGTAAAAGTTAAATGGAATATTCGTGCTTTTTAGTATTTTTCAAAAAAATAAATAAAATAAAAATACTTAGCCAAATGACCTTTCAGCCATGGTGCACCTACAACTTCCGCCAACAAAGACACACTGCAGATTTCGCTGGCGACATATTAGTAGGATTTTCTACTCTCATCCACATCCAATCGTAGCTCTATCAGGTTTTTTTTTTTTATATTTTTTTTTATTTCCTACTTCATATTGACATTAATTCATAATATTTTTGCAGCATTAAATTATGATCACTTAAAATAATTTAATTATGACATTTTCTTTTTGTCATATAAAAATAAATAAGTTTAATAATAATTGCAAGGTAAACAACTAATAACAAAAATAGAATCTAATCCATTTTATATAGCAACCAAATAAACATTTTTGAATTTGAATAAATTTTGTGTTTTTATTATTTATTTTAGAGTCACATTAACCAAAAATGGAGTATAAAAAGTAAAAATTAATAAATTTATCAAAATTTACTTTTTTAAATAAAAATATAAAGGAATTAATAATAACAAAAAGTATCTATTATCCTAAATTTTAAGGTATGATGCGGTGATGGACATTTGAGTTGCACTTCACTTTCTTAAAATTTAGGATAATTACTACAAACTTTTTATGTAATTCAAATATTTTAAGAAAAAATGTGATTAAATCCTAACTAATCCCTAATATGAGATGCGATATCGGACACATGAGTTTTACTTTACTCGTATTTGTAAAGGTATTAAATGAGACTTAATATCCTATTTTTAATCAACAATAAATTTGACTCAACCTATACAGGTGATAAATTTCAACTAATCCCTAGTATGAGGCGCGATATCGGACATATGAATTGTACTTCACTCGTATTAATAAGATTATTAGTTGGAATTTAACATTCTTTCATTTTAAAATAAAATTAACTCAACCAACAAACTATTTTTTACCTAAAGAACTACATAGCCTTGATTCCCTATCGACTATAGGGATATGTAGGAGCAAGGTTTCACCTTGTCAAACACAATAAAAATAAATAAGTTTTTGTCCTTTTTAATAATAAATTTAATAACCAAATAACTATAAAGTATAAATTAAGCTATGCAATTTAGTGAAGGATACCATTTAAATGGGCGGATATGGTGCTAATATCATCCCTACTCTGTAATCAACTTCCGAACCTGAATATCAAAATCAAAATCCAAAGCCCAATGTAATTAGGCTAAAAGATTTTCTACATTTTTTTACCATAAAATGTAGTGTCGACTCTAACAAAGTCATGCAGTCGAAAATCGGGGTGCGACAAGGTGCATTTAGCATACATACATGATTTTGATGCATTAATACTTATATCATTTTCATTATCATGCACCATGCATCGACCATTCATGTTAGAGGTTCATGCAAAATTAACTAAGTCTTTTCAAAAAAACGTTAAGACATTGGTTATTCGATTAAGTCTTTGCAAATGAGAAAGCTGTTAATCAATTAAGGACATGGTTAATCGATTAAATCAGTTTATGTTTTGGAATCTTGGACGTGTTAAAGAAACGTTAATCAATTAAATAGTTAGTTAATCAATTATCCCCAACAAAAAACTGTTTGAAACAGAATGGTAATTCACCATCTTTTTCCATAGGCAAATAGAACATACTTTCATGAACTTGATGCAAGATTGATACATGTTTTTAAAGAGTGATTTTCTGAAAAGAGAGAAAAGAACTTTCATGTGAAAAGAGAGAGTTTTGTGAATCTTTGAAAGAGTTTTAGTTTCAAACATTGAGTGTTTTAAAGATTTTCCTTTTGCGACTCATAATCATTCATATTCATCTATGAGATTGTGAGATCCATCAAAAGGTAGTTTTGTTCTGAATGTTAGTGTGTGATTAGCACATTATTGGTGCAAAGAAGTTTGTACACATCTTTACAGTCGATTTGTAAATTTGTCTCTTTGAGGGTGTGAGAAATCACCTTGGAGGAAAAAAGAAATTTAGGAGAAATCATAGGCTAGGGTCAAGGTCCAAGAAGATGTCTCATTGGGTATATTTGGTTAGAAGTGGTGAGGGGCCATTGGAAGCTAGGTCCTATAGAATTTTTTGTGTGGAAGAAGTGTTTTTTATAAACATTTGATTTCTTTTTAGTAAAACAAATCTCCCAAGATCATAAGGGGATGAATGGACATAGATTGGCAACCGAATCATGATAAATCAGTTGTTTTATCTTCTCCCTTACCCTACTCTTTTACTTACATGCAATTACTGTATTTTTGCATTAATTGATCACATTCATCTAGAGATTATTGCATAAGTGAATCTGTTGTATTAATCATTTTCAGTAAGCTGTATAAGTGCATATTAAATTAGGTTAATCAATGCTTTCTTGCTCCATCAAGAACTAAATGATTTTTAAGAAAACCAACATGTTAATCGATTAAGCCATTAGTTAATCGATTAACTCCAGCTTTTTGTTAATTGATTAAGCAACCATTTAATTAATTAAAACTAGTAGTTTGTGAGATTTTCTTTTCTATTTCGAATTTATTTTAATTTTTAGTTGAATCACTTATTCACCCCATTTAGGTGAAGTTAGAGTACTTATTAACCAACACTAACTACGACAATATTATAGTTGCATAACATGATACGATTCGCAATTTGAACTAATCATCACATCTTTATTATTTTAGTATATTCTTCTAAAGAATATCCCTATAATATCTTGGTACACAACTTATTGAGCAATATTAGCACCTCATCTGTCTAACTTAACACAATATAATTATCATAAAACAATATGAATTAATTCTCATTACATTCTTTTCATGTTCTGTGTCTAACTTTGCAGCTCCTCCACTCCTACCAATAATTCACGACAACCTCAATCTCGATGCTACTGACATTGGGAATTTGGGAGTTGTTCCTTTACTTTCAAGAAGGTGCTTTTTCCACTCATTATTTCATTCAATTAATTTAATCATTATATGTATTCCTATAGAACACTTATCCTTTTACACCACACCATAACATTCTTATGATGAAGAAACATTTAGTCCAAAAGTTTTTCTATTTGAGATTGCAAGTATGCATTATCATAATATTTTAACGAAGACAAAGATAATAGGCAAACTTGAAGACAAGGACAACTCAATAAATAACAAAGTCAATGCTTAAGTTTAATCAAGAAGACTTAGGTTAAGTTTTTATATTTCTAAAATCTTAAGATGATTAATTGGGTAGAGTCTAGGCTAGGTGAACCATGAATGGAAGTCTCACAATTCTAAAACTGAATCAATTGAAAAAGAGACTTGCATGCATACATACATGATTAACATGATCATGCATTTACATATGGTAACATGATTTTGGAGAACTAAACCTGGTTTATAACTTACATATTTCAAAATCGTGAATCATGCATATACACATTGTGACACCCTTAATTTAAGTATTTAAAATTATAGTATCAGTCCTGGGATTCTCGCTTGAGCGATGCATTGTCGCCTGGGCGAGAAAGGCTCACCTGGGAGGGTGAAATCCTGGGCTATACTGAAGGATTCTCGCTTGAGCGAGAGTTGCCTCGCTTGAGCAAGAGTGATCTCGCCTTAGCGAGAGTTGTCTCGCTTGGGCGATAAAAGTGATATTTTGGACCTGTCGAGGCTGTAAGATCCTCGCTTGAGCGAGAGGATCCTTGCTTGAGCGAGAGCTGCCTCGCTTGAGCGAGAGCTGCCTCGCTTGAGCGAGAGTTCCCTCGCCTGGGCGAGAGGGTCAGAACTGAGTTTTTAAAATGGGCGGGATTTTATCGCTTGAGCGAGAATAGACTCACTTAAGCGAGAACCCGACGAGATTGCATTAAATGAGAAACCCCAAACACATTTTAGGGTTAGAAATTGAAGAGAGGTGAGAGAAGAGAGCTTTTCCAAGGGCAATGAGCTTTGATACTTATCTAAGAGCTTGAGAAGAGATAAAACTCTTGATTCTAACTCTCTTCTTCCCTTTGAAACTCATTTTGGATATGGTGGATCTCTTCTCAAAATGTGAGAAACCATGGAAACTCACCCTTTTGAGTTATGGTTCGTTTTATGTTGTTTTTCTCTTGTAAACTCTTAGTTTAGAGTTAGTAATTCAAGAATGGAAAGGGTTTGTGGGTTGGTTCATGAAAACCCCAAAACCCTAAAGGGAAAATGTGGTTAACTAGGAAAATGCATAAAATGCTAGAGGTAGAAGATGAATATGCATTCTAATGTTGAAATATGAGATGAATATGTATGTTTTAGATGTTTGTAACTTATAATGAAAGTAGTTTAGAAACATTGAAAATGTGTTAAATCTCTTATGTGGTTAAAAATGCAAAATGAGTGATTTATGTGTTATTTGGAATAAATGACTAACATTGGGTTATATGGTGGGAATGAGGAAAGATCATAAAGTTGGAGGCGGTGTCGGTGGAACTTGTGAAGTTACCAAGAACCAAACTCAACACTCACCGAGGTAAGGATAAGTCTTTAACTTATGCATTGTGATAGAAAATGCGTGGATTTTCTGGTTGTGGATAATGAATTAAGTTGTGAACCACTTATTTATTATAAACATATATGGGTATGTTTGTAATAATGATGGTGTGGATTTACTGTTTATGAATTGATGGAATGTCAATGAAAAAAAACTCGTTTTTAGCCGACCATGATTGGTTAGCGACTTTGGCTCAAGTAATGTAGAAAACTTTGGCTCAAGTAATGTAGCAAGCTTTGGCTCAAGCTATGTAGCAAGCTTTGGCTCAAGCGATGTAGCAAGCTTTGGCTCAAGCGATGTAGCAAGCTTTGGCTCAAGCGATGTAGCAAGCTTTGGCTCAAGCAATGTAGAAAGCTTTGGCTCAAGCGATATAGCAAGCTTTGGGTCAAGCGATGTAGCAAACTTTGGCTCAAGTTATGTAGCATGGTTTTCAAAAGTGTAAACGATAAAAATGGTTTTAAGTATATTCAATTTTAAATTGTTCACTTAACCTTATTAAAATGTGGATTAACGTACATTGACAATTATTATGTTAACGACTTACTCCTTTGTGTTTTCTGTGTATGATCAATGTTAATCCCATTGTAGGTAGGTGGAAGATGTAAAGACGTTTTGATTAGGAGTTAGAGGCTTTTAATTTTTGGAAGTTCTTACCTTCATTCTGTTGTAATATAACTGATTGTATTTTGAAACATGAATATTTGTAACTCTAGATATTCGTAGCTATGGTATTTTGGAATCCCATAGCTAATTGTATGCGGTAGTTACCGGAATGCATGAATGAATTATGATTTTCTGCTAGGCGAATGTGTATGTTATTTTTTGACTTATGTAATGGGTATGAGCAGGAAATTGAGATTTAATATAAGCTATTGGTATTTATATTTAAAAGTCGTAGAAAAATGCATAAAGGATGAATAAAATAAGGAAAGAATTTCAAGGGTCGAATTTGGGTCCTTACACACATCATGTAGAAGGTTCATCATGCATCAAAGAAATATTTTTCAACACAGATAATTGATTGCAACGTGTGTTAATTGATTAAAAAAACATGGGAACCCGTTAATCGATTAAGTTTTGGAATTTATCGATTAATTGGAGTTACAGTAGCTGAAATCTTGGATTTTTTGGGGTTGTTAATCGATTAAATCCAATTGAAAACAGTTTTGTATAAAAGCTGATTTTCCCATGTGCTCATTTTAATCTTGATAATTCTAGAGTTCAATTTTCATATTCTTTGAGCGAAAATTTCTTGTTGGGTGAACAAGTTTTCATTTTCTTTGATTCATGGAGAGAGAGAGAGGATAGCTTCATAGAAGTTTATTCATAGTGCATCATTGTTAAACCAAATTTGGAAAACTTTGCATAATCATATATCATTTTTTTGAGTATTATTAGATTTATGGACAGGTTTTCGTTTCTAATCTTAAGTGTAATATTAGCACACTTAGATGCACATTACTTGTACATTTTGTATATGATTATCTTGTATTCTCTAGGAAATCCTAGTTGCGGTTAGGTGTTCCCCCCCCCCCCCCCCACTAAAGCAAGAGTCTTGGTTTGGAGTTAGGAGTGGCTTGGGTCAAACCGCTAGAAGTGGTGTTTAGTATCCATTAGAAGCAGATATAGGGTCAAGCCATTTAAGCACTCTAGGGTGAAGAAGGGAGTCTTGTAATTGGAAGAGTGTTCGTAAATACTTGATTCCTATATTGAAGAAAAATCTCTCAAGATCAGAAGGGGAGACTTGGATGTAGTTTGCACGTGGACCCACAAACGTACTAGAATAAATATCGTCATCTCCATTTTCTCTATCCCTTATGTTTTTACATTTCAGTTGATTTACGCTTACCAAACGTAGATTACATTTCTTTGTGAATTTGTTGCACGCTTTGAATCTGCAATCATATAAGTATAAATTCATTAGGTAGTTTGCATCTAAGATTGGGCAGATCGCTGTAAATTTATGTGAAAAGAAAATTGTTTTCCAGAAAACAAGAAACATGTTAATTGATTAAACTTGATGTTAATCTATTAAACACAGATGATGTTAATCAATTAAGAGAAGATATAATCGATTAAACAGTGTGATTTTTTCAAAACTTCTTATTAACTAGAAAAGTGAGAATTGTGATCCACTACACCTATTCACCTATCTCCCTTCTAGGTGTCTCTAAGCCCTTGTTATTCAACAAGCGGTATCAGAGCTTGAATGACAGTGCTAGCTTAACCGCTTAGATCGTTGATCCTAGGTATTTTTCACTATAGGCAATACTAACCCTTTCGGAAGTGACGACTTATCCATCAACCACCCTACGGTTTTCAATGGCGATGGGTTCGCCTACTAGAAATTCAGAATGAGAATATTCATTGAGGTTATTGATATAGATATTTGGGATGTCGTACAAAATGGCCCTTACATTCCACTACACCTAGTGGAAGGTGAAACTAATGAAAAGCCAAAAAGCTTGTGGATGGAAGATGAGAAACGAGAAGTACAGAACTATTTGAAAGTGAAAAAATCATCATGTCTACACTCTCTTATGACGAGTTCTTTCAGACTTCACAATGTAGTGGTGCCAAAGAAATGTGGGATACTTTACAAGTAACCCATGAGGGCACTAGTTAGGTCAAGCGGGCTAGATTGAATGCTTTAACACATGAATATAAGTTATTTCTCATGTTTACTCATGAGTCTATTAGTAATATACAAAAGCGATTTACTCACATTGTTAACCATCTAGTTACATTAGATAAAGTTTTCGCTAAAGGTGAATTGATTAATAAGGTTTTGAGTTGTCTTGAAAGGGCATGGCAACTTAAGGTGATGGCTATTGTTGAGTCCAAGGATTTGGATTCGATGCCACTAGCAACTCTCTTTGGCAAGCTCCAAGAACACGAGATGGAGTTAGGATGCTTGACTTTGCATGAGGAATTAGAAAAGAAAAATGCCATATCTCTCAAGGCCACAATGTAACAAAGTCAAGACTTGAGATACGATGAAGGTTTTAGAGAAAGGAGGCAAATGACTCAACCAAGAAAGGCAAGAATCCCAAAGATCTCTTCATTTTCCATGATTGCGGTAAAACGGGCTACTTAAGATACCAATGCTTAAATTACCTCAAGAAGGTCGAGAATGACAAGAAAAATCCTCGAGACTTGAAATCAAGGAAAAATTACATAGTATGGGACGTTCCCGAAGAGGACTCGACCTCTAGCACCTCGTCGGAAGAAGAATCGACAAAGTTGTGCAAAACTGTTAAAAGCCATATTTCTTGCGATTCAAATGAGCAAGAAGAGTCTAGAAACATACATTCATCTAAATCTATTTCTAGTTCTGAATACTCTTCTACTTACGATGAATTATATGGTGCATATGTCGAGTTGCATGAAGAATTGAAAAAAATTGCTAAAGTAAATGTAGATAGAAAAAGAGTGATTCTGGTGCATGAAAAGAAAATTGTAAGGACCCAAATCCTGCAATTGAAATTTTTTCCTTATTTTAATTCATTAACACCTATATTTTTCCTTATTACTTATAATTATAACCCAATGACTTTTCATTTAATCATCCTTTCTATTTCATGATATTTCTAACAAGCAATGTTCATACATACATTCACTATGCAAAACACATAATTCATATTAATGTCCCCCAATACTTGGGACATACAAATAGTTATGGGTTCCCAAAATCATGATGCTCACCGTTACAAGTATCCAAAAAAATATAATGATCATGATTACGAATATTCAAATCCGCATATAGTCAATTATGACACAAAAAGTGTAAATAAAAGAATCCATATTTAAAAGCTCCTAAAGCTCCAAATCAAGCATCCATAATTTATCCGCTTACCTGCAATGGGATTATCAACGACAAATACACAAAACATACACAGGAGTAAGTCATTAATTCAATAAATAATATCATACGATAATCCACGTTTTAAAGAGAGTTAAATAAACAATTTAACATTTGAATATAAAAATCAGTACATCACATTCCAGTTCATACCACCTCGTTCAACAACTCCTTATCCCGCATTTGTCAATGTCAACCTTATTACCTTACTCCTCACTACTCCTCCACATAGTTATATTCCACATATATACTTACCGTTACAATACCACATAGAGCAAGACATTCAATTCAATATCACGTAGGGCAAGACATTCAATTCAATACCACATAGGGCAAGACATTCACAATACCACGTAGGGAAAGTCATTCACAATACCACGTACGAAAAGTCATACACAATTCCATGTAGGGCAAGTCATTCACAGTACCACGTAGGGCAAGTCATTCACAATACCACGTAGGGCAAGTCATTCACGTTTATAAATTTCTCATATCTTATTCCTTTTGAGCCATTCGCATAAAAACATACGCCTTATGTCTTATAGATTGAAAAACAATGCTTATCCTTACCTTGATGGGTGTTGGGTTCGGTTTTGGGTAACTTTGCAAGTTCCTTCGCTACCTGCTCCAACCTTAGGATCTTTCCTCATCCCCACCAAGCAACAACAAAAGTCAGTAATTTATTCACAACAACATATAAACAACTCATATTTCATTTTTAACCATACAAGAGATTCATACATTCCCAATGTTTCCAAATCACTTTCATTAGGAATTCCCAAACATAAAAAACATAGATATTCATCTTCTATTTTACATTAGAACACATACTCATCTTCTACATCTACTATTTCACCCATTTTCCTCTTTAACCACATTTTTGTTTGGGGGTTTTGGGGTTTTCGTGAATCAACTCACAAACTCTTTCCATTCTTCGAATACCAACTCTAAACCAATAGTTTACAAGAGAAAAACTAAATAAAATGATCCACAACTCCAAAGGAAGAGTTTCCATGGTTTCTCACACTTGAGAAGAGATCCCAAATACCCCAGAGAAGTTTTCAAAGGGAGAAGGAGAGTTAGAATCAAGATATTTACCTTTTCTCAAGCTTCTAGATGATTCCCACGAATCCTTGCTCTTGAAAATGCTCTCTTCTCTCTTTCCTCTCCAAAGTTCTAACCCTAAAAGTGTTTTTAAAGTTGAATCGTCGGGTTCTCGCTCAAATGAGCCTTTTCTCGCTCAAGTGAGAAAATCCCGCCCATTTTAAAAACTCAAAACTAACGCTCTCATTCAAGCGAGGGATTCTCTCTCAAGCGAGGATCCTCTAGCGTCTACAACTTTCTCCCTCGCCCAGGCAAGAATCATTCAGTATATACCAGTTTTCCACTCACCCGATGAGCCACCTCTCACCCAGGCGAGCATTTTCTCGCTCAAGCGACATTCCCAGATAAAATCTTGGGAGAAACCCTAATCCTCTCGCTTGGGCAAGGCCCTATCGCTCAAGCGAGAATCTGGTAGTATGTCCCACTTTTCAGGACTGTTACCATATCTTATTAACATAACTTTATGGTGTCACTAAAATAAATGAAATGCAGAATTTTATTGATGAATTAAAATTAGAGAATGAAACTCTTGATCTCACATATGCTAATGCTACTTACAATTGTTCTACTAAGTTAATTGAGACGTCTACTTGTGAAAACTGCAAAATTTTGGAAAATGAAAATTTATGCATAAAACAGAAAATTGCAAACTTCACAAGTAGTAGTCAAAACTTGAACAATCTACTTGTGCATCTGGGAATGTTGGTAATCGATGTGGTCTAGGTTTCAAGCATGCTAAAAAGGAAGTCAAAGATGAAACAAGTAGTTTATGCTAAAAAGATGCATCATAAATCACCTACTTGTTTTTACTGTGGCATACGTAGACATACTTCTATTTCTTGTAATATTAGATTGAATGGTGTACCTAGTGGCCAATATATGTGAATTCAAAAGGGACAAGTTCCCAAGGTACTAACAAGAAAGAACCCAACATAAATTAAGTACCTAAAATTGGCAAGTAATGTTGTTTTGCAGGTGTACCTTAAAATACATGGACATCATTGGTATTTGGATAGAGGGTGTTCTAGGCACATGACGGGCGATAGATCAAAGTTCCTAGAGATATCACTCAAGAAGAAAGGTCATGTCACATATGGCGACAACAATCGAAGCAAGATATTTGGAGTAGGCAAAATCGAAAATCATTCGCAAACGATAATTGACAACGTGCTTTATGTGGAAGGATTGGAGCACAATTTGCTAAGCATAAACCAACTTTGTGACAAAGGTAACAATGTATCCTTTGATTTAGAGTGTTGCGTACTTTGCAATGGCAAAGACAATAAAGTTAAGTTTTTGGTTCATCGAATAAATAACACTATATGATTGATTAAGATGATATCACTTCACTATTTTTAAACTGTTTTAATATAAAAGAAAGTGATATATGAGTTTATCATAGGCGGACAACGCATATCCATTTGAAATATTTAGAAAAATTGTCCTCCAAGGACTTAGTAATTGGCCTACCAAAACTTAATTTCAAAATAGAGGATATTTGCGACTCTTGCCAAAAATGTAAGAAAATCAAATATTCATTTTCATCAAAAGCAGTGGTATCCACATCAAGGCCTTTGGATTTGCTCCATATGAACTTATTTGGACCATCACAAATCATGAGTTTTTGTGATAGTTACTATGCACTTGTCATTGTGGATGATTTCTCCATATTCACTTGGACATTGTTTCTCGCTTTGAAAATTATATTTTTAAATTGTTTAAGAATCTTGTCAAGCTTCTTCAAAATCAATTCAACCATAAATTAGTATGAATTTGAAGTGACCATGGTGGTGAGTTTGTGAACCATCAATTTGATAAGTGTTGTAAACAAAGCATGGCATTCATCATCAATATTTTGTTCCTAGAATCTCTCGACAAAATGGAGTTTTTGTGAGGAACAATAGAGTTCTTGAGGAGTTGGCGAGAACTATGTTAAACGAAAGCAAGGTGACTAAATACTTTTGGGTCGATGCAATGCATAATGCATGCTATGTTATGAATAGAGCCCTACTGAGGCCTATACTTTTGAAAACCACCTACAAACTTTTAAAAGGTCGATAATCGAATATTTCACATCTTCACGCTTTTGAATGCAAATGTTTCATTCTTAATAACGTTAATGATCAACTAAGTAGATTTGATTGAAAAGCTGATGATGAAATACTATTAAGATACTTTAATCATAGTAAGGCTTATAGAGTATATAACAAACATACAATGTGTAACACCCCAATTTGCTTATAGGAAAAATAGATAATTTTCAAGGCATAATCTAATAAATAAGGTATATCCGCATAGTATGTTATCATCTCACAAGATGATATTAAATATTGTCTTTTCCAAAATCAACCAACAAAATTTTAATGTACCAAGAAAATGTCGAGGTACCAATGTCTAATCCTACCAGAGCATAAGGGTACTAGCACAATTACGCAAAATAAAACTAGAAAGACTTCGTGAGTCATAGGTAAACTACACTACTTTAAACATTCGACAAGCTACACAGTTGCTTCACCTACGATTCATTTATTACAAGCAAACAAATAGAAGACATAGAATGAAAAAGACATTAAATCATGCAATAGCGACGATGTAGATTTACAAAGAATTATAACATTAGAGCGACACAAACAATTACAATGTCATAATTAGACATTATACACAATAATTATTATCTCTACTCATAACAATTATGCACAATGTGGAATGATATTTGTGTCTTATGCATTAATATGTATACACTACTATTAAGTGATTTCTCATGCTATGCTCATGCAATTCAACCAACCAATCACCACCAAATACCCGAAGGCCAAGACCCTATTGGGAAAGAAAACGGGAGTACATATTTCCTTAGCAACGACAAGTAACAATATCTATTGTTTACCATTACTTCTATCAGAAGTGCTTATATGGTAAGCCCACTCCGTTTCAAGAATCCTCTCTACAGATCATGAAAATCACAAGGGGTGTCAGAGATTACTTAGTTTGCATGTAGGGCTATCTTGGTCATATGGTTTATAAGACCAGACTCTCACTGAACCATCCCACCTAAGCATTCCCTCGAGGCTTCTTGACGAATCATTGTCATTGCCGCCCCTATCCAAATCCGCAATGATATTTATATCTCCGTATCTTTCCATTTTCTCCAACTCCAACTAAAAGTGCAATAATCTATGCACACTAACCAAGGTTACTCCACTAAGTTTTTTTATCAATATTTTTCTCAATTTCAAATTACGAGAACATCACATAATCATTTTGAGATCCATAAATAAATGAGCAATGCCCGAAATGTCACTACACTTCAAGTGAGTGATAAGCCACAGACTCTCAAACAACTCCAAATAACTATCATTCAAATGTGTAATTAATCATGATCATTATGATAAGTCAACATATATATTCACTATCAAAGATAATAATCTAACAACACTATAAATTCATATAAGTAAATCATCATTATCATACATACAATCATTTCAGATAAGACACACATATTTTATTATTAATGACTGAAATGATTGAATGAGGAAGTTCATAACAATCAAGATAATTAACTACTCATTAGTCACTTTAGTTTAATGACTATCCAACTAGTGAGTACCATTGGAGACCCGAATGTTACATTTTAATACCATTATGTCTAATGCTTCTCCTTCACCTAGATTTACGTAAGCTTTTTTGTCCAGCAAATAAACTAGTTCATTCGTGTCTCCTTCAACCTTAAAATCTTTTCTCATATACATATTAATAACAATCAAGGCAAAAAATTAAATTCTACTCTACCAAAAACTAACAACTAGTCTATTATTGATCAAATAATTTATAATTCAAAAGTACACACATGAGAGTTTCAATTATTGTAAGCAATAATTTAATTAACTTATACAAAAGTATATCCATTTAATCAAAGCCCCAACTTTGGAAACATTTTATCACTACTCAATTTAAAAGAAGACAAAACAATTTACCACTAAATTGCTAGTTACTGCAACGCATTTTGAACTTGCAATGGGATGTTTTGATTTGCTTAAATTATAAAAACTTCATTTAGCACCACTGTTGGCATTTAAAACTTTATACTAGACAATATGTAAATGAAAAAATGACTTTATTTAGTTTATTATTCTCTTCCCAATGGCAACAAAACAAAAGTAGAAGAATAAAAAGGAAAAGATCCCAACATGGGTAACATAAAGGTGACGTGTGGGACTCCTCTTGGAGAGGACAGTTTAGTCCTTAATTCAAAGGGAAAAATTATTCAAACAATGACAAGCGCTAAAAGTGGAGAGAAATTTATGATAATGGTTTACAACAAATGGAGTTGCACTATTCATCTCATCCTATACCTAATAAATGAAGAAATCAAGCAAAATTATGAGAAAGAGAGTATACCAGATTCTCTTATCTTTCTCTCTATTTCTCTGATGTAATTAGAGTCAATTGGGGAGTGCAGTTTCTTTTTGTTCCTCCCCACTCAACACATATACTAGCAATTACTCATTAGTTCAAATTTATGTATATGATATAGTTTTTGGTGCAACTAACGATGTCTTGTGCAAGGAATTTTCTGATTTAATGAAGGGTGAGTTTGAGATGTTAATGATGGATGAGTTGACATTTTACCTTGCCGTAAATCAAACAAATGAATAATGACATCTTTGTTTATCAATCTAAATATTGCGAGGAGCTTATGAAAAAGTTCGAGATGGATAAATCCAAATAGGCTTCAACTCTTATGGCATCAACTTGCAATCTAGACAAAGATGAGAATGGTAAGGTAGTAGAGGTAACAAAATATCGAAGTATGATCAGATCATTATTGTATTTAACTTCAAGTCGCCCCGATAAAATGTTTAGCGTATTTATGTGTGCTATATATAAAGCTTCTCCAATAGAATCAAATTTTTCTGCAATCAAACGCGTCATGAAATACTTAAAAGGAGCCATTAATATGGGACTTTGGTATCCTAGGGATGCCTCACTTTCTTTAATATGCTACTCTGACTCCGACTTTGATGGGTGCAAATTGGATTGAAAGAGTACTAGTGGTACTTGTCACCTATTAGGTAGTTCACTAGTTTCATGGCATAGTAAAAAGCAAGTGAGCGTTGTTTTGTCAACCACCAAAGCAAAGTATATAGCTGTTGGTGTATGTTGTGTGCAAATCCTTTGGATAAAACAACAACTTTTAGAATATGGTCTAAAAATTGATAAAATTCCTATCAAATGTCACAATAGTAGCACCATAAACCTATCAAAGAATCCCATATTGCATTCTAGAACAAAACATATAGAGAAAAAACATCATTTTCTTAGAGATCATGTGCATAAAGGTGATTGTGTTATTGAATTTGTAGAAAACTCAAGGCAACTAGCCGATATATTCACCAAGCCTCTTCCTAGGGATTTATTATTTGTCTTGCGTAGAGAACTTAGCATATTTGATGAATCATATCTAAACTAGCTTGTATTAGGTTCTTGTAAAATCTTGATGACTTTATTTTGTGATCTTGATATATGAATTTATGATTTCTTGCTTGAATGTATGTTTCTTGTGTTTATTTGGCTTCATGTTGTTTTGGTTGTGTGTTAGTGTGTTTTGATTGTCCTTAGTCCAAGAGACACAGTCACGAAGGAACCTTCAATCAGTGAGCATTTTTCAATCTTCAAACACAAAAAGAACTACGTACAATAAAGCATTAAAGGTAAAATGGAAAATGAAATGATTAAGAAAAATATTAGAAAATTTGATTTCCCTCCCATCAAACACTTCTTTAACATCATTAGCTTGACGTATCTTGTGACCTTAAAGATCATAAAGTTGGATCAGCCAGAGTAGCATAATGTTTAACTACATATATCACTTCAGTATGATATCCAACTTCTTCAAACATGAGTCAATTAAAGTTCTCCTCTCATTTTCTTTTCTTGTCTTTTGCCTTATATTGTGGACTCACATTTTCTTTTCTTTTTTCTTTTCTTTTCAATTACCTACTATTAACTTATTCTCACTTTTATTTGTTTCGACTTCTCTCTCCACTTCATGATCAAACTCTTCTTCAACAACAAAATATTTCTTATAAACCAAAGTCTCACTAATATTGTTACCAATAACCTCACCAACCGTTGTTGTAATAGAGTTGCATTTCTCCTCAAAAATTGGGTGAAATATTGGTATTGAATGCTTTTCATTGATTTTATGTTAGTTTCTATGCTAATTGACCAACCCAAATCTCTAAATTCTTTATGGAAACATTAATATTCTTCTAATGTGACATTGATAATTGCATAAATTGAATAAATATGTCCTCTATTGAGACTTGTGACGTGCCCTTTACCATTGTGCCCCATGATTTCTTGGAGTCATTTATTGTTGTTGTGGGTTTCATCTTGTAGGAGATGAAGAGAAAATCATAAAAAAAAGTACATTTTTTCTTCATTCCCTTTCTACTTGGTTAATTGATCCCTTTTTCTTGCTAGAACAAGAGTAAAAAACACTATCCAAAAAACAAATTCCGAAAAGTAACAAAAATATGCAACTTAAGATAACAATTATCGTTGAAATTCTCATTATCTAAGACACAAGTCCCTGACAATGACATCATTTTGCTAACTGACAAATCAGTCTATTACTGAATCGTGTTGCGCAAACAAGTATAAGAGTTATCGTATCCACAAGGACTTGAGTGATATTAAGTTATTCAACCGAGAATTATTATCCTAATTATCAATTGTTTGAGTATTTTGTTGGTTGGTTTCATTATCAAACTAAGTAAACGATTGATAGATTTATGAGATAAAAGTGTTGGGGTTAGACTTTACTATTCAACTATCTGTATACAATTGATTTAACGACACAAACTAATCAAACTTTGATTCTTTCACTAATAAAGTCAATCTATTAACATTAGTCCCACAATGAGTATATTAACACCTCAATGTTACTAACCATTAATTCCTTAGATGATTAATAGCCTATACATATACCTCTCTTCCTAAAAACTATACTCACACACAGATGAAAAAGTATGATTTGTCAAAACAACTATATTCCTAGCAACTACTTTCACAAATTTGAGAATTGGATTAACACCTCAAATTTACTAACCGCTAATTCCTTTAGTAGCATATTAGTATAGCTCCATTCCTTGAAACCATCTTGATCCAACAATAAATAAATGAGGTGTTTTAATTTTACTAAGACTGCTCATGATTGCTATCTCATTCTCGCTTAGTGAGATGTGTCTCATTCTAGGAGAGCTTCTTAGCATATTTCATTGATCTTTCATATTGCAATTTTGTGTGTTAAGAACTTCATGTCCAAAACTCGTATCAATCCAACGGTGAATGAATGTAGTGTCACAATTTTACTTTGACTACTCTAGTTTTAGAACTTGCTTTTCCTTCGAAAATATACATAAAAGTAAAATATTAACTATGAAACATTGATAATTGCATGCATAAATAAATTATACTCAAATTAAATCAATTAACTATAATGAATTGAGTCAAAAAGTGCTAGAAAATGATATCAAAAAATGTATAAATTTTACCGTTATCATTCATTAAGAAGTTAAATAAAAGAAAAATGAAATTAAGAACACTAATAAAAAAAATATACAATATAAGATAACAACAATCGTCATAATGCTCAATATCTACAAGAAAGTCTATGACAATTACACCATTTTTCTAACCCGAAAAATCGGTCAATCAAATTACTGAACTAGCTTGTCACAAACAAGTATAAAGAGTTATCGTATCTACAAGGACTTGAGCGATATTAAGCATTTCAACTAAATTATTATCTTAAGTGGATAATTTGTTGATGTTCAGTTTCAATATTAAACTAAGTTGAATGATTTGAGAAACTATAAGATAAAAAATTTAGGATTAGACTTTACTGTTCACCTATCAATGTACAATTGATACAAAAACACAACCTAATCAAAATATGATTCTTCCACAATAAGTTCTATCGATCAACATTAGTATCGCAATAAGTAGATCAACACTTCAAGTTCCTAATCACTAATACCTTAGATGTTAAAGACATAAATGATGTGTAATAAGCATTGATGTTTAACATATGACTTATCAATATAAATCTATTTTTAAAAGTTATACCAACAAGATGAGATATTATAGTTTAAGTTAGTAGGTATGAATTGCAGTGCACAGTCACAACCTTAAGAACATACTAAAATGGAACAACCTCAATTAAGCATTGAATAAAAAGTTAGATGAATGTATAAATCATATTTAATATTACATATAATCCTAGAAATGAAGAGTTTTAGTTAACTATTTCCATGGTTACCTAGAACAAAGTTGTGAAAAAACTGAATATTGCTCATCAAGGAAGGAATAAACTTCTCTAAGATCCAATTTTGAATCCTCCTACCTTTCCCCCTTGAGTTTACATTTCTCTCTAGCTAAAATGCCTTAAGAATGCTAAGTACTCTAAATTTTAGGGTTCTCGCTTAGCGAGATTGGATTCACTTCGTAAGAATGTTGTCATCGCCCAATCGTGTCGCTTTGTTTACTCTTGTTGAGCGATAGTTGTCTCGCTGAGCAAGATCGTTCTTCTTGCTGAGCGAGAATTCCTGAATTTGCTTCTGGAATTCGATGGGCGAGAGTTGTAGCACAATAAGTAAAGTCTTCAATCTTACTAAGCATTGAGGGTGCGACCTGGTGAGTGACCCCCTCGTTTTGGCTTTTCATCATTTTTCTTTACTATTTTCCCTTGGACTGATATGCAATTGCACTTTAAATGGTAAAACTTTAGTAATTGCATAATTTATCAATTTATGTGACATTATAAACAGTTTTTAGTTGAAAACCGTCTAAAAGTTAATATTACATAGGAAAAATTGACACTTATTCAATAATATTTTTATATTCAATAACATTTAATATATGAATGATGTAATATGTTGAAGATTATGCTACAAGTGCATATTAAATCCTTATTTAAATGGGGAAAATTCACTTATTCCAATGGTAAGTGGAAAAAATCCACTTCACATTATGGGAAATCCAATGGTTTGAATTGGTGAGTACATCTAATCATTGGATTTTTAAAGTTTGAATGGCTAAGATGAGGAGTGAGTTTTTCCCATCCCTCCCCATATTTAAATATTGATATTAATACCCTTGTGAATATAAAGGGAAGAGGGTTTTAAACATAGTTATAAAAATCGTACCGTACCGGCCGGTTCGACCGGAAAACTGGTGAACCGGATCCCTAACCGGTACAGTACAGGTGTTATACCGGTCAAGTAACAAAACCGGTGAAAACCGGTTAAAACCGGCCCATTTTGACCAAAACCGATGGAAACCGGTCGGTTTCCCTAATTTCACACTATTACCAAAGATCTGCCACAATAGTGTAACCACAGAACAAGTACAAAAATGACATATCTGAAAATAAAAAAAGAACCTGTTTGAGAATAAAATTCAAACCTTTGATATTGTTGGAGGAAGAATGCAATGAATGGAAGCAAAAGAATCAATTGAGCACAGTTTAGACAAACTAGTTAGATTATCATGATTTGCATCACCAACTAGTAATTAAAACTGATCGGTTTATATTTTGCGTTTGTTAAGTGGTATTTTTGGATTGATATATGCTTTGAACTTTAGACTTTGATTTTGTTAAAGACTTAATCTTGTTTGTTTGTGTGAATTTGGAGTATATTATGATTATGGATTATAAATTTAAATATCTACATATTTAAAATTTGTCTGTTATAGGTTTATATATATAAATATAAGGATATATGTCCGGTTTAACCGGTATGCAGTTTAATTAGTGAACTACTGGTTCAATCACTATATCATTATTCCAGTACTGCTCGATTTGATAATAATATTGGTTTTAAAACAATAAAACAAGTTTGAGGGTTTTAGTTATTCACAAAAATGGGTACCAAACTTGTTTCTCAGTTTCTTCATTCTTCTCGTCGCGCTTTTCATTTCATGAGAACCCTTAACTCTGAAACAAGAAATAATTTCCATAACTCTTCTTCTTATTATTATTATTATTATTCTTCTCTCGCCATTGATACTCGTGTTCCAGCTACCATAATCACTGGTTTTCTTGGTTCTGGAAAGGTCCTTCTTTTTCTTCTTCCTTATTATGATTTTTAATTTCATTATTTATAAGTAAACCAATAAATTTATATGTTTTATTTATTTAATATATAGACCACTCTTTTGAATCATATTCTTACATCTCAACATGGGAAACGGATAGCTGTTATTGAAAATGAGGTATTGTCATATGAACTTCAACTTTTCTTTAACATTCATAAATAATTATGGATTACCCTTTATTTTAATATTGCATGTTTAAATGTAGAGGTGAATCTCGATGCAACTTTAAGGTTGCTATGTAGTGACCAGTGTTTTAAATTGCGGTTGCGATTGGGGTAACAGTTGCGGCTATTGCGATTGCGGCCATTGCGATGCAGATTGCGGCCATTGCGATGCAGATTGCGGCCATTGCGATGCAGATTGCGGCCGTTGCGGTGTGAATTATTTAGTTATTAAAACAACATTTTTAAATCCGATGTGGCCTGACGCACAATATTATGCAGTATTATGTAGTCTGATGCAGCCTGTTGCGGCCTGATACGGCCGCATCATTGTGATTCAGAGTCACACCACAATTGTGGTGTGATGCAGTGGTCACACAACCACAATATTGCGGCCGCATCAGGTGATGCGGTCCGCAATTTAAATCACTTGTAGTGACCATGAGGTCATGGGTTCAGATCATGTAAACCACCTCTCCGCTTGTGGGTTTGCAGGGTAAGGCTGTTTACATTTACCCATGTCAGACTAAGACTCGTGTATTAGGCTGTCTTTATAACATGTTCCATGTAATTATATGATATTGTAGTCAAGTTGAATTGATTATTTAATATCAACAATTCCACCTTATCCTCACGTACTGGGATAAAGGTTTGGTTGGTGGTATTTTCACCTTATCTTGAATTGGGAGTAATTTGTTGCTCATACTGAGTTGTGAATGACAAATATTTTTGCCTAAAGAATGAGACTCAAGGCAAAGGTGCATCTTAGTGACCAAAAGGTCACAGGTTCAAATCCTGGAAACAACCTTTTCGCTTGTGAAGGTAAGGCTGCGTACATATGCCATCTCCATACCCCACTAGGTGGGAGCCTCATGCACTGAGTTGCCTCTTTTTTTATAACCAAACGACTATGCAACATGACTAGCTTTTTATCATTATATTGACTCATGCTAAATTAGACACTGGCATGATACACTGCACATGGGAATGTTTTTTGTGAAAAGACTGTTGAACATGTTATTTGTTTGGAGTAATTTGTATTATAAGGAGAATATGAGCTGGCAGCAATTTAGACGATCTACCCGGTAGTATGATTTTATATTTTTTTTCCTCATGAAAGTGCCTTGTTGTAAATGCAGTTTGGTGAGGTGGATATTGATGGATCACTGGTTGCAAGTCATTCTTCTGTGAGTGAAGACATTATCATGGTTAACAATGGATGTTTATGCTGCACTGTTCGAGGAGATCTAGTTAAGATGCTGTTAGAGTTGGTTAGGAAAAAAAGAGACAATTTTGATCATATCGTTATCGAAACCACAGGTATCTAAATTGGTCCTGATGCTCAAAATACTGGTGCAGTGGGGATTGAGGTGTTAGAGGGTTAGTTGTTTACTTGCAAATTAGAACTAAACTAATCAGTTACTTAAGTTACTAATAGTCTAGTGCATTCATTTGGTTTTGGATTAAGACTTCTGGGTTTGGATAAGGATAACACGTCCTCATTATTGTCCTTATCTTATTGCATCAAATTTGATTCCGGTCATTTGTATTTTAAAATATCTTTAAGGATTCTCCTCCATTGTTTTTAAACTTTGTCGGGGAGCTTTAGTCTTTCTCATGTATGGCTAACTAGTTTAGGCCTTAGGGCATGGAAAAAATTATATTCACCCGTTAACTACATTTATTTTGTGTATGGAACAGTTGAATACATATTATTTTAACGCTTAAGGCTTTTTGCAGGTCTTGCTAAGCCAGCTCCTGTTATTGAAACATTTTGTAGCGATGAACTTGTCTCTAAATACGTGAAACTGGATGGTGTTGTGACTTTGGTTGACTGCAAGCATGCCATGCAACATTTAAATGAAGTGAAACCACGATTTGTGGTTAACGAGGCAGTAGAACAAGTTGCATATGCTGACCGTATTATTATGAACAAGGTAATCTTATGCTAATCTGCTTTTGGATTCTGTGATCCTATTTCCATATGCATAAGTCTAGATTCTGATTATTTATGATTGCTTTTGCAGATAGATTTGGTTACTGAATCTGAGTTAGAGATATTGACTAAGAAAATTAAGGTATGTTTTCGTTGCATATGGGTGATTGAATTAGTACGGTGATTGAATTTTATTCTGAATGACGATGATATGTACACACATTAAACTGGGTTTGTTTGTTAAATAGCATATGTAGTTATTATGTACATGAACATTGGTTTTCATAGAAATTTCTATTGTGGCCATCATGTCCAATATGGCTACATATATATCAAATTTCATTTGGTGAATAGATGGGGATTAAAAGTTAGATTAGATTTGTATAGATATTGACTGCAGCACTCTAAGCCGTGTTTTTTATGGTGATCAATACTGCACCAGTAGTCCTCTCCTGCCGATTTTTACAGTGTGTATTGAACATATATGCAGTTCTGTGTTAAGTTTTTCATTCTTGCTCTATGGCAAAAATTTAATAAACATTTAACTGTTATTATAGATTATAGCCATTTCATCCTATTATTATGATATGGTGAATGTGTGTTTTGTACTTTTGTGTCTTCGAGATAGACATGCCATTATTTTTATATCAAACGGATCAGAGTGTTTCCCTTGAATTTGTTTGTTTACGCATTTACTTTGCTCCTCAAGGAAAAAAATGCTAATGGAAGTAAATCTTCATTTTTGTGAATTTTTTGGCAGCACATCAATGGAATGGCACAAATCAAGCAAGCCAAATTTGGATCGGTTGACATGGACTTTGTTCTGGGTGTGGGAGGATATGATCTTGAGAGGTAATGGGTATTCATTTGCTTTGCATATTTTGAAGTATTACTACTTTGATTTACCTTTTTTAGCTCCTATTACAGTACTTGATACATCCTTTCCTGCAACCCCTTTTCAACTAATCAAAATGCACATTTATACATCTGTAGTTACTGAAAACTTATCTGTTTTTCAATAAAAAAATGACTTGATATTGCAGAATTGAATCCGAGGTAGAATGTTCCTCATCTGCAAGCCATCAAGATGATTGTGGACATGGTACTCTTTCTAAACCTTGTTCCCACCTTTAATCTTACTTTATTCTTATGCTTCCGACTTTGTTATTCTGTTAGAGTTAGCTGCAAGACAAGGTCAATAATATTCACATTTTCCGAATTTTTGAATTGAACCAAATCATGAATTGTAAGATACATGACCATTCATGTATCTTACAATCTCCTATTGTAGAAAGAGATGGTAGAATCCCACCTTAGGTGGTTTGGACATGTGTGGTGGAGACCAGTAGATGCCCCATAAGGAGAGTAGATGAAATGGAAGCTAGTCCAATTCCTGAACGAATAGGGAGACTACGAAAAACCGTAGGAGAAATGATAAAGAAGGACTTAAAGATTAATGTTTTGTCAATGAACATGATTTATAATAGAGCATTATAAATCTGAAATACAACAACAGCCTACATAGTATCCAGTGGTGGATCTCTTGCCAATAATTGACCCTACATAGTCTACATCTGTATAAATCTCGACCAGGATGTATAGCTCCAAAGATGCGTGATCACAGTGTGCAAATTAAGGAAGTCATTATATGGCTAGAAATAATTCCCAAGGGTATGGTTTGGAAGGTTTGTCGAGTCAATGATAGCTTTTCGCTATCGGCAAAGCAATTCAAATCTCAAATTACTTTTAAAGAAACAACATAGTAAGATCATGTCGGTGATATGATGGTTATTGGAATTCCGTAAATGGCCCAAATGAAAGAAAAGCTCTACAAGATTATTTGTCTAAAAAATTTGAAATGAAAGACCATGGTCCTTTGAAATATTTCTCTACCAGACACATTTGTATTTTCTATCTCAACTATTAGTTATGTAGTGAGTTATTTGTCAACTATTGTCCTACATTGTTCTTCTAGACAAGTTGCTAGAAGACTTTCTGATAACACTTTGAAAACTGGTACAATGATTCCAAAACCTTAATTTTGGTATGCACATATTGCACATGATTCCAAAACCTTAATTTTGTTTTTCTTTTCTTTTTTTGGTTGAAAAGCTCTTACTTTATCTGAGACTAATATTGTGAAATAATAACATAGTCTTAATGATTTTTGTCAAACATTACATGCCCCTGTACTCATTCTTCTCTTGTGATTTTGCATCATTTCGTCTAAAGAACACAAAGGACATCATCATGACCATGTGCATGATTCTGCTGTCTCCAGTGTCAGTATTGTTGCAGAGGGAACAATTGATCTTGATGAGGTAATTGTTATTTTCCTAAACTTTTCACAAAATGATTTTCCTCTTAATTCACTGGATTGCTTTCTGCAAATTTGACACACTATGATTAAACTTTTGTGTCTTTCGTGCTTTTGTCGATGGCTTTGTCTTCCAATGCTAACTCGTCGATGTTGGCAAAAACATAGTACGATATAAAATCATGGGTTATGCATATGACCAATTTGAATAATGGTTTCAAAGTCATTCTTATACATTTCTGCCACTATTTTTGCATCCATATATGTATGTTACAATGCATGACATGTGCTATGTCTTGTTCAAAAAGACCAAGAGTTGAAGGACCTAGGTTTTAAGTTTTTTTGTGCTCTGTTTAATGTGTCTGGTATGTAACATTTTCTTTGAAGTCTCTTCAAAATGTTACTTGTAGATTGTTTCTTTAAACAATACCTTATAAAATGTTCTTCCAACCTGGTAAAGTTCTGATTTTAGACTTGGTTATGATAATGATTGTGCAATATGTTATCCGGTAAATTTTCTTTCGTTCTCTCTCCCTTGTGTACTTATCTGCAAATATGCTTCTGGGTTTTCAATTCTCGGGTATAGGTTGATGACTGGCTCGAGAGAGTGATCGGGGAAAAAGGTGAGGACCTATACAGAATGAAGGGTGTCTTGTCAGTGGATGGTTCCAATCAACCATACGTGTTTCAGGTTCGAATTCTTTCTACATTATGTTATCATGTTTTGGAGAAATCGAACCTATTAACTTTGTCGTAATGATCATGCTCTGATACCATGTTGTTCAGGGGGTGCATTCTATGTTGGATGGTTCCTTAGGAAAAACATGGGAACCCCAAGAGAAGAGGATAAACAAGCTTGTATTCATTGGAAGGAATTTGGATGAAGTTGCACTTAGGAAAGGCTTCAAAGGTTGTCTAGCCTAATATTTATAATATCGCACTCGTTAACTCTTAGGGTCTGTTTGCGAGTTTGATTTTACAGAGGAAATAATGAAAAAAGAAGACTTCAAAGTTGTCTCACAAATGTATTTCATGGCTCTGAAACTTTCCATTTTTTCTCCAAAATCCAAATCAAAAAACGGACTCTTCAATAACAAGACCCCTTTTCTCATTAATAATAATATCTATAATAAAACAAACCTGATTATAGTCTTAAAAACAGTGTTTTCATGTTGAGGCATTTATTTTTCTATAATATACTCAAATTTGCCACCCATTTTACTCACATTTATTTGCTTAAAAAATCAAACAATGTTATATTAATTTTACTCTAATTGGTAGCACACTCTAATTCAATTTATGGATCATTGCCTTCCACTTTAGCTTTATGTTCGAAGCTTAGGATACTTGTGACCTTAGAAATAATTGTTTGTTAGGGGCTATTGATCTTGATTTTACTAGGTTCTCTAATATTAACTTAATTGTTCTTGCTACAATTTATTTTATTGGATCCCTTTCAATTTCCTTGGCCTATTGCTATGAATTGAAAGTTTAACCCCATGAATAAATGGGTTAAGTGAGTCTAGGGTAAATGCAATCTTCTTCGGTACTGGATCCTTCATTACTGAAATGTGTAGAGTGAGAAATTTACAAGTTTTTATATTATTTAATTCAAAAATAATTAAAAATCTAGACTCTTAAATTAATATTGGTATCACATGTCAGCATATCTATCTAACATTGGACTCTCGGGTGGATTTGCTAGTCACAACAGATAACATAAGACACAAACAAGATGAGATCTTCTTCATTAGTATTGGACTCTCAATTATTGAAATATGTGTAGAGTAAGAAATTTACAAGTTTTCAAATTATTTAATTCAAAAATAATTAAAAATCTAGATTCTTAAATTAATCTTGGTGTCATGTTAGTCACATATAACTTAAGAAAGAAACTACCAAGATAAAGCCAATTCTTCCAAAATAACTAATCATTTTACCAACCACACACTTTTGTCACTACAAAATTTTAACAAAACAATAAGGCAAAAGAAGTTTATGCACTTGTGGACAATGAGCATGCTCCTTTTAAGATGTGAAGTAATACAATACTAAAGTTAAAAAACAATAGGTTGAAACAAAATTGTCATATGATTGTCATAAAGGAAGAATTAGACACAGCAACATGGTAAAGATTAGTTATTAAATCTTTCAAATTTGATAGTCAACTTTGACATTCATCTTTTTTGTGAAAAGACAAATAGGAGAAATTCAAATATTCAATCTTGTAATTTTATATTTTCTTTGCACAAAAGGTAATGGTCAAAGTTATGTATTAGAGTTATGTGAGTTACTCATCTGAGAACAATGCGCTATTGTGAGAAATGAGAACAATTAATGTGGACCGTTGGATTTGATCTAAATGGTCAAGATTAAAAGATAAATGCACATAACTATCATGCGACCAATAATTAACTTTTAATCCTAGCTATCCATGATTGATTGTAAGGCTCTAAATTTATTGTTCTCAAGAATTGTTTTCACTTGAGTCATTCTCTAAGGATATCATTCCCTCACAGTGATACTTGTTAAGACTAAATACACCCACAAAAAAAGGTTTAATGCATTATCTATAGGGTGAATAATATTTGAGTAACCGAGTTTTATGCACTGTCAGTCCATCATCTACTACTTATTTTTAATTATCTTTAAAAAAATATAAATGACAAGCGAATTATATACTAATTGTATATAAATTTTTACCCCATAATACTTTGTTAACAGCAAAATTAGAAGGAGGCAAATTAAATATAAAGAAACAAAAACACATGCACCTTATTTAATTATTTGTCATAATATTCTTAACCAAATCTAGAATCCGAAAATAATCAAAAAAAAGTGAAGACTCTTTACCCTCAAGTCCATTCCTACTAACTCTATTACTACCAGCCAAATTATTACATGGACTGCCACCAATAATAAGATCAATACCACCATAACTATTCATCATTTGTTCCAAACATTCAACTCCAACATCCTTAACATCATTCATATCAATCAAATTACCTTTTTGGTTTGTTTGTTCCCACCAACTTCTTACAACATTTCTATTCACTTCAGATTTTTCTACTGATACTACTGTTTTAAGAGGTATACCAAGTCTATGAAGTGCTACTTCAGCACCACCAATTCCTGAAAAAAGTGATAGAAGATTTATACCTTTGGGATATATCTTCTTCAGAACTGATAAGTGATATGCTACTGTGTCAACCTGAGATCAATAGACAATAACATCTTTTGAGCAAAGTATAGAAAATCAATATTAAAATTGCATGTGATTTTTGTCACTTGGACAATATTATACTAAACATACACTATTGGTTCCTATATGTAACATTTGTTTTCAACTTGGTCCTTATATGTAAAAGAATTTCTATTCAATCCTTATACTACAATTATCCTATAGATGGTGTTTTGTTGTTTATTATTGTTATAAAACTTTTGAAGAAGTTAATGCAAGAGAGATTGTCACGACCCAATTTCTGGTTGAATATCGGCTCTGCGATTTAGGATGAGATGTACTCGATTTCGACCTCTCCCAAAAGATTTGGAGTCGTCACTATGTTTTTTGCGATTAAAACGTAGAAAAAATAATTTATGTCAGTTTTGTCAACCAACCACATGGATATAGCTTCCTTGGGAATGAGTAGCTAAATCCTTCAATCTGGGGTTAGATGTAATTATTTAAACTCGACGTGTCCAATATGACTATTTAATTGTTCAATATTATTTCATTGTTTTTCCTTGATTATTCTTATTCTTAATGTTTTTTTTGGTTTGATCACCCAATGCATGATCTAAGGTTTAAAGATGAGTAATGAGAATTTTCAAGTTTAAACTAGATCTACAATATATCAACTAGTAATTGGAATGTTCTTGTAGATTCGACAATCTTATATACTTGTTTGCAACAATCCGTTTGGTTAAAATAACAATCAATTTGCTGGTTAGCATGCAGCCGCAATACAACCATATCAGACCGCATTTGGTCCATATCAAGCCGCATCGAACCGAATCAGGTCTCATCAAACCACATCGAATTCAAAAATATTTTTTTAATTACAAAATAATTCACGGTACAACAACCGTGATCCGCATCGCAATAGCCACAATGATCACATTTGTAGTTATTGCAATCGCGATCGCAATTTAAACCGCAGAGACTAAGATCAAATTCAAAATGATTGTCACTATACAACAACCATGATCCTATTACTTGGGGTGCAAGAGTGCCACATGTAATAATTATAAGAAAATAATAATACTTTCATACCTGGAATGAATTGCCAAGAGACTTATATCTATCTGTCCTACTTATTCCACCACCCCTTGTGTGGTTCCTTGGGAAGCCTAATAATGTTTCAACTTCATCAGGTTCTAGAGGAGCAACCTTATTCCTTCCAACCCAAACAAGATTAAAAGTCCTACATTGATAGAGAATTTCCTTCTGCACATGTTGAGGTGGCTCTCCATCATAGTCTTCCATATTTTTCCTAATAGTGTCTGTTATTTTCACACTACAAATACTTGTCCTCAAGCAATTAAGTTGGGTCCTAGAGTCCCATGAGGGCCACCATTTCCTTGTTAATGGAAACGATTCCTTGATTGTCCGCGGTGGAAGAGGAAGAAGAGGGAACCTATTTTCGATCGGGAGATTGTGAATGTAGCCTCTTTTTCGAGCAGCAGCACAGAAATACTTTGAATCCACAAACTCAGGCTCAACATCATACAAGAATCTTGACATTGTTTGCCAAACACCTTTTGGTGCAAGTGCAACATTCTCATAGTAGAAGTAAGGAGGACCGATAGCTTCTTTCGGAAGTTTTCTATGTGTTATAAAGATTGACTTCGTAGGAACTCCAAAACCAATCATCGGATTCGGAAGATGAAGCACCTCGTCATAGTCATTCTCATCATCTTCGTTGTTCAATATTTTCTTCTCGCATACCCTTGGCTTTTTCCTTCCCAACACTTCATATTCGTAATATCTTAGCTTTTTTAGCTTAGCATTGTCAACGTATCGCGGCTGCAAAAATAAGGTTTGAAACTACTTATAGATGAATGAAACAAAAACTAAAAGATAGATGGTATATCACCATGATTTCAAGGTAACAAAGTAATTACAAGATAATTGTAAAGAACTATATGCATTAAATTTTTATGTTATTCATCTCAAGAAACTAATGTGATACACTGATACCTGATCTTCAGAGGGTAGAAGAACATCTTCTGCCTTCACTACTTGAGCAGCACTTATAAAATCTACCAATTCTTCAAGTGAAGACTTTGGACCTGAAGTATTTCAGTAGAACAATGAGGCCAAAAACATAGTGGCTAAAAAGACTAGAGTCATGCAACAAAACATGTCATGTCTAACAAAGAAAAAGCATTGATATAGCACCAAAGAGAAGCCAAAAAGATTAAAATTGTCCTTGTCTCAATCAAAGTCTTGAGTAAAATAGGAACCATTGAAAATTCTATTGCTCCTTCCGAACTATATACACCAAAGTACAGCGAAAAAAGGTGCATTGCCACAGAATTTTAGCTTCCTTATAGGAGCCAAAACCATTAAATTGAATAAGCACATCATATATGAGCATTGTATCATGAAAAGTTAACTATAATACAAAATACATTCAAAAGTTACTCTAGAAGAGTGAGACAGTTATATTCTCGATCGCCATATGAATTGACTGTGCGTTAAACATAGATAAACTCGGTTCGGTTAAAACGATTCCGATTATGATGCTGTGTTTATGTTGATTTGCAGCCATTCTGGACTAAATAATCATGATCTTACCCAACTTAATGAAATAAGTACTGAATTTTTCAAAGATGGATACTCAACTGAAGGATATTATATAATACTAAGAATGGTACCAGATGATAATATTTATTCTTCATTCTTCAAACACATTATATTACATTCCAAACTACTGTTCTTGTTCATACAAATACTTTAATAGGATCCTAAATGGAAAAGAGATTCACATGTCTAATCAAACATAGGGAACTAGTATGATTGGTTCATCCAAGAAAACACTTTCAATGAAAGCATTCTAAAACCATGACAAAACTTGTACTTACAATGCATATAAAATATCAAACAGAAGACAATGAAAGGAATTTCAACCCGGCTTCATCCTTCTCGAAAACAAGTATAGTACAAAAAAGAATACAAAATAATAGACGTACGTAGCCTTATTCCGCAAGCGGAGAGGTTATTTCCAGGATTTGAATTCGTGACATCAAGATCACTAAGCAACAACCATACAATTGCGTCAAACTCACCCTTTTATTGAAGGATAACAAAAGGTTTGACATATAATAATACGATAAAATAAAAGTTCGACATCTTGAAAAATAACATGCTAGCTACCAACAATAACTATAAAAAGAATGAATCAGAGAAATTTACCTAATCTTTCTATGGCAATTAAACTCTCCTCCTCCTTGTACCCCATTTTCACCAAAGACAGTAGTTTACCATCACTCACAGAAACAGATTTTGTGGTTTCCTGCAAGATAACCAATTAGTAAGCCATAACTTCAAATACATAACAACAACTATACCCTTTTCCTACACAGCAGTGTTAGCTACATGGATCAAATGACAATAATGTATTCTATCGAAAACTAAATCTTCTGAGAGACCATTTAGATAATCAAATTTGAAAATGATTTTATGTCAATAAAAGTACATATTATTACATAAATCATCCTAGTAGAGAACACTGGAGACACAAAACAGCATGATCATAACATGTATTGTGCAAATGACTCATTCCATTGGATCGGGTCTTTTCCAGAAAACAACAATACAAAGTTATGGGGCTTTGGCTGATACAAATGGGTTGGGTAGAGAGTTATATATTTATGTATTATGTAAACCTAATTAGAAGAACAACAATAACTACAAACAAATCTTTCTTCTCTAATACATCGCTCAACGCTCCCGAGGATATAGGCACAAATTAGCCTTACCTCGTTAACAAATTTATTGTGTTATTATTTTCTCCCTATTCTCTTTTAATATTTGATTGTCCGCTTGTTCCCAACAATCGTACAAACTGTGAACACAAAACATCAATTTAGAAAGAGCAGAGATTACCTCATAATCAGATGAAGTATCATCAGAATCTGACAAATCATCCCAGGAGCTAACTGCACAGTCAGAAGAGCACGGATTTGGCTCAACTTTCACTGGTGACTTAGGAGCACTTTTTAGAACCTGCAAACAAGTAACCACAAATGTCAACATATTTGTAATTTGTAACATGAACATTTAAGTTTAACATAAGCAAATAGTATATTAAGTACATCAATGGAAAGTCACTAACAAAATGTCAGAAAGATCGAAAGACCAATAACACTTACCAGAAGAATTTTCTCTGTAGAAGATTTTAGATATGTTTACCGAGCAATAGTGATTTAAATTGCGGACCGCATCACCTGATGCGGCCGCAATTGCGGTGTGACTTCGAATCACAATATTGTGGCCATATCGGATTGCAACACAACCGTATTTGGACCGCATCGGGCCGCATAAGTTAGCATTAGATTCAAAAATATTGTTTAAATCATATAATAATTTACACCACAACAGCCGCAATCCGCATCGCGGCGGCCGCAATGACCGCAAGCGCAATTTAAAACACTGCTAAGCACATTAATGGAAATTTTTGTCTCACCGAGTACGTTAGAAGTTCTTCAAGTAGTTTATCTTCGTTTTCCTCACCTACATGTTCATCAAAGCAATATCATTAATGAACTTTGTTCATCAAAATCAATACATAAATGGAGTAGAACAATGATTTTACCATGCTCTTGAATCACTTCGCAAACCATTTCTAGAGGAAATCCCATACCAACAAAGTGATCACATAGCTTTGAACAAGATGATCCTGCAGATGAACTTGCCTTAAGAGACAAGAGAATTAAACATTAGTAGTGGGAAAAAATCAATTTCCTTTTATGAGTCGTGATGCATGTTCCTCAAGGTTAAAATGCTTTATTTGAATAAATCATAGTCACATGATACAAGATTCTAAATTGTGATTGTGGTCATGATTGTGATAGCTATTGCTATTTCGGTTATTGCGATAGAGATTGTGGCCATTAGTGTGAATTATATTGGTATTAAAACAATATTTTTTAATATGATGCAGCCTGATTTTTTATATTGGTCCAAATACAATCCGTTGCGGCCTGATTCAGCTACATCAGTGTGATTCGGAGTCATTCTGGAATCGCAATATTGCGGCCACATCAGGTGACACAGTATAGCACGTTATAGGTACTTGTTGGTAGGGTTTCTACAGCTTTCTGCAGTCTGCAGTCTGCAGATAGGGATGGCAATGGTTACCCAAATCGCGGGTACTCGAAAAAAATACCTGCAACGGGTCGGGTTTTGGTCCATATTTTGGACCCGTGGTAATTGAGATCCGCAATTTTAAGACCCGCTGTTAGATGGGTCTGGGTCCGGGTAATGAACTATCCAGACCCGTGGCTACCCGCACCCGCTATTTCTTCTTAAATCTATATATATCCCAACATAATTATAATATAATGTTAATCTGTATTGTAATATCATATTAAACTATAATAATAATATCATATTAATTCATAAATGTGATTGTTATGTTGTTAAACTTGATGTTATGTTGTTAAACAATAATATTATATTGTTAATTCATATGTATGATGTAATGTTATGTTAATTGAAGAGTTCTTACTAAATGAATTTTATCATAATGTTGAAATTGTTTTTAATGTTTGTTTGAGTATAATGAGTTTGTGTTTAATATTCTAAGTTCTGTTTAAAACTTTAAATTAAGTTTTATAATTTTTTCTCTTGTTAATTGTATAAATAACACAATTGTAAGATACAAATACACAAGGGCATAAATTTCTTGTAATTATTTTTTAATTTTTGAATTTATGGGTATTCATGGATCCGATGGGTACCCAAGGACCCACGAATAGTATACCCAACAGGTATTAGCATTGGTCTGGGGCGGGTCTGGGTCCAAAAATAAAGCAACAGGGCGGGTCCAGGTAATACACTACCCAGACCCATCCAGACTCATTGCCATCCCTATCTGCATAGCCATTTCTAGTGATGTTTGTTCTAGATTTGACTTAACTTTTGATTCACCATAAGAGAAATACCGAAAAATAAATTTGTTCCTTATTTATTACAACTCATGCATGTAAGTGAGTGTATATCACTAATTGCTCTTCTTTTCTTTATTATTTCTTTTACTTTAATTGAAGGTGAAAATCCGATTCTTTCTTTACAGGGAACCAGTTTACAAAAAAAAAAAAAAACTTGTATCAGGACTCAATAGCCAATTTGCTATTCTCTTCAAAAAATCAGATAAGTTTCAATGGAATAAACCATCAAGATTTAGTGACATTATCAAGATTTACTTCACATCTTAGCCATTAATTTTAATAAAACTAATAGTTTGAATTTGGATCAATGGAGAGTCCATTACCATATTAAGATTTTGACATGTGTTCAAAATAAAAATCCAACAGTCATACTTTTAACTTATATTTTAATAAAATAAATTGCAATCTTAATTTCCTCTTGTAATCTAGTATTTGACTATCCTGTAGATGAGTTGGGCTCTAATAGTTTATACTTACTAATTCAAATCATTGGACTTCCCTAGAATTAATTGATGGTCGATTAAGTTTTTTAAAGTTATCATTTACATTAATGAAAGAATAAAAATAAAAAATCTTCCTTTTTTTTGATGTGGAGAATCACCAAAGAACAATAAAAGCTTGAGAGAATTTTAATAATACAACTTATATTAGAAGATTCCGCCACAGTCTTGGAATATTAAACAAGATATACTTGATCCATGAAGAAACTAGCTATAAGAAACAAAAAAATATATGAATAAATTCTACAAAATCCAAACTGTAAAAAAATAACTAGTTTTGTAAAATCTCAACCTCAATGTTATTGATTCAAATTGTGGTCTGCATCATGTGATGTGGCTACAATGTTGTTGTGACCACCACAATCGTATCACATCTCAATTATGGTGTGACATAGAATCAGAATGATGTGGTCAAATCGGGCCTCAACGCAATCACATAAGACCGTATTTGGGCCGCGTCGAATTGCATCAGGCCGCATCGGACCACATCGAGTTTAAAAATATTGTTTTAATCACAAAATAATTTACACTGCAACGACCGCGATCAGCATCGCAATGGCTGCAATGACCACAATCGCGACTGCAATGACCATAATCACGATAATTGTAACCACAATCGCGACCGTAACGGCAATTTTAAAACAATGTTCAAAACTTTTTTTCTGCATTGCTAGTAAGGTTAGTTGGATTTCTATCATTCGTTACAATTCACATGAGCAACATTCACAATGGAAAGAATAAAAATGTAGTATTGTTGTCTTTCCTCTTAGAAGAAAATTGTACAATCTAAAGACATGTACTCACAATATCTTTAATTTTCAAGAATCTTTTGTAATCTATACTCTACCTTGTGATCGGCGGAAAAATATTATTTAACTCAAACAAGTTAATAACAAAATTTAACAATAAACATATCGAAATAATATACTTTTGTAAGATAGCAGATATGATCAGAAATAGACCACCTCGTACAAAAGACAAGTACATAAATGTGTACCTGGCATGAAGCCATAGTAGCCTCTCCATTAGGAACATTGGTTAAACATGAAGATGAAGAGTGAAAGTTCTCAATTTCAAGCTCATCTTCAGTGTTCCAATCAAAATTGTCACTATGCACACCAGAATCATCACCCTGCAATAATTGTTATACATCATAAAGAGAACCAAAAAGTTAAGTATCACAAAGAAAAGTATGAAATAATCACCAATACCATAGAAACTTGTTACTTATCGAGTTAAATCGAATAGTTCACGAATATAATCATAAACATGCATGCATCAAAAGTAGTTTACTAATGTAATGTGGCTATTCATTTATAATGTTGTTGATGGGAAATATCCTCAACACAATGTGATATTTCAGGAACATTAAAATAAAATAGTGGAAACTTCATTATTTGCATTGAGTTTAGACACATTTTTTAAAACATGATTGTTGGTGTTATTATTCTTTGCATTCAGTTTTAGAAAGCTGAATATTCTTTTATCAATGGTAAATGAAAGATTTTCCATACTAGTGCACTTTATCTCCTATAATTTCACTGCAGTGGGGTCCACTTTGATTTGTAGAATCAAAACTATGAACATATGATACAAAGTTGGTGCTTTAATTAATTATTTTAAGACAAAAAAATATATGCACTATGGTGTATGAGTTTTATAAATTGTTATTATATCATTCATCATTCATATTTTATTATCATCGACTCTTCAAACAAATATAATACAAATGAATAGGTAATGATATACTGATTATGTGCACACACAAAAATTCACTGAACGATACATAAATATTATCGTTATATGAATTAATTGTCCGTCGTTGGATCATAAATATTACCCATTACCCGTAATGTATCCTCAAAAATAGCTTATGGATGGGAAAATGTATCATGATACTCGTCTCACGGGTACCTGCATATATATTTTAATTAAATATTTTATACTTAATTATTATTATTTTAACATTATATTCGTATATTTTATTATTATTTCATAATAAAATTTAGTGTTGAGAATATAATCATAAAATTATCATATACATATCATATTATTTAAGTAATAATTATTTTTATATATTATTAATTATTGTAAAATATATAAAAATATAATTAAAATTTAAAATTCGTTGGGTACCCGCGGATATCCGTTACCCGCATAGATACCTACAAATAATGTGAGTATGGGTACAGATATGCACTATCCGCCCGGTTCATTTACCATCCCTATATTTTAGGAAGGTTGATGCATCTTTATGGATTATTATATTAGAGAGTGGTAGAAGAGAAAGGAATTTGATTTGAGCTCTATTTAGCTTTGGTTAAAATGAAAATGGGAATCTCAAATTTTCATTTTCATTTTCATTTAAAACAACAAGGTGATAAAGTCATGAAATTGAAGACTGTGATGTCATTTTGAATCTTTACCCTAAAAAAAACAAAAACAATAAGGAGACTATAATTGATGTTGACAAGAATTAAGTTCGAAACCTATGAAACAAATATCTCCATATGGACTGTACATGAATACCGTGAAGCATAAAGATGAATCAGTATACATTTACTACAAGAGTAAAGTGGAAAAAACCTACTCCACATCATGATTATTCATTTTTTGGGAAATTCAATGGTTTAAATTTTTGAGTACATCTAAACCATTGGATTTTCCAAGATCTGATGGCTAAGATGTGGAATAAGTTTTTTCTACTTACTCTTGGAGTAAGTAGATCTCTCACCATCAGTATATATAAATACATAAATATCTCACTCTATATATAGATAATATAAAAATAGAATTAAATATAGCATAAGTATTGGAACAAATGAGCATTAAAGTTTATTCTAGTGTGAAATACAAAAAAACTTCAAATGTCACATAAGTGGTGCAAACACTTCAAGAGTATTTATAAGTATTAAATTGCACTATTGGGTTTTGTGGTGAGTAAGGACACACATAACCAAAACCCCTTCACACACGGATATCCTTCGCCTATCAGCCGGCTCAATTCGAGTTTGGGCCCAACGGATTTTTATTTTATTTTTCAGGACGTATTGACCAAGTCAATACAAGTTGCCAGCATTTAAAGGATGATGAGAGAGACCCGGTCGATATGAATATTGTCTTCATCTTGGCCATTTAAGATGAAAGATCTTTTTATGGGGATTGTAAACACCCAATTTTGACCGATTAATTTAATTTTTAAAATAAAATAAAAAGTAAAAAAAAAATGATGATGAGTAAATAATGAATAGTGTAGGGTAAAAAAAAGGTGGCAATTGGGCTCAGGTTGGCCCATCAAGTTTAAACTAAAAACCTAACCCTAATCCTAATACATCATCCTATTTAAACTAAAAAAACCTAAACTAAAGGGGACAAGAGATTTTCAAAAAAAGAAAGGATGGAGGCTAAACCTAAAGAAAGATAGAGAATCTTAGTTTAAAAAAAAATAGGAGCAAAAGGTTAGTAACACAAGGGATTCACTGGAAGAGTCAACTTCTCCTTTATCAATCCTAAAGCATCAAAAGGTTTGCATTTTTCTTCTTCTTTATTTCTTTTTTTGTTTTTGTTTGCCTTAATCTCTTTGCACTCATTGTTTGAAACCACTTGTAGTGGTGAAAAAAAACGTCTCAGCCGCACCACGGTGGCTGCTGCCGTTGGCCTACCGCCTTAGGTGGTGGTGGCTCCGCGGATGGCCACTATATGGCCGCACCGACGGTTTTTTTGGGTGGTGGCGCCGCAGCTGCCGCCACCTCCTTCCAACAATAGCAGGGTTGCCATTTTAACCTAACCCTAAACTCCAAATTGATTTTTTTTTAACCCCTAAATCAATTTTACCCTAAAACCCCAAATCAATTTTAACCCAAAACCCCCAAATTAATTCCTCATCATTTGTTTTATTTATTTATTTTTTCGTTTTTTTATTTATTTAATTTTTTTACATTCTATTTTTGTTTTTTTTATTTTATTTATTGAATTTCTTTTTTTTTATTATTATTATATATTCTATTTTTTGTTATTATTTTCTGTTTTTTATTTTTTTTTATTTTTGCTATTTTTTGTTTATATTTGTTTTTGTTTTCTGCTAGTTTTATAAAATTTAATATAAAAACAATAATAATAAATAAATAAAAATGTAATGAATATTTTAAATAAATCAAGTAGAGATAGTGCACTATGGGACTCGTCCCTGTCGCGTTATCTTGAATTGATATATTTTCTAAACTTAAATAAATCAAGGAGAGATAGTGCACTATGGTACTCGTTCTTTGTCGCGTTTTCTTGAATTGATATTTTTTCTAAACTTAAATAAATCAAGGAGAGATAGTGCACTATGGTACTCGTTCTTTGTCGCGTTTTCTTGAATTGATATTTTTTCTAAACTTAAATAAATCAAGGAGAGATAGTGCACTATGGGACTTGTTCCTTGTCGCATTATCTCTGATTGATATTTTTTCCTAAAAACTTAAATAAATCAAGGAGAGATGTTGCACTATGAGACTCGTTCCATGTCTGAATTGATATTTTCCTTTGATTTATTTAAGTTTTAGAAAAAAAAATATCAATTCAAGAAAACGCGACATGGTACGAGTCTCATATTGCACTATCTCTCCTTGATTTATTTAAGTTTAGAAAAAATATTAATTCAAGATAACGCGATAGGGAACGAGTCTCGTAGTGCAGTATCTCTCATTGATTTATTTAAGTTTTAGAAAAAATATCAATTTAAGATAACGCGACAGTGAACGAGTCTCACAGTGCACTATCTCTCCGTGATTTATTTAAGTTTATAAAAAATATCAATTGAAGATAACGCAACAGGGAATGAGTCTCATAATGCACTATCTCCATGATTTATTTAAAATATTCATTACATTTTTATTTATTTATTATTATTGTTGTTTTTATATTAAATTTTATAAAACAAGCAGAAAACAAAAAATATATAAACAAAAAACAGTAAAATAAAAAAAATAAAAAATAGAAAAAAAATAGAAATTCAATAAATAAAATAAAAAACAAAAACAGAATATAAAAAAATTAAATAAATAAATAAAATAAACAAAACAAAGGATGAGGAATTGATTTGGGGTTTTGGGTTTAAATGATTTGGGGTTTTAGGTTAAATTGATTTTGGGGTTTATAGTTAGGTTAAAATGGCAACCCTCCTGCTGTTGGAAGGAGGTGGCAGTAGCTGCAGCACAACCGCCCAAAATGATGTCGACGGTGGCCGTACAGTGGCCAGCCGCAGAGCCACCACCGCCTAACAAAAACAAAAGAAGAAATAAAGAAGAAGAAAAATGCAAACATCTCAATGCTTTAGGATTGATAAAAAAGAAGGTGGTGCTCTTCCAATGTTTCCCTTGTATTACTAGCCTTTTGGTCCTATTCTCCCTTTTTTCAAAACTAGGATTCCCTCTCTTTCTTCAGGTTTAGCCTTCACCCTTTCTTTTTTTGAAAATCTCTTGCCCCTTTTAGTTTAGGTTTTTTTTATTTAAATAGGATGGGGTATTATGATTAGGGTTAGGTTTTTAGTTTAATCCTGATGGGCCAACATGAGCCCAATTGCCACCCATTTTTTACCCTACACTATTCATTATTTACAGGGATCAATGTGGTCATTGGGGCACTCTGCCTATAAATAGAGGCATCCTACTAAAACATGCAAATAGGATAAAATTACACATTCGGTGTCGCAAACCAGTAAAAATGGGTAAATAGTTGTCGTATCCACAAGGACTTCTTAACTTAGCATTTCAAAATCAAATCACTATTCTAAGCTAGTTTTCAATTTGTTGTTGGTTTGGTTGAAAAATAACTCACTATTCATTTCAGTAAATTGGCCAAACAACAAAACAAATATAATTTCACACAACATTTGACCTCAAATTCACTAAAAACTAATGTTTTAGTTTACTTAGCAACTCATGAGATAAATCTTAAACCTTACAGACAAGATTATCATTTATGCATGCGAATTGAGCAAATCCACACATCAACTATGTTAGTTGTCAATGTCAATGTTTTGGTCTATGCTAACACTTTACCCAAATAGTACTATGTCTAACAACTTCAATGATAAAATTAAACTTCGTGAACTAACAAGTATGTCTATATGTCTAGCAACATATATCATCACGTTTGAGAGCTTTTCAATGCAAATACGAGTCTATGTCTAGTAAACATATGCATTCCTTGTAACAATTTAAAATACAAACCACGTCTAGTTTTATGCAAAAATGATGAATTACATGTTTTAGACTTTTAAACTGAAATATTTTCACATATCTCTTTTCCTAAATCATACTAAGTATTTCGTCAAACACAAAGTAAATATTACAATACAACAAGAATACCTCATAAAAATCACATCATTTCATTCCTAAATCGAATCCACATACATCAATGAATAAATAAAGCAATCTCAACTAAAAAGTAATCTAACTAAGTATTTTTATACAAAGCTCGAAACAAGGGGAATTCAGAACTTGTAGTTCATAAAGAAGTGTTGACTTCTCCATGAACATACAAGAACTTCATTATTTCTACTCCCTAGCCATTACAACATGTCTACAACTACATAAATCTACAAACTAAGAAGAAAAGACACATTAAATTCACGTTCTTAATTTCCTAGGTACTGAGTTTAGGACTCAATATATATTTCTTGGCGTCTTGGGTTTCTTTTTATAATTTCTGAACTTTGGCTCCAGCGCGCAGCATATCAATGTTTAAATGTATATCTTATTCGCTTACTAGTAAAAGAATACAAATGCATATATATAGTATTAAGGAAGACCCTATAATGAAACTATATCACAAATCAATCTAATTGATTTGTTTATATAATTTATAGATGTAAAATCCCTAAATTATAGGAAATAATAATAACCAAATATCTCAACACTCCCCCTCAAGTTGGTGCATAGATGTCATACATGCCCAACTTATCTAAAAACTTTAAGAACACTCGACTTGAAACTGCTTTAGTAAAGATATTTGTCAACTGATCGTCTGATTGAATTTTAGGAATATCCACAATTTTCTCATTCAGCTTCTCCTTAATGAAAAATCTGTCTACCTCTACATGTTTTGTACGATCTTGTTGAACCGGATTATGAGCTATGTCACATGCTGCTTTATTGTCACAATATAGTTGAATTGGTTGCTTAGGTGGGTAGCCCAAATCCATCAATGGAAGTCTTAGCCATAGTGTTTCACATACTCCAAGTGTCATACCTCTAAATTCGGCCTCGAACGTGCAACAACCTTATGCTTTTTACTTTTCCATATACGAGGTTACCACCTATAAAGGTGAAATAACATGAAGTAAATCGTCTGTCATCTAATGCTCCAGCCCAATCAACATCCGTGTATGCATCCATGCTTTGATGATCTACATTTTTAGTGAATAATAGTCCTTTCCCATGAACAGACTTCAAATACCTCAAAATGCGCATAATTGCATTCATATGTTGCTCTCCAGGATTATGCATAAATTGGCTAACAGTACTCAATGCATAGGCAAGGTATGACCTAATGTGGGCTAAGTACATCAATTATTTATCATTAATGTAGGAGATACTTTTTAATTATTGTATATTGTATCTTAATTTATTGGCAAAACTTAAATTGAATTGACATAATTTATATATCCCTACTATGTCATTATTATATAAATGCAAAATATATCTAAAAGATATTAAGGTAATTTAACATATATAATTTTATTCAATTTCAACAAATTTCATTCAATTTTATTTGTGTGTTATAGTTGTATAATTGGAGGGTACTAAAAGGAAAATAATATATCCTCCTACTAAATCTTCCTATTAATCTTTATACCCACAAAAAGTGACATATGTTGCAAAGTGATACTTTTTCTAGGTATAATAATTAGTATGAGGATTTAGTGGGAGGATTTATTTTATTCGGTGACGAGGTGGGTGTACAAGTTGCAGACATAAGAAATTATTATATGTTGGGTTTAACTTTGTTGGGGCCATGATTTCTTACAATTTGAGTTGAATAGTTCTGTTACTTTTGGAACTAATTTATAAGAATAAAATCTTGAAAATAATATTTTAAACATTTTATATTATATTTATTTTTTCTTAATTATAGCTAAATGTAATTGAATGCATAAATTACAAATGAATCAGGATGAACATTTATTTAGTATAAACTATTCAATTAACATAATATATATCATACATCTGAATTAACAACATAATATCATTACTTAACAACATAACATCACATTTTAACAACATAACAATTACATTAATGAATTAATATGATATTACAATTATGAATTAATATGATATTACATATACATGATATTAAAATTAGGTTGTTATATATAAAAAAGAAATAGCGGATCTGGGTACCCATTGTCATCCTTATACATTCGTAGTCCCCTTTGGTATTGTAACCTCCATGTATAATAAAGAAAATACTCCAATTTGGTTGTTAAAGCATGGTGAGTTGACTAACTTTTTCTTGAGTGGTTCCAATTGATTTTTATTAAGAAGGAACAAGTTGGGGAAAAATAAAAATAAAAATTCTCTTATTCTAACATAGGTTGTAAATTACGGTTGTAATTGCGATAACGATTGTGGTTATTGCGATTGCAGCCATTGCAATGCAGATTGTGGCCATTGCGGTGTGAATTATTTTATGATTAAAAAAATATATTTGAATTTGATGCGGCCTGATGTGGTTCAATGCAGCATGATGCGGTACAAATGCAGTCTGATGCGGTTGCGTTGCAGTCAGATACAGCCATATCATTGTGATTCAAAGTCATACTGTAATTGCGGTGTGATGCGTTTACGGCTGTCACCACAACTACAATATTACAGTCGCATCAACTGATGTGATCCAGAGTTTAAATCATGGTTCTAACCCAACCTTCCTATTCTTAGTGCATGTGGCAGAAGTGTATATATAATTACAAGGAGTGTATATATCATGACATGACTCGCATACCAAGGAGTAAATATATTTAAGTTGAACCTACAATTATAAAACAACATATTTAGAAGATGAGAGATTCATTTACTCCAAGAGCCATCAATTCTAGGTAACTTAATGCAGTCCTCTTTAATTGATGGATTGTTTTCCGAGTCCAACATATTTAGCCCTCTTTGATTGATGGATTGTTTTCTGAGTTGTTTTTCTTCTCTAGTTTTCACTGACTAAATGCAGTCCCTATTTATAGCAAAAGAAAGGGTGGCACATGGAGAATATGAGAGAATCCCCATTAAAACGTTGGCTGGAGTTAAGGGTAGAGATTTGATTTTTCTTGCTTTCTTTTAGTGACCGAATGTGGTCTCTTCTAACGTCAAGTGCAGCATGGCTTGCCTTTGAGTTTTTAAAATTATAGTATCAGTCCTGGGATCCTCGCTTGAGCGAGAGATTCTCGCCTGGGCGAGAAAGACTCACTTGGGAGGGTGAAATCCTGGGCTATACTGGAGGATTCTCGCTTGAGCGAGAGTTGGCTCGCCTGGGCGAGAAATGGCATTTTGGGGTTGTTGAGACTGTGAGATTATCGCTTGAGCGAGAGGATCATATATGAGTTTTTAAAATGGGCGGGATTTTCTCGCTTGAGCGAGAATGAGCTCGCTTAAGCGAGAACCCGACGAGTTGCATTAAATGAGAAACCCCCAAACACATTGTAGGGTTAAGAAAAGAAGAGAGGTGAGAGAAGAGAGTTTTTCCAAGGGCAAGGAGCTTTGATACTCATCCAAGAGCTTGAGAAGAGGTAAAACTCTTGATTCTAACTCTCTTCTTCTCTTTGGAACTCTTTTTGGGTATGTTGGATCTCTTCTAAAAAATGAGAGAAACCATGGAAACTCACCCTTTTAAGTTATGGTTCATTTTTATGTTATTTTATCTTGTAAACTCTAGGTATAGAGTTAGTATTTCAAGAAAGGAGAGGGTTTGTGGGTTGAGTCATGAAAACCCCAAAACCCTAAAGAGAAAATGTGGTTAAAATGGAAAATGGGTAAAATGCTAGAGGTAGAAGATGAGTTTACTTTCTAATATCGAAAATATGATAGATATCTCGTATGGTTAAATAATGCAATATAAGTTGTTTATATGATATTTGGAATAAATGACTAACATTGTGTTATATGGTGGGATGAGGAAAGATCCTAAAGTTGGAGGCGGTGTTGGTGGAACTTGAGGAGTTGCCCAGAACCCAAACCCAACACTCACCGAGGTAAGGATAAGTCTTTAACTTATGCACTGTGATAGAAAATGTGTGGATTTTCTGATGTGGATAATGAACTGTATAGTAAATCACTTAGTTGTTATAAGCATATATGAGTATGTTTGTAACAACGAGGAGTGGATTTACCGTTTATGTATTGGTGGAGTGCCAATGGAAATAAAACTCAGAGAAATGAAATAAATCGTAAATCACTTTGTAGTTATAAGCATATATGTATATGTTTGTAATGATGTCGGGTGCATTAACTGTTTTTTTGTATTGGTGGAGTGCCAATGAAAATAAAACTCGGAAAATGTATTGGTGGAGTGCCAATGGAAATAATACTCGAAATAATGCAATGAATCGTAAATCACTTAGTTGTTATAAGCATATATGGGTATGTTTGTAACAACGAGGAGTGGATTTACTGTTTTTTGTATTGGTGGAGTGCCAATAAAAATAAAACTCGGAAAATGTATTGGTGGAGTGCCAATGGAAATAAAACTCGTTTTTAGCCGACCATGATTGGTTAGCGACTTTGGCTCAAGTAATGTAGCAAACTTTGGCTCAAGCAATGTAGCAAACTTTGGCTCAAGTAATGTAGCAAGTTTTGGCTCAAGCAATGTAGCAAACTTTGGCTCAAGTTACGTAGCATGGTTTTCAAAAGTATGAACGTTGAAATTGGCTTTTAAGTAAACTTGATTTTAAACTGTTTATTTAACCTTATTAAATGTGGATTAACTTACATTGATATTTGTTGAGTTAGTGACTTACTCCTTTGTGTTTCTTTGTGTATTGTCAATGTTAATCCCATTGCAGGTAGGTGGAAGGAGTATATGTGTTTTTGATTAGGAGTTTATAGACTTTTATTTTGATGTCTATTATCCATTCTTTTGTAACCTCATTGGTTGTACTTGACCTAACTATTTTGTAACTATGAACATGATTGTTGAACATGGTATTAATCACAGAAACTAGTAACTCGGGATATATGTAGCTATGGGTGTTTTGGAAACCCATGGCTAATTGTACGCGGTCGTTACTAAGTTACATTAATACGACTTATGTTTTTCTGCTATCTGATTTGGTATGTTACTTTTGGTTTATAGATTGGGTGTGAGAAAGGAAGTGAGATCTTTTAAATAAGTTTATTCACTCGGTAATTATAATTTATCGTTAAATGCATGAAATTGGATTTAATAAGGAAAAAATTTCAAGAGTAGAATTTGGGTCCTTACAATTATTAAAGCCTTCCATGGATCCACATGGGAGGTGATGTGCAAGATCGAACTACAAGTGAAAATAGGACCATGCTTCTTCCAGGTTGTTTTCCAAGTTATGGATATTAACCCATCTTACATTTGTTTGTTGGGAAGATTTTGGATACATTTGACTAGTGCAATGTCTTCCTCACTATATGGTTGAGGAAGAATATTTTTTAGTGTCATAACTAAGGGTGGAAACAGATCAGACCGTCTACTAGGGGCATATTACTTGGCCTATAACAGGTCAGACCAGGTCATACCTTTTTAGTAAACAGGTCAGACTTATGTTTCTCCAAAAGCCTATTTAACCGAAATAGGTCAGACTCAAGCCTTTTAAAAAACCTATTAAGTCTAACAGGTCGGCCTATGTAATGTTATTATACATTTATAAATTATTTTTATGACATGTACAAAAAAATAAATAATAATTTTTTTATGTAAATCCACTAGGACTTAGAGATTAGACTATTTAATAATTGAATATTTAATTTTTGAGATTTGGGCTTAAGTACATAAACTCAATTCATGTTAAATATTAGAACAATATCATATTTTACTATGATATTAAAATATATTGTTTTGTATATTTTAACATGAAAAAAATTTCACACTAATTTCTATAATTATAATAATTTTTTTTTGTACATAATGTGTTGATTTTTTTTACCTTAACAGCCCTTTAAACGGGTTAACAAGCCAGATCAGTCTTTTAAACAGACCAGACCTAAGCTTTGATTTTTTTAAAAAAGACTAACAAGTCAGACTGAGGCTTCTGTATGCTATATAGGTCTGACCTATTTAAGGCAAAGTCTGACCTAACATGTTTCCACCCCTAGTCCCAACCCGCCAACACCCCATACATAGATGGTGGAGAAGAAGCATGGAGACATATAACGTGTTGATTTGTGTTTACAATAATTATTGTTTGAGTAGGGATCTATTGATTTCAATAGTAAGTTTTTTAAACTTAATCATTGGTTTCCCATAGAATTGATGACTAAGATGTGGAATAAGTTTAAAAAAACTTACTCTTAGAGTAAGTTTAAAAAAACTCAGTCTTGAAGTAAGTGGATTCCCACCCTTATTGTTTTAACCATTTGTCTAGCCCTTCGAATCTGGTTTCTTGTTTATAAGGGTATTTTATTTTCACCAAAGTGATTCGTCATCAATAAAATGCATTTTTATACTTCATTGAGTTCATTCCATATTTTGTGCATCTTCTTTATTTATTTTCCTTCATCATATTAAACCCACAAATAAACCTAAAACATCTAATAACTACATCCGACAACAAATCTATAAATAATGTCATAATGACTATATTAAGAGTTAATTACACTGTTATTCAACACTTATTTTTGTTCTTCAACTTATTTTTGTTGAAAAAAGCCAAAAAAAAAATGAAATTCATTCATTGTTTATTTTAAAGTTCATTTATTTTTTCTATTGAAATATCAATTTCCATTTTACCCTTAATTAGAAGGTCATATTCCTTCTTTATTTACTCTTCCATTAACCTCAATATTAAAAATGCGTATCATTTTAAGTGTCATGTTATTTTTAAATATTGATACTAATTTTTATATTGTCTTTTATTTTAATTTTTTTAATAAATGTCATGGAGTAATAAAAACTATAGCAAAATAAATATGTATGGCGAAAAATATTTAAAAATGTATCACACCATAAACAAATAACCTTATAGACCTTCTTTTTAATTTAATCTATAATTTTTTTATCCAAAAGAAACAAATTAATTTATACGCAGTTTCACCTAAAATATTATAATCTCACAATTTATAATAATGTACTTTATAAACTAAAACTAAAAATATAATGTCCATCTAGGGGTGAGCGTGGGTCGGTTGGGACGGGTTAATGCTTGTCCTTACACGGCCCTAAATGTTGTTCGGATCATTTTTATGAACCTGGACCCAACCCTAGACCCGGACTTAACCCGACCCTAAATATTCACAGAGTCAGCCTCTAAACCCGGACTCGACCCTAGACCCGATTAAATATAACGTATACTCATTTTACATAAAGTCTTGTAAATATTATTTATTATTGTGAGTATGTAATTTGACATAATAAATAATATATGTATATATATATATTATTAAACATGTATATATGATGAAAAATTAGAGAATCAATGATATTTTTGACCAAAAAAGTATCATTAGTCTGTATATATTTGAACAGAGACACATACAAACATTATAAGAAAGTGAAAATGGGACGGGTCGGGACGGGTCCTGCTTGGTCCCTACCCGACCCTAAATATTGACTGGGTCTAATTTTTGAACCTAAACCCGATGAGACTCAACCCTTTTCAGGCCGACCACGATCAGTAAAAATACTCTTAAAAATAATGTGTATAAATTTTTACACATAAATATTTCAGTAAAAATAATAAATAACCGGCTCCCATAATATATTGGTACATAGAACATGAAAATGTTAATAAAATAATAAATAGCCGAGTTGTAAAATATTATTATATGGTTGAGTAATATCTACTTCCTCTATATTTTTATTATTACAACTAAAACCTTATCTTATCCGAACCCAGCACAATATCTTCATTTTTCAACCCCTCTTTAAATAACTATAAATCCAAAACCATAACTCATAATCTCTCAAACACTTACCATTGTTGAATAATGGAAGAAAAGCAGAAAAACAAGGACCTTGATACTGTTACAAGAAGAGTTACTTCTATAACAAATCACTTATCACCTTCATATCATTATAGTTATATACAAAATGAGCATGTTTTGTTATCCAACACTTCAAGAACAAGAAATGATAGTTACCAACGTGTGCATGGTGATGTTCCATCTCATGATGTTGTTTGGAATAAGGTTGCTTTTATTGATGATGACCCAGCAAAAGAATTCACTGATATTGTTTATGAAAAAGCTGTTGGAGAAGGAATAGCTAAGGTTCATGTTCATTTTTTTCTCTTTGTTACAAGTTTTGAAAATTTTGTAAATTTTGAATTTTTATATTATATTATTTGTTGGGTATGTTTTTTCAGATTACTATTAATAGGCCAGAGAGAAGGAATGCTTTTAGGCCTCATACTGTTAAGGAGCTTATTCGTGCTTTTAATGATGCCAGAGATGATAGTTCTGTTGGGGTCATCATTTTAACTGGCATGGTACTCTCATAGTGTTTTTCAATTTTTGATTTTGAATAGTTTAGGTACACAAAGTTGTTTGGAAGTAAGTCCCATATCGTCTATTTCATTGTCTCGGAAATGATTTAAATACCTGTTGAGCTACTCCTTTCATTCCTAATTGGTTTTGAGATGGAACCTTAATATAGTATGAGAGTCAGAATCCAACTTCTTTCCGTTTGTCATGAGGCAAAAGATGCCCTTTAGTTATGCGTCAAGCTAACCCTTCGTCTGGTTGGTAGGCTTATGTAGAGGGAGCATGTTGTCTCAATTGACAATTAGTTTTGAGATCGAACCTTAACAAAAGTTGGGTCAATTAGGTTAGTATGATAAGAAATGGATTATTGATAAGAAATGAATGATAGATACCGATGTTATAAATTAGGATTATTGACATGATTATGGTTATTGTGACTATGGTTATTGTGATGCGGACTGTGACTGTTGTAGTGTGAATTGTTTTGTAATTAAAAAATATTTTTGAATTCGATGCAACCCAAATGCGGGACTTCATTGTGATTTAGTGTCACTGCAATTGTGGTGTGATGTGAATATTGGGTCCGTATCAAGTAATGTTGATCGCGATTTGAATCAATGTTTGACATAACATGTCGCGCCTACAAGTTAACATCTGGATCATGAAGTTTGCAACTTTGAATACATGCTAGTGGCCTATCATAGGAACTTGACTTTGATACCATAACTCCACCCAAAAGCTAGCAAATAGGAATATGAAGAGGCTGTAGAAGTCATTATAAATGGTTCATTAGTTATGTTACTAAATTCACTAGTTCTAATCTAATAATGTCTCTAATAATGTCTCTGTTTGCCATAGATTTTTAGAATCCACCCCCTTTTATCAATTATTGCATCATTCATTTGTGTTTGGTTCTTGAGATGTTTGTACATTTTCCAACATCTCACATGTGAAGAATGAAAAAAAATTGATTTTTTACCTTTTTTAAGTGGAAAAAGAAGTGATTCCCAGGCATCAAATTATCAAGAATGTGCTCAAAATCATGCTACCAAACAAGCACTATCTTAAAGCCATTTTGGAATTGGTTCTTATCTGCAATTGGAACCCATATAGACCTATAATGCTGCAAGCTAATCTACAAATCAATAGAAACTATTGTCTCTGACTCATAATGCTTCCAATACAGCAATAAGCATGAAATGTTATAGTTACTTTATTTGAACATCATGAATGTAATGTTCACATTTTTATGTGCAAACCAGTGTGGAATTCATGATGCTAACTTATTGATGTTATAGGGAACCAAGGCATTTTGCAGTGGTGGCGACCAGGCTTTAAGGACCGAAGATGGTTATTCCGATTACGAAAATGTCGGGCGCCTTAACGTGTTAGACTTGCAGGTATACTAATTGAGCCCAAATGAATCACCATTACTTGTTAAACCAGCTAAAGTTTTTAAGACATTCAACTCAATGAAGCATGAATCTTCAAGTATGCTGGTTATTATGTTGTTTCCATGATTTGTAATGAGACAAAATCTGCATCTTTATGCTACCTTTTCTCCTATTGCAGGTGCAAATTCGCCGCCTCCCGAAACCAGTAATTGCCATGGTACACTTTCTATAACCCTCTGCATCTTTATGCTTATAAATAATGATACCATGTGTAGTTTTTCTTCGTCTTTGTTAACCTTGTTATATGCAAACTATATATTTTGTTAACACTAAAACAGGTTGCAGGGTATGCTGTTGGTGGAGGGCATGTATTACATATGATCTGTGATCTAACAATTGCAGCTGATAATGCTATCTTTGGACAAACTGGTCCTAAGGTGCTACTATACTTTTTTCTCTTCATTTTAAGATGCATATATACCAATCAAGCATATCATAGATCCATATCATCGAGATTCGACAAAATTTTACATTGGCTGTTAACTGCCTAATACAACCTTCACCATTTATCCAGGCTTAGGATCGGCTATGTATAGCGTTAAGCGTACATAGGCATGTTTATATCTTTTATATCGAAATAAAGCTGCTCCCTCTCTTGTGATTGTTAAGGGATATAATTAGTTAATGCTATTATCCACTTTGCTTTTTAGTTAGTTAGTTCTATTATCGACTTTACTTTCTAGTTAGTTAGTTTGTTAGCCGTTTTGTTTAGTTTGTTAGGCTAAGTTTCATCTTCTAATCCGTGTATAAAAGTATGGTTCTCTTATAAAGTCATTTAACAATTTTGAACCAATTTCAATCAATGAAGTTGATTTCTACATTTCTTCACTTATTCTCTGAATTCCAATAGTGACAATACATTATCATGAATTTGTAATGTCTTATATCTATATATCAAATGGAAGGTAGGAAGCTTTGATGCTGGTTATGGAAGTTCAATCATGTCACGTTTGGTAAGGATTCAGTACTGTTTAATTTGCTATTCTTAGGAATTAGGTGTTTCATTTTTCTTGGGTTTATTTAAGTGTGAAGTCTCACATTTCCGGATATTAGGGGAGAAGTGAGAGAGTTTATAAGTGGAAAAGACCTATGATACCTATTGGGAAGTAAGTCTTACATTGCATACCTCATTGTCTCGAGAATGCTTTAAATACCTGTTGGACTACTCCTCTCATAGTCAATTGGTTTTGAGATGGAACCTTAACATGATATCAGAGCCATAATCCAACTTATTTCCAGTTGTCATGGGCCAAAAGATGTCATTTAGTTATTGGTCAAAGGTCTGATCTGACAGGCTTATGTGGAGGGGACATATTGGGAAATAAGTTCCATATCGCCTAACTCATTGTCTCGGGAATGATTTAAATATCTGTTGGTTTACTCCTCTCATAATCAATTAGTTTTGAGATGAAACCTTAACATGGTATCAAAGTCAGAGCCAACTTCTTTCCGGTTGTCATGGGCAAAAAGATGCCCTTTAGTTATGGGTTAAAGGTAATCATTCGCCTAATCCGACAGACTTACTTGGAGAGGACATATTGAGAAATAAGTCTCACGTCGCCTATCTCATTGTCTTGAGAATAATTTAAATACATGTTGGGCTACTCCTCTTATAGTCAATTAGTTTTGAGATGAAAACTTAGCAAAACCAATGTCCTGATAACAATGGAACTCCCTTATGGCTGGAGGCTCCCGGTCGCAGTCTAGTCTAACAATTTTGTTTGCTGATCTTATTATTTTAATAACTACAAACTTCTTTAAACAGGTAGGTCCCAAAAAAGCACGTGAAATTTGGTTTCTCACAAGGTTCTATAATGCAGTTGAAGCAGAGAAAATGGGTCTTGTAAACACTGTTGTACCAGTAAGTTTCATTTCCTACTGAGGAATTCATGACACTACTGCTTAGTGTGGTGTGATTTTTTTGTAATTGAAAAATACTTTTAAATATGATGTGGTTTGTTGTGGTCGTATTGTGGTTGCATCATTGTAACTCGTGTCCACTGCACTTACATTGTGACCCGTGTATGGTGATCACCGTAACCTCAATATTGCAACTACTTCATGTAGTTCGCAATTTAAAATAATGGCTCACACTGGAAAATATTCAGATTATCAAATTAGCAAATCATATATATTGTCGCCGAACACCTTGGAGCCTCTCTCACATATGTCGGTAAATTCAAGTATAAAATCTCACAGGAATAAGTTAAAGAGTTTATAAGTGGAAAAAAAAGTGTGTCTGTTTACTCTTCACATGCTCTTGTAATAATGAGGCTCCATAGTAACAGTCTGGTCGAACCACATCAACCTTATACTAATACGGAATACAATGTTATTGATTTGGGATAGGTAGAGAATTTAGAGAAAGAAACAGTTCAATGGTGCCGGGAGATACTGAGGAACAGTCCAACTGCAATTCGTGTTCTTAAATCAGCTCTTAATGCAGTGGATGATGGGCATGCTGGACTTCAGGTATATTCTATGTTAAATATATTTTGAAACATAGAAACATCATTATTCTGATTATACCAATGTTTCATAATGATCTATATTTTATATTGGTCGTGGGTACAAATCCTGAAAACAATTTTCCCACTTGCGGATATAAGATTATGTACATCTACCTTTCTCATACCTATTAAGTGACAGTCTCATGGGACGCCCTTTTTATATATTTTATGTTGTTACTTGTTAGTATACCTGTCAAAACGGGCTACCCGGACGGGTTCGGGCTAGCCCGCTTTTGATTCGAGCTAAACGGGCAGAGGGCTGCGGCGGGCCGGCCCGGATTATTTTATTATTTACATCAATGCAAAAAACTGATGCTTTTAATGTGTTGTAATCGATTACGAGTATATTATAATCGATTACATCATGTAAAATGCACAGGTCTAATTAGTTTATCAGCATGTAATCGATTACCAGTATTGTGTAATCGATTACACTGTTTAAAAAACAGCAAAAACTAATGATTTTCATATGTTGTAATCGATTACGAGTATATTGTAATCGATTACATCATATAAATGCACAGGTAAAAAAAGCCAAATGAGAGGGAAGAAAATGAGTAGACAATGGCCCGAACCCGAACGGGTAAGCCCGGCCCGAGCCCGAATTTATTGTGGCCCGGCCGGGCCGGGCTAAAAAGCCCGGTTTAACTAAAATACTCAAACTTTAGTACCCAAGCCCATACCTTTTGGGCCTTGGCGGGCCGGCCCGCTATACCCGGCCCATTTTGACATGTCTACTTGTTAGTTTGTGATTTGATTGACAAGTCCCTTGGTGCATATAAATGCTTACATTAATTTGTGTATATATTCAAAAATTGTAGGAAATTGGTGGAAATGCAACACTGATATTTTATGGCACTGAGGAAGCTAAGGAGGGAAAGAGAGCATATATGCAACGTAGACAACCTGATTTCTCTAAGTTTCAAAGGCGACCTTAAATTCATTTGTATTTATATACCAATTATTGTTATGAATTTCACGGAGTTTTATATTATGCATTGTTAATCTAAAGCATTTTATACGATCAATACATCATCTTTCATTCATTTTGGATTAGACCGCAACCGGGAGCCTCCAATCACTGGGGAGTTCCATTGTTATCGGAACATAGGAATAAGTAGTGTCTTTGCTTGTGAATCTTTACTATTCTCATGCATCGATAGTAATGGAACTATACGGTGGTTGGAGGCTTCCCGGTCGCAGTCTAGTCGAACAGTTCATTTAAATTACTCTCGTTTACGAGTTAATTATAATTAATATATGAATGATGGATGATGTATAGATAGTGTAAAACACTAATGGATGATAAATATTAAATTTTTTGATATATGAGGTGGGAAGAAAGCTAATGTACTTTTCTCTAGTTTGTTAAACAGATGAATCACTCAATAAATGAGATCAAAGATCCAATTATTTTCTCAATATCTGGTCTTCTTCAACCTAATATAAGGATCCTCCCGAATATGTTGATCAAAGAGCCAATTATTTCATTTTGTTTTTAATAGTGAAAATATATTTTTATTGTAACCGGAATGATAAATATAATTTTATTGATTTTATTTTCCTTTGATTTTTGAAGTATCTATCTCTTTATTAATGTAGAGAATCCTAACTCTCTTATAACCTATTCTTATAACCTATGCTAAATTGATCTCTTTAATCCTCAAGTTTTTAGCTATTTTCATTTGGATCATATAAGGCTATAACCTATGGGGAAAAGAAATCATCTTCATTACTGGAGGATCCATTACCAGATAAGATTACGATATGTGGCTTTAATTTTTTTTAACGATACAGATTTTAAATAATTTTAGACAAAAAATATTATAAATGATGAAACTAATCTAAGCCACATATTTCAACACTGGGCCCCCGGTGCTAGAAAGAATCCCAACTTTTTTTTTGGGATACCTTTATTATTTAAAATAAAAATAAAAGAGGTGAAAATTATAATATTTAGAGTGATTTATAGCATAATCTAAAATGAATTCAAGTGACTACTTGTTTATCAAAAGTATTAATCCTATACCTTATTTTTATATGAACACTCATACTCTAAGTTTATTGTATGAAGTGATGTAGATCCATTAAGTTTATTGTATCTTGTTAGCAAAGCCTAAAATGATATTGTAGTTTAGTGGTGTAAGATAAGACCAATGTAAGATAAGGTCTTGTTAGATTCTAGGATGATCGAAAGTTTAAGAGTTTGATTTCCGAGAGTGACATTTGTTTGAAAGGATAATCACACATCTAAAAAAATATTAATTCCTTACTCATAAGTTGAATAGATACCATTGGTAATAAAAAAATATTAGTAATGGTTTAGACACACAATGTCATCATCCTAATTCATAAAAGCTTCACCCCTAGTAAAATGGAATTAAAAAGAGAAAAAGATAAAGTAGAATAAAATATATTATTTTATTATATGTCACATTATTATTATTAACCGAAACTACGAATCATTATTTTCCTTCATTTTTTATCTTATTTATTTTTCAACATAAAGGGTAATAATAATTATTTTTATTTTGGGTAAAACTGTCCTTGTTGGGATCATGAATTTATTATTGCCATTCATTTTATCTTTTTTACTCTCATATTATAAGTCATTTTTACCTTTCCCCACAAATATTAGTTATTATACAACATCTATAAAACATAGATTACATTTTCCAAATTTACCCCTATATTTACTTGATATTAAAAGTTTATTTGTAAGTTGAATTTTAGAAGGAAATGAAATAGAAGACTTTAGAACCATGAAATATAATTGTAAGATGATTCTAAAACTTTCCCTTTCATTTTATTCATCTCTAAAATTCAACTCACTTATAAACAATTTTTACACTTCCCAATATTTTGCTTTGTTTTGAAGGCTATTATTAGGGGTGGCAAAACGGGTCAGCCCGGCCCGACCCTGTCCGGCTCGCATTTGGCCCGCCAAAATATGGGCTAGGTTGGCCCAACCCTTATTGCTAAAAGGGCTCATAATGTCAAACCGACCCGTATTTGCCAGGGCTGGCAGGCCAACGGGCTGACCCGTTTTCTTTTTCGTTTAAAAAACACATTTAAATTACACTGATATTCCATGAGTTTTAGTGAAATTACACGAACTACCCTTCCATTTTATACACTTACAAAAAATCCTTAATTTATAAACATACATTACATTGACCAATCCTCTATGAGAGATGTAATTTTTTAAATAAAAAAGTAATAAATGTAATTAAGTTAAACAAAATATGATATATGATATAAATTAAACACTAATATGTATATGTCTTGTATTGTATATGATATAAATTACATTAATAAGTAATTTACTCATAAATGTGTTATATATGAATAATAAACTGGTTGCACAAGGTATGTGCAAAATGCTCGGTTGGAAAACAATATTAAATTAAGTAATTATTAGAATCACATGTAACCTTAAAATGGTAAAGCAATATTAATGTTGGCCCGTCGGGCTAGCCCGGTCCGGCCCGCCATGACCCGTATAAAAAATGGGTTTCTAAACCGGACTAAATATGGACTTTTGGGCTAAAATCTTCAGTCCAACCCACCAAAAAATGTCGATCAAAACGGGCTGGCTCATCGGGCCAAACCCATATTGCCATCCTTAACCAGTATGGGCCCTATCATTGATATATATTCCCCAAAAATTGTAAATATGTAGATGCACCCATAATTAAACATCATGAGATTTTAAAGACATAAAAGAAAATACAATGCAAAGGGAAATATAAAAAATTAAAATAGGGGATAATTAATTGAATTGATAAACTTTTAAATGATTGCAATTTAAGAAAGATTATAAACTAAAAACTTATTACTACTAACTATTTTAACAACTTTTTTTAATCCTAGATAATTAAGCAAACAACTTTTTTTTATATATTATTTGTGAGGTTTATACCTAAAAGCAAAAAGAGTGTAATATATTGATCGAAACTCATACGCCTTAGACTATTGTGTATATTTTGGAGAATAAGTGGAAAAAACCATCTAAACCATTGAATTTTTTAAATTGGATGACTAAGATATGAAGTAGGAGGGATACTTGTCCCTCCCCCGTATATTTTTTTCTCAGCTAAAAATCTGATATAAAATTAAAATCTCTCGTTTAGTGTTGTTGAAAAGCATTCTTCATTTTTTCTCTCTCTCTCTCTACATTCTCTGTTTTCAGATCCCAAAAGGTATTCTCAATTTTCTCACATCTTAATTCTCTCATCTTTTCATTCATAATAATCGATTTTCATTTTGATTTAATGTGAATTTTGTGTTTCTTTTTGTTTTTTCATGCGAATCGTAATTGAATTTCGAATCATTTTATTTATATTCTTATATATGCGTTTTCTTGTTACGGTTATTCACGCTTTCGTTTCGTTTTATCTGAGGAGTGTTTCTGGATCGAAATGTTTCCGACCGTTCTCTTTATGTGATCCACTTGTTCAACACGGTTAGGGTTCTTCGAATGTATAATATTAATTTAGTAATTTTATTCCGTGCGATTTGTTTCGCTAATCAAAATACTTGAGATCTGACCGAATTTGTTGGCATTGATATGTAAATATTCTGTTTTTATTTGCTTGAATGGAAGGAATTGGATTCAATCGGTTTCACTTTTGTGTTTTTTAATTTATTTAGTTTAATAAAATGATTTAGTTAAGAAATTCTGATTTTGTTTGCTTCAATAGAAGGAATTGGATTCAATCAGTTTCATTTTTGTGTGTTTTAATTTGTTTAGTTGAATAAAATGATTTAGTTAATAATCAATTAGATTTTGAAAATGTAGGGATCCTTAAGTTGAAGGAGAAATGGGGCTGACGTTCACTAAGCTTTTCAGTCGGCTTTTTGCCAAGAAGGAAATGCGAATTCTCATGGTTGGTCTCGATGCGGCTGGTAAGACCACCATCTTATACAAGCTCAAGCTTGGAGAGATTGTTACAACTATTCCTACCATTGGTAAGTTTTTTCATTTTTGCTTCTTGTTTACAATATAATACTATGTAACTTAATTCTTAATCTATAGGGAGGGGTATTAATGTTAATTTATTAGTTATTGATACCATGAAACATCTTGTAGAATTGTCTTCGTAATAACTGATTTGAGGGGCTGTGGTCATTGAGCTTTTAATTTTTTAGATGAATCATACGTGGCTAAATACTTAAAGAAACCTTGAGAAATGAAAACTGAGATCCGTGATCTTAAAATATATTCGTTATATCAGAGGCTGCTTAAGGGCCCATTTTTTTGTGCTTTGAGCAAGGGTGCTTTTACTATTTTTAGCCTGTAAGAAATGCAACAAGTTTTTGTTTATAATTACAAACCATCCCTAAATATGTGATGCTTGATGTGAAACACCGATGTAACTTGACTTATTATAGCTAATTATTCTTCATCAACTCATCGTACTTTGGAGTTTTGATTTTTTTTTTCCTCATGAATCAATAACAGATTGTTGGTTTCCTTTGTTTCTTAAGTTCTCTATTTATTATTATTTTGTTATTGATGGAAATTACAGATAATCATGTTGCTGTTTATTAGAATAGTGTATTAACTGTTGTATTGTTATTTTGTTGCTAACTAATATTGTTAGTTAGTTCACTATTTTGTTTAACTAGTACTTGGATATTTTGTAATACTATGTAAGTAGCTTTGCCTACTCTTTCAATAAGATAATAACATTCATTTTACACTTTCTCATTCCCTCTCTTCTCTAGCTTTGTTTAACTAGTACTTCTCTTCTCTTCATCATTTCTTCTCACTTTACATGGTATCATGCCATGGCAGTTCCCACAACCGACACCAACACAAACACCAAGACCGTTCTGTCCTCACCAACACTCTCTCCCTCGGCTGCTTCTCCAATTCAGGCGGTGTCATCGCCGTTAGTTCTTCTGCAACCGTCGATGAAACTGACGGAGAAAAATTACCTTGTTTGGAGGCATTTCATGATGGCAACCCTAACCTCCAACCGTGCGAATCACTTCGTTTTAGGAACAGAAATCCCTCATCGATTTCTCAGTGACAACGATAGGATCGTCAATCACGTCAATCCAGCTTATCTGCGCTGGGAAGAACTAGATCAATCAATTTTCTCATGGATTTTGAACTCTTTATTTGAAAGTCTTCAACCTCATGTGGTTGGATGCATTCACTCGTGGCAGTTATGGGAGGAGCTTGGCTCCTTCTGTAACTCTCAGACCAAGGCTCGAAACCGACAGTTACGGTCTCAGCTCCGATCCATTTCACAAGGCTCGAGTTCTAATTCGGAATTTCTCACAAAAATCAAAGATTTGGTGGATGCCTTAATCTTCATTGGTTCTCCCATTTCTACTTCAGAACATATCGATTATATCTTAGATGGATTAAATGAGGAGTATCAGCCGGTCATAACCTCTGTTGAAAGCCAACCAGATCCTCCTACACTTCACAATCTTGAATCTTTCTTGCTAACCTTTGAATCACGCTTTAAAAAGAACAAAAAGAAAGTTCTTTCAGATGCCTTATCTGTCAATGTTGCTTCAGATTCACCTGCATCTTCTAAGCAAGTCTTCTCTCATCCTTGGTCAAATTTTCCTCATCCATCCATGGCACCTTCGCCATTTTATCCATCTAAGCCTGAATTGCATGGTCCACTGTATCAAACTGGTTATGGGGGTTCTGGTGCTTATCGTGGTGGCAGAGGCCGTCATGGAGGTTGCCATCTAGGGGAGGAGCTTTCATCGTTCTTCTTCTGCATTTTGTGATTACTGTAACCGTCATGGGCATGACGTCAGTGTATGCTATTATGCACCGCCCAGTTTTGGTGATTTGCTATCCTACGCAGCTCCCTATGGTCCAGCTATGCAACAAATGTCTTCAGCTTATATGCCACGTCAATGATCCAATTTTAATTCCCATTTCTTTTCTCCTACTAATGAGCCTCATCGTTTTCCAGCCTACTACTAAGGCTACTCATCTGATTTTTACAATGGGCCTACTGGTACTTCCTTTTATCATCCTCACACTGGTGAGTCACTTCTTGGGCCTGGCCCAACACGTGGCCAGAAAAACAGATTTCTGAATTATGCAATGACTGCAAGTGTTGGGAACATAGGTTTTAATTCCGGCAGAGACACAAGTCAAGTGGCCTGATACCCTGACTCAGGAGCTAAAAATCATTTGAGAGCTGATCCCTCCCTGGTGCACAAACCAATAGAGAATTTTAGTCATGATCAAATCTATATGGGTAATGGCACTGGTATCTCTATCTCCTTTGTTGGCAATTCTAATTTCTCTCCTTTAAATTCTGACATCTCATTTTCTTTAAATAATCTTCTTTTTGTTCCCTCTATTACTAAAAACCTCATTAATGTCTCACAATTTGCTAGGATAATTCGTGCTAGTTTGAATTTCATCCTAATGCTTGTTTTGTGAAATCACAGACTACTAATGATGTGTTAGTCTATGTTGATTGGTGGGGACCTACACCCGCTCATTCAGTAACAAGATTTTAGTATTATTTCTCCATTGTTGATGCTTATACCAAGCACACATGAATTTTTCTCTTAAAACAGACGTATGAAACACATTCTCTGTTTCAGTACTTTTTAAAGTATGGTCACTCAATTTAATCACACAGTGCAAGCTGTCCAAAGTGATTATGAGGTAAATTTAGACCTTTTAGTGAGTATCTGAAATCTCTTGCCATAGTTCATAGGATTTCTTATCCCCATACTCACCATTAGCAAGGTATAGTTGTGAGGAAACACAAACATATTGTTGAAACTGACCTCATTCTATTGGCTCATGCCAATTTGCCTATGATCTACTGGGATCATGCCTTTGTCACTCTTGTTTTTCTCATAAATAGATTTCCCTCTTTTACTCTTAAACTTCATTCTCCTTATCAATTTTTGTTTCGTCATACACATGATTACTCACAATTCAAGGTGTTTGTGTATGCTTGTTTTTCTCATCTTAGACCTTTTAACAAACATAAACTTCAACTAAGAAGTTCTAAGCGTATTTTTCTTGGTTACTCATCTAGTCAGAAAGGTTAAAAATGCCTTTCTCAAGAAGGAAAAGTCTATATTTCCAAGGATGCAGTCTTTAATGAACACAAATTTCCCTTTAGTACTAGTTTTCACACCTATCCCACTGATTCCTCTTCTTCTCAAGTTGTTTCTCTACCTCCTATGTCATATTTTCCAGTTACTTCCTCTCCTTTGTATCGTCCATTCAGTTCTGCTCCACGTTTTACCTCAACTGATGCATTAGATGATACTGATACACTGGATGCACTGGTTGTTTCTTCTCCAACTCATTTTTCCAGTCTACCTCCTTCTTCCTCTAATTCTGATCCTTCTATGCCTTCATCTTCTCCCTCTTTGCACCATTATCAACCTTCTGTCACCAAGGTAGTCAAAATTGTGTTACTACTTGTGAGCTTGTACGACCTTACAATCATCGACCTTCAATTTGTGCTCGATCTCAGTCTTGGGTGCGCCTCCATTGGATCGGGTGGGATCGTCGTGCAGGTGCGTAAAACTGGTGGAATCGACGAGCCCATCGATCCCTAAATCTTTGTCACTCAGCTTCACTTCCTCTCTCTCTCACTCTCTGCTTCACGTCCTCTCTCTCTTTCTCTCTCAATGGCTGCATGACCAACAACTTCAGCAGCCATACATTCAACTTCAGCGCCGTCATGGGTAGAGAAGAAGGGTGGAGAAGAAGGGTGACTGGGTTATTTGTTGAAACCCTAAAATTTTATTTATAAAAAACGGATCTCATGGGCTTTTAACCCAATATTTTGAGCCCAATTTCTTTTTTAGCTCCATAAACTTATTAAAATATGAGCAGTGGCTATAAAACACTAAAACCATATTTTTTTAGTTATTTTCTTTTTTGTTATAAAGTTATGTGAGAAGTTGTCTTTTTGTTATCATGCATGACCTATTAAATAATTATATCTAAGAGAGTATATATTACTTTATAATTTATATAATATTACTTTATAATTTATATAAGATTATTTCATAATTAAATAATTTTTTTATTTTTATGATTATCTTTAGTATTATGACTTATGAATATAATTTTTATGAATATATATATATATATATATATATATATTTGTGCATATATATATATATACTAATAAGTAGGATCTTACGAGTCGTGTTACGATCTTACATTTATGATCTTTGACTATCCTCCCGATCCTAAGTAGAATCTCGATTTTAACTACCTTGTCTGTCACTTCTATTCATCAAATGTAAATTTGGTCGAAGTCATGGATTTTCAAAACATTATATCCCAATGTTTATTTTACTCATTGTGAACCAACATGTATGGCAACAAGCAATGCAGGTTGAATATAATGCTCCCATGGCATTGGGTACTTGGTCTTTAGTTCATTTTCCACCTTATAAGCATGCAATTGGATGCAAATGTGTGTTTCGGATCATAGAGAATCCTGATGGTATTATCAACAACTATAAAGTCAGACTTGTTGCAAAAGGTTTTCATAAAAAACATAGTTTTGACTTCAATGAAACCTTTTCCCTTGTTTTTAAACCAATTACCATCAGGATACTCTTAACTCTTGCTGTAACTCATCATTGGATGATTAAACAACTAGATGTAAACAATGCTTTCTTAAATGGTTTTCTTGAGGAAGAAGTGTACATGAATCAGCCAGTGGGCTTTCAGCATAGTGATAAATCTCTTGTGTTAAGTTGAATAAAGCCATTTATGGTCTCAAGCAAGCGCACCAAAGCAGCGGTTTGAAAGATTGAAAGGGTCTCTTTTCAAACTTGGATTCCAAGGCAGTAAATGTGACAATTCTCTTTTTATTCATGTTATTCATGCCTTTTCAGCCTATCAATTTAAATGTGGTAGTTTATGTTCATGACATAATGGTTACAGGCTCTTCTACTCCTCATCTAAAAAAGGCCATTAAAGATGTCAGTGCTACTTTTGCTCTAAAATAATTGGGACCTCTACTAATTTTTTGGGCATTGAAGTGAAACATAGAAAAAATGGTTCTCTGTTTCTCTCAGTCCAAATACATTAGAGATCTTTTGGATATAGCTAATTTGTCTTCTACTAAATCTAGCATTACTCCAATGGCTAACAACTGCAAAATTTCCAAGCATGGAATAACAATTTTGAGGATCCCACTTTCTAGAGATCCATTGTAGGCGCATTGCAATATGCCACAATTACTAGACTTGATATTTCCTATAGTGTTAATAATGTTTGTCAATTTCTGGACAAACCTTACATCTCACTGGACTGCTGTAAAAAGGATCGGTAGATATCTTCAAGGCATAATCCTCTCTTCCTTTGATTCTCTCTCAGTCCAAATACATCAGAGATCTTTTGGATATAGCTAATTTGTCTTCTACTAAATCTAGCATTACTCCTATGGCTAACAATTGCAAACTTTCCAAGCATGGAACAAACAATTTTGAGGATCTCACTTTCTAGAGATCCATTGTAGGCGCATTGCAATATGCCACAATTACTAGACCTGATATTTCCAACAGTGCTAACAATGTTTGTCAATTTCTGGACAAACCTCTTACATCTCACTGGACTGTTGTAAAAAAGGATCCTCAGATATCTTCAAGGCACAAAGACTCCACGGTTAACTATCAATGGTGCTAATACAACATCCTCTCTTCCTCTGATTGCCTTTTGTGATGCTGATTGGGCATCAAACATGGATGATAAGAAATCCTGATCTGAAGCTTGTCCTCATATTGGTCCAAATCTAGCAGACATGGTGGTCCAAGAAACAACACAACATCTCAAGATCCAGCACTGAGGCAGAATATAGAAGTCTAACATTAGCTTCTCAAGAACTCATGTGGATTGAATCTCCGTTAACTGAACTTAAATTTCCTTTCACTATTCCCAATGTTTACTGTGACAACTTCAACACTGTTGCTATGTCACATAACCCAGTTTTACACAATAGAACAAAACACATTGAGTTAGAGTTATACTTTATACCCTCCTCAGAGTTTCAAACTGCTGATATCCTAACCAAACATCTGCCTAATAATCAGTTTGTCACTTTGAGAAATCAACTTCAAGTTCAAGCTAAACCTCTACCTAATAATCAGTTTCAAACTGCTGATATCCTAACCAAATTTCTTCATCAGCACCCTCTTTTTCAGGGGGGGGGGGGGATATATTAGAATAGTGTGTTAACTATTGTGTTGTTATTGTATTTCTAACTAATATTGTTAGTTAGTTCTCTTTTTGTTAGTTAGTTCACTAGTTTGTTTAATTAGTACTTAGATATTTTGTAGTACTATATAAGTAGCTTTGCCTACTCATTCAGTAAGATAGCATTCATTTTACACTTTCTCATTCTCTCTCTTCTCTGACTTCTCTAGAATCCTCTTCTTCACTTCTTCTCTTCTCTTCATCATTTCTTCTCACTTTACACTGTTGCAGACCCTTTTTGCTGTTGTTATATGCATTGATTTATTATTAACTCATATTTTAGGGTTCAATGTGGAGACTGTGGAATACAAGAATATTAGCTTCACTGTTTGGGATGTCGGGGGCCAGGACAAGGTGTAAATTTTGATCCTTAAAGTATTCTTTAATTTTATAAAACATTGTGGTTTTCTGAGTTATATGTCTCGGATGGAGGTTAGTGACTGAATGCTTATCCTTTCTGTTGCAGATCCGTCCCTTGTGGAGGCATTACTTCCAGAACACACAGGGTCTTATATTCGTTGTTGACAGCAATGACAGGGATAGAGTTGTTGAGGCCAGAGATGAGTTGCATAGGATGTTGAATGAGGTAAAATATTAATTTAGCTGGGCTTTTTCTTGCTCATAGTATCCTTGTATTCATGGTATCAGTTATTCATCTGCAATTAGAGGGACTTTCTTTATCTAGTATAGTGATCAGAGATCACTGGGATTGTCTGCTAGTAAAGATAGTTCTTGTCCATATTGATTCTATGGCAAAGATTCCTTTCTCTTCATCTACTAAAATAATCATAATTTATTTGTTAAGATTTGTGGAAGGATTGAACTGTTTCAGAGGAAGCAGTCCGCATTTTTCTGTATATGCTATTGATCTGACTATGCTGCTGCTGATGATGATGATACTATGTTGTTAATTTTGGTACATTAGTCTAGCATGTGATTATCACTTGCCCATTGGGATAAGGAACTTGGGATATAAAGCATTTATATTCATGATTGCTTTATTAATTGACCTGTTTTTGCTGGTTTGTAATATATGTGATAGCTCTTGTTCTGGTATATCTTGTGGAAGTTCAATAACCAGTTCTTACTAGTAAGCCCATGGGAAGATTAGTTCTTACTAATTGGCCTTCTTTGCTTCACCTTAAATGTTCATAACGAACATGACAAGAATCATTAGCACAAAAAACCTTACCACCCACCCTTAATCCTTTGCCTTCTATTTCATATATCCTTATGATGAAATGATAATGTTTGAAATGTGTCATCTTAATTATCTTTTTAGGATGAATTGAGAGATGCAGTCTTGCTTGTATTTGCTAACAAACAAGATCTTCCCAATGCAATGAATGCTGCTGAGATTACTGACAAGCTGGGTCTCCACTCTCTCAGACAGCGCCACTGGTAAATAGTTTGATCACGATATCCCTGTTTTCCAGTGTTGATATATGTTTTGTTAAGATCTAACATGCTTTTCTGTCTCTTTCAGGTACATCCAGAGCACCTGTGCAACCTCTGGGGAGGGTCTTTATGAAGGTTTGGATTGGCTTTCCAACAACATAGCAAACAAGGTAGCTAGCTGGCTATATATTGATTATGTTCTTGCTTTCTTTCTTGTGAAAAATTTGATTAAAAAATGTCTATATGGAAATTGGTGGCAGAACTGCACCATGGGCGGGGATGGCAATGGGGCCGGACGGGCACGGGTAGTACATACCCGTGCCCATACACGCACTATTTGCGGGTACCCGTGCGGGTAGCGGGTAATCCGCGGGTACCCAATGAGTTTTCAATTTTAATTATATTTTTATATATTTTACAACAATTAATATATAAAAAAAGTATTACTTGAATAATATGATATATATATGATAATTTTATAATTATAATTTCATAACTAATTTTATTATGAAATAATAATAAAATAGAAAAATATAATGTTAAAATGATAATAATTAAGTATAAAATATTTAATTAAAATATATACGCGGCTACCGCGGACGGGTATCATGATACCTGTTCCCACCCATGGGCTACTTTTGTGGGTACTCATTATGGGTATTTTAACGGGTACCCACGGGTCAGGTATTTTTGCCATCCCATTGCTATCTATGCTCGCCTTTGTGTGTTCATCTTGATGTTTATTCTGAGTTTTCATATTCTTAATATATTCAGGTCACTTGTTCTTTGCCTTATATATATAAAAGCACATTCATGTACTGAAGCTATTTTGTTTTTCCCATGATTGTCATTACAGGCTTAAAGCTTTTCGGGAGTCTTGTGGATTTGGTAAGTCTGGATGCAGGGGTGAATATTATGTAGTTTGATTTTGGGTCCACTCTTGAGACAAATTGGATTTATGTTCATGTTTTGTGGTTTAGGACATATTGGTGGCCATAATTATAGGGTTTTGTTTCATGGGATGTCTAATACTTCTGACCTTGCTATTGGTTTTGGATTCAATGTTTGTAACTAATGAATACCAATTAAATGTGCCGTCACACATTCTAAGTTTCATTGTTTTATTATTTTGGTTTTATATCTAAAGTATATTATAGGTTATTGCATGATACTCAAAAAAAAAAACGAGAAGGGTAAATCTCACTATCCTTTACTTGCCCTTTAATTTTGACAAACCTGGATTCAATTTATGCACATCCACAAAATTAAAGTGATACTATCATATGCATCGTTTATATGCAATTTGCATCATTAGGATCAGGAAACTTGTTTCCTTTCTTGTGCCACTCGTGTATATAGCATCATTTTAGGACAAACCTGAATATCCTAGATGACAAGGAAAAAAAATCTGGCTTCAGCATAATGTGAGCATTGGCCCAAACCTTGTGTGATAAAATTGCTGCGAGGTTGTGTGTGTGGTCCCATACTAACAACTAAACTGGAATCCCTCTCATTGTTTTTGGCTGTCGGTTGGTTAGACCGGTCGGTCCAACTATTTAAAAAAATTAAATTAGAAACCATAAAACATATTAAACCCTGAAGAGACTCACAAACATAACCAAGAAAGAATAAATAGAGAGAATTCAAACAACCTAGTCATTGCTGTCGTTCGCGTTGCCATAGCCTTTGCCTGTCATCATCGTTCGCCGTCGCCTTTATTGTTTGTGCATTATGGTGGTGGTTATGAAAGGATTTCATTGTTAATCTTATTAGTTAAGATATTGTTTATGTATATATCCTTTGCCATTCACTATTTAGGGGAGGGATCTACTTACTCCAAGAGTAAGTGGAAAAACACTTACTTCTCATCTTAGCCATCCAATCTTGAAAAAATCAATGGTTTAGATGTACTCACTAATTCAAATTATTGGATTTCCCGAGAATGAATGATCATGATGTGGAGTAAGTGGATCCCTCCTCTACTATTTAAGTAACATTTCATTGTTTGTCCTTTGCCAATTCTTTGTGGGTTACTTTTAATTAAAAACTGTAAGTTATTCGTGCATATGCACAAGACAATTTACTTTTAAGCATGATTACTATCAATAATTTTGAAGATAATTTAAAAGTACACAAACCAATAATTTTATAGTAAGGTTATGGTTTGAGTTGACTCTGACTTCTCTGAAAATGGGAAGAAGATGAGCGACCAATACCGACTCTAAACTATTAATTCCTTATCAAAAATATTTTAGAAAAAATCATATTATACGACATAACTAATTGAGCATATTTCAAAAGTACTCAAACTAATTCAATTATTTTTCCAACCAGAACTACGTGGCCTTGATTTCCCTATTGCACCTAGGGATAAGTAGGAGCAAGATGAGCTCTTGTCAGACACAACAATAAAAATAAAATATTTTGTTTTTATTACTGAATTTTAATAAATAATTTTAAGGGTATGAAAGTCCATGTTGCTAGCGAGGGTACCGTTTTGATACGGGCGGACGGGGTGCTAATATCTTCCCCGATTCGTAATCGACTCCCGAGCTCAAAATCTCTGTTCAAAGACCAAATTATCCTAATTGGGCTTATTAGAGAGTTTTCTACGTTTTAACCACAAAAACGTAGTGGCGACTCCAAATCAATTGGAAGAGGTAGAAATCGAGTTCGCCTATCCCTAAGTCACAAGGCCGGTCTTCCAACTGAAAATCGGGTCGCGACATATTCTAACCTGAAATCGCATTTGGACAGTTTCACATACAACTGGTTACTCCTCAGAATATCTAGAACCACTCTCAGATGTCTCGCATGTTCCTCTCGGCTCTTGGAGTAAACTAAATTGTCATCAATAATTACCACTACAAATAAATCCAAATACGGATGACAAATCCGATTCATGTAGTCGGTAAATATTGCTGGAGCATTCATCACACCAAGGGGCATCACCAAATACTCAAAATGCCCACACTTCATTCTAAAAGCAGTTTTAGGAATATCCTCCGACTTCACTCGAAGTTGGTGATAACCCGATCGAAGATCAATCTTTGAAAACACAACTGCTCCTCTCAACTGATCCATCAAGTCATAAATTATAGGTAACAAATACTTGTTCTTGATAGTAACCTTATTCAACTGTTTGTAATCGGTGCACAACCACATACACCCATCCTTTTTCTTAACCAACAAAATCGGTGCACCCCACGGTGAGACACTTGAACGAATGAATTTTTTTGCCAACAAATCCTCAACCTGCTTTTTAAACTCAGTCAGCTCTAACGGTGCCATCCTATAAGGAGCTATTGAGATGGGTCCTGTTCCAGGTACCAAGTCAATGGAGAATTCAACTTCTCTGACTGGGGGCAATTCCGGAATATCACCAAGAAATACATCAGGGAACTCACGGACTATCGGATTATCATCAATGCGGGGTTTCTCAATACCCTCTACTGATGCCAATAGAACAAACACTGACCCCCCTTCCTTAAGGGAAGTCTTGACTCCCTTAGCCGACAATGGCTCTATACCACTAGCTTGGTCAGAAATCTCACACAAATCTCCAATCACCACAGTCTTATCAACGCAATTAAGCATAACATGATTTGCTAGCAACCAATCCATTCCCAGAATTAAATCTAATTGGGACAACGGTAAGCAGATTAAATCTATGGTAAACGTTCTACCATTTACCACTACGGACACCGAGATACAAACGTCGATACCACCACCGACACACTAGTTGGGGTGGATACGACCAAGTCGAAAGGCAACGACTCTGTCTGCAATTTCAGTCGGTCTACACATTCAACAAATACAAAGGACTGTGTTACTTCCGAATCAAACAACACTAAAAGAGGAATACATGCCACCATACATTTACCTTGGATCAAACCGTCGACTTCAGACGTCTCCGCGCCACTCATAGTGAACACTCTTCCTGTTGTCCTAGGCCTCTTAGCCTTCACAACATTCACACCCCGATTCAACTTTGGACAAAACTTCTTCATATGCCCTGGTTCCTTACAGTGAAAGCAACCGTTTCCAGCGCCAGGACAAATGGTTCCCATATGTCTCCGCCCACATTTACTGCACAAAGGAAAAGTGTCGGGTTGGAATCCTCCAACAGTAGGCTTTGATCCTTAGTAGCTACGACTGCGATGGCCGTTAGGTGGGCATAATGTCGTCGATCATCACCTACCTTCTCTTTACCTCACCCTTGCATAAGGTTGTGTTGAGGCCCATAGTTCCATGAAGAGTTCACTTTACCAGCAGCAGTGTCCCTCACCTGCACATCATTCTCATACATCCTACACTTGTTTACTAGCGTAGGGAAATCATAAATCTCTTGGTGGCCAAACATCACCTTCAGTTTAGGTTTCAGACCCATCTCGAACTTGACACATTTGGACCAACCGTCCACTTCAAGTTCAGCATATGGACAATACCGGGCCAATTCCTCAAACTTGACCGCATATTCCCCCACGGTCAAACTCCATTACTCTAACCGCAAGAATTCCATCTCCTTCTTCCTCTTCAAGTCTGCAGGAAAATACTTCTGAAGAAATTTACTCTTAAGGCTTCCCAATTGATGATTTGTCCCTCGGTCTCCATCTGTCTCCGGACCATCTCCCACCAGTTCTCGACCTGCTTCACTAGCATATAGGTGGCAGACGCCACTTTCTGAGCATCATAACAGCTTATGGCCCTGAAGATCCTTTCCAATCCTCGGACCCACTCAATGGCAGCATCAGGAGCGAATCCGCCTTGGAACTGACTAGGGTTCCTCCTGCAGAATTCATCCAGACCTCGGTACTCGGCCGGTCCTGGTGGAATCAGGGGTTGCGAACTCGGGCTTGGTGCTGCGTTTTGATTCAGAGTCTGCAAATTCTGGTTCACATGTTGTAGTGCAACCACCATCTGAGCCAAAAGGTCATTCAGAACATTCTGACCCACTGCTCTTCCTCTCCCAGCCATGTGTTCCTGTACTCATTCACTTGTCAGTAAACCACATCTTTAACCAGACAAGGATCACATAATCACACAACAGTTTGTACAAACCAAATAATTCAATCACATAAAGGTCACAAAGAAGCACGTAAGGCCATACCCTAGGCCGCAAGATTAACTATGCTCTGATACCATATTGTAAGGACCCAATTCTACCCTTGAAATTTTTTCATTATTATAATTCGTTTACACAAGTATTCTTTCCAATGATTTATACTTATGGACCCTATGACTTTATATTAGTCATCTTTCCAGATTCATGATAGTCTTAACATGCGAGAATCATACATACATTCACTAGTCAGAAAAACATAATTCATATTAATATCTCCTAGTGGTTACGACATACAGATAGCTGTGGGTTTCCAAAATCATAATACCAATGATTACAGTTATCCAGAAATATAATACCCATAGTTACAAATATTCAAGTCATCATTTAGTCAGTTATAATACAAAAAGAGATAATAAGAGAATCCAAAATTGAAAGCTCCTAAGGCTCCAAAACAATGCATCCTCAAATCACCCGTTTACCTGAAATGAGATTATCATAAACAAAATACATAGAAAACACAAAGGAGTAAGTGATATGTTTATTCATATGTTTATTCATAATCATACGATAATCCACATTTAATAGAGTTAGATAAACAATCATATCATAACATATAAATAATACTTCGGCATATATCCATCTTACTATCTTCCCATTTCACAATTATTTAGAACTCATTTTATCCCTTACATCATAATCATACATCATTTAATCCTTTTCTTTCATAATCATTTACCTCATATTCCTTCTTTCTTGGTTTATTAATCTTACAACGTAGGGAAAGTCAGACATTTGCTATAAATAGCCAATACCACGAAGGCAAATCATACATTGCTACGAATAGCCAATACCACGAAGGCAAATCATATATTGCTACGAATAGCCAATACCACGAAGGTAACTCATACATTGCTATGAATAGCCAATACCACGAGGGCAAGTCATACATTGCTACGAATAGCCAATACCACGAAGGCAAGTCATACATTGCTACGAATAGCCAATACCACGAAGGTAACTCATACATTGCTACGAATAGCCAATACCACGAGAGCAAGTCATACATTGCTACGAATAGCCAATACCATGAGGGCAAATCATACATTGCTCAACCTCTTAAGAGGGCTAAAAATAGGTTTTCTTCCCATTACTTTGTAAGGACCCAAATTCTACCCTTGAAATTTTTTCCTTAATTTAATACATTTATACATACATTCCTCATTACATTTTGATCACTCATTAATCATTACTTAAAACTCTTTTAACGTGCCATACTACAACACTCTTCAGATGACAGAAAAACATAATTCATTCATATCATTCCTCATGGGTACTAAGAACCCAAAAGTTATAATCCTCCAAAAATAGCAGTACACATGGTTACGAATATCCAAATAAATTTTAACCATGGTTACAATCATTCAAATCCGCAAGTAGTCATTTAAAGTACAAAAATGTAAATAGTGAATCCAAAGTCTAAAGCTCCTAAAACTCCCAACCAAACATCCTCAATTCATTTGTTTACCTGCAATGGGATTATCAATGTCAAATGCACAAAACACACAAATGAGTAAATCGTCAATTCAATAAATATCATTATAAGATAATCCTCATTTTTAAAGGGTAACGTAAACCATTTTAAATTCATTTTCGCTACATAATTTGAGCCAAAGTATCGCTACATAACTTGAGCCAAAGTATCGCTACATCACTTGAGCCAAAGCATCGCTACATCGCTTGAGTCAAAGCATCGCTACATAACTTGAGCTAAAGTATCGCTACATTGCTTGAGCCAAAACATCGCTACATAACTTGAGCCAAAGTATCGCTACATCGTTTGAGCCAAAGCATCGCTACATAACTTGAGCCAAAGTATCGCTACATCGCTTGAGCCAAAGCATCGCTACATAACTTGAGTCAAAGTATCGCTACATCGCTTGAGCCAAAGAATCGCTACATAACTTGAGCCAAAGTATCGCTACATCGCTTGAGCCAAAACATCGCTACATAACTTGAGCCAAAGTTTCGCTACATCGCTTGAGCCAAAGCATCACTACATAACTTGAGCCAAAGTTTCAATACATTGCTTGAGCCAAAGCATCGCTACATAACTTGAGCCAAAGTTTCGCTACATTGCTTGAGCCAAAGCCGCTACATTACTTGAGCCAAAGTCGCTACACCACTTAAGGTTAGCTAAAACAAATTTCTCTTTTCTTTTGAAAACGTGCTACATAACTTGAGCCAAGGTTTGCTACATCGCTTGAGTCAAATCTTGCTACATTACTTGAGCCAAAGTCGCTAACCAATCATGGTCGGCTAAAAACGTGTTTTCATTTCATTGATATTCACATGTTTCCAATGTTTCCCAAAACCACTTTTGTTACAAGTTTCCAACATCAAAACATACATATTCACATTCTAATCAACATTCAACATTCATAAACCACATTCTAAATCTAACATTTCACCCATATCCTCTTTTACCACATTCTCATTTTGGGGTTTTGGGGTTTTCTTGAATCAACCCGCAAATCCTTTCCATTCTTTGAATACTAACTCTAAACCAAGAGTTTACAAGAGAGAAACTAAATAAAACGAACCACAACTCAAAAGGAAGGGTTTCCATGGTTTCTCACATTTTGAGAAGAGATCCAACATACCCAAAACAAGTTTCAAAGGGAAGAAGGGAGTTAGAATCAAGAGTTTTACCTCTTCTCAAGCTTCTAGATGAGTATAAAGACTCATTGCTCTTGAAAATGCTCTATTCTCTCACTTCTCTTCAATTCCTAACCCTAAAATGTGTTTGGGGTTCCCTATTAAATGTAACAGCGTCAGATTCTCGCTCAAGCGAGCCCATTCTCACTCAAGTGAGAAAATCCCACCTATTTTAAAACTCAGATCTGACCCTCTCGCTCAAGCGAGAATCTCACAGCCTCGACAGGCCCAGAATGCCACTTCTCGCCCAGGCGAGACAACTCTCGCTCAGGCGAGACAACTATCGCTCAGGCGAGACAACTCTCGCTCAAGCAAGGATCCACTCGCTCAAGCGAGAATCATTCAGTAAAGCCCATTATTTCACTCACCCAGGTGAGCCTCTCTCGCCTAGGCGACACTTTTCTCGCTCAAGCGAGACTCCTAGGGCTGACACGATAATTTAAAGACTTTAAATTTAGGGTGTCACAATCCTCCCCATCATATAGGAATTTTCGTCCCCAAAATTTTTATTAGGCTACTCTCAGGAAATACTATCATCGCCTAGACTTTAGGCATAAGATATACTCCACCAAACTTAGATCCAACCATCTAACAATTAAGGTCACTTAGTCAACAAATAAGGACACATATCACACAACAGTGATACCACATAGACAAATAATGGCTAAACTCTTAGAGTTCAAATACCAAAGCCAAACACCAGGGCAACTAAGAAAATTATCACAACCGGAATAAAGATTCTCAAGCATTCCTCTGTCACAAAAGATCTTTCCGATCCATCACTAGAACAATTGTTCAAAACGACCTACATATCTAGTCAGAATCACAATAATACTTTCGAAAACAATTCGGAGTGGAACTCTATACTCATCATTTACCAAGATGTACTAGATCACACCCAAAATGTAATAACTAGATCGACATCCACCAGATGGTAGCAGGGTCTTTTCATTTCATACATGAAAATAGCTACAATTAACCCAAAAATTCTCACTAACATTTTCAAACTTGTACTTGCTATCACACAAAAACAAGGTAGTCATTCAACAAGTATCATTTAGTCCGACAAGATTTTGGAGTTCTTCCAAATACGAAATAAAATTACCCAGTAATTATCTCATTCAATCAAACATTTCTTCCCCAAACGAATATGGTAGAAGAAGATTTGCTAGTCCATAGTTTCAATTAGGCATACAAGACCATAGGCCCACTCAATTCACATGCTTTGTCACCAATTATCATTTGCAATTCACAAACATTCAGTCCAATAACATACGTTAGATATGTATACCTCAAATACACTTGCAAATATACATTTAGTACTCCACTTGCATCACGTCTAGAAATACATGGTCACAATCATTTTTTTCCGTTGCGCTGTTAATAAGAATATATTTAACAGCACATGTTTTTGTTCACGCTGTTGATGAGATATCTTCTACAGCGCATTCTTCAATATTCGCTGTTGATTTGTTATCTTATACAACACTTGCTACACTATGCACTGTTGTTACTTTAACATTATCAAAACACATTCACTATAAAACTTGTAAAATAAAAAAAAGAATGGTAAAAAATGTTTTTTTTTGGAATTTCAGGGTGCACCTTTCTAATGTAGTGAGAAAATTTGGATAAAATGAATTTTTCTACCCCAGATGCATATATAATATGTCCAGTTCTGATTAGTAGTTCAAAAGTTATGTAAAAAATAGTGATATAACATCTTTAACAGCACATGCGTAAATATGCGTTGTTAAAGATGCTATATCACTATATTTAACGACTTATTTACGCATGTGCTGTTGTTATGACATCTTTAACAACGTTTATTTACGCATGTGTTGTTAAAGATGTACTAAATAATGTTATGATAAAATGTTATTTTTGACATAACTTTTGAACCATAAATTAGAATTGGACATATTAGATATGTATTTGGGGTAGAAAATTTCATTCTATCCAAATTTTATCAATACATTAGAAAGATACACTCTGAAATTCCAAAAAATCATTTTTTATAATTTTTTTATTTATTTTACAAGTTTTATAGTGAATATGTTTTGATAGAGTTAGTGTAGCTTAAAAGTCACACATTTAACGGCGCTTTCTTAGATAGCACTATTAAAAGTCATACATTTTTTTAGTGGTACGCGAATCTTTGCAGATTTAAAAACAAAACCTCACACACAATAATACACATATCGTTCAGCTCTTACTCTTCTTCTCTTAGTTTCTCTCTTCAAGCAAGTTATTAGCTTTTGGTTTCTCTATCCGAGCACACGGTGAATCATTATCTTATTTTACCACATTTATTGCTCTTTGATTCACTCTTGTTCATTTCATTTACATATACGTTAATTGTGTATTTTATATTACAGGAAATGTCAAGTTTGAATATACGTGTAGCTGTTGTTGATTTACCAAATTTGCAATCTCTGTATGTATATCTTGTATTTTCTATTTAACTTTTGATTTCATTCTTATGATATTGAATGTCGCCATATTATTTTGTCCTCTTATTTGTTCGGTTAAGGGGGAGAAGAAATTCATGGACTTGTCCTCTACATCTTCATCACATTCGTCATTTTGATTACTATATATGGTTAAGGAAGATAAGTTCACACAATGGTTTGATTTCATTCTTATTATATTGAAGCTTCTTATGTGTTTGATACAACTCTCGGACATAGAAATCTTCCCCATAGGCTTTCTCCGAGTTGATGTAATAACATTTATTCTGTACTCTATAAGTCTATATGTTGTCCTTATTTAGAAAGAATAAAGTAACAAATACATTGATTTTCTTATCACTTAAAGCTTATTCGTGCAGGACGGTGCTTTAATTGACGAAGTGAGAAATTTGGTTGACCATCATAGAGATATGCGCTTGGACATAGAGGATATGTCTTATGAGGCAAGCACACAAGTCTGAGATTGTTTTTCTTTTTCTAACATTGAAGGCAGGTCTAAGTCTTACATTTGAAATTTGACTACAAGATCTTCTTGCGTTGGGTGAGCGGATTGGCAAAGTAAGCACTAGTTTGTAAGAGGAAACAATTACAACTCAGTTTGTCATATTAACAACACTCGTGATGAGCGCAGTTAAAAGTCATGTACATATATAACAATGCTTGTTGGAGGTGTCGCTGTTGTATGTATGACATATAACAGCGCACACATAAGCGCTGTTAAACATATCATCTACGACTTCGGTCAAACAGACAGCGGCGGGACGCGCTGTTCTAAAGCCAAAAAAAGGCGCTGTTCCTCAACGTTTCTGGCGTATTGATAGAATTTAAACTTTTCTCATTGATTTTGTGTTTCACATTATTACCATGTCCATGCAGAAGTTAGCTCAATTTATAATTCTAGTAGTCAAAATGAAAGAAACAGTTATCGAGCCATTGAGGTAATGTTAATTAGGGTTCGTCGCTCTTGACACATTATATCTGATTTTTGTTTTGGCTTTACTCAACCTTTTTAAAAAAATTGTTGATTGTGGCTTTTATCTTTGTTTGGACAATAACTAATCACATTAGTGAGTATATTTAATTTATTATCATATGAGTAACTTCATTTTTATAACTCCAATTTTCTTGGCATACTTTTCCATAGTATTAAGTTTTATGCTCGATCTATTTTTCGCTATCACTTCTAAATGTATAAACTCTTATATAATTTGTGTTTCTCTTTTTCTTCTCCTGAAAATTACTAATAGTTACTTGACTTCCTTTTGAGGTTAAGCCTTGGGATGTAGCAAACCTTTGTTTGAGATCTCGAATTACGAAATATCTATTATAATCTAAAGAGGTAATTTTTTAGTCACTTTTCCTCTAATTTACACAATTTTTGCATAATGAATTTTTAAAATCACTAGTACTTGTTGTTTTTACTATCTTTTAAGGTCAGAGATACAACAAGCTTTTGTCTGTTATGAATGCTTGAAATATGTTATTACTTTAGTCCCATATTACATAGTATCGGAATAGAGTAGAATAACCAATGTTATATATTGGACTCAGGTCCCTTGTTGTAATGTGCACCAGATATAAGTACCAAATAGAAACACCCCATGGGCACTTGGGCTCATGAGTGTGCTAGGGTTTGTAATCTTTATTCTTTAATAATATCTTGGTAGCCGTTCAGCGCTCCCGGGGACGTAGGCACAATTGGCCGAACCTCGTTACCAAATTCTTTGTTTCTTTTCTTCTATTTATTATAGGCATTATTTGATTGCTTGTGACCAACGCTGCACAACGATCGCTTCCGCTGCACCAACATTGTCTAGAGTCTCAAAGAGGTATGTTGTAGTCTTTATTAGAAATTTAGAATACTATTACTTCAATTTGTATAAAATGCAATCACTTTACCCCATTTCACAATTTAAGCACACTTTATTTTGAGTATTAGTGTAATTGTGATAATACTTGTGTATGCTTACTTAGTTTATATGTAGTATGCTAGTATAGTCTACTATAAGTAACACTTAAATTAGTTTTAGTTTTAAATCTCACCTCTAAGCTTCCATACAGTTCATCGAATTTCTGCTTCATACCAATCACCACCAGGAAATCCATTAGAACCAGTGATATTTGCCCTAAATCCGTGTGGACGAAGAATCATGAAGGAGGATGAGATAAAGTCAAGATAATACAAGATTTAAAGGACTCAATCCAATTGGATTTGATAAATCATAATAGCAAATATAAATCATAGTAACCTGATATGTGATTCTCTTGGGTATGAGTACGTAGTACGGGATACTTTGGCTACTCAAAATACTATTATGTTAAAGCTATACTTAGTTGATATATTCAGTATGCTCTTTATTCTTATATTATTATCACCGACATAGTTGAGTTATTTATGCATAATTTAATAATTTGGTTATATTTCAGTTAAGTGTACAACCCAATACTCAATCCTATGAGAGCCCTAATTTTATTCCAATGTCGGAGTAGTTCATGTATCTTTTTCTTCATTGCATCTGTCTTTGCGGCAGCCGTTGCCTCCTCTTTTCTCCTTCTCCTCTCTATTTGTTTTTGTTAGGCTATTAGCCTCCTTCTCATATGTGGTTGGAGTTGCATTAGTAGAGACATGACGACTTGAAGTCTAGGGATTAGGAAAATGGCGTACTCCAAGGTGGTTCCTTTGGGACTGAATATCAATACACAAATTGGGTGGTATTGGTTCGCAGAAAAGTACCGTGAATCAGTACTCGCAAACTGATTCGCGGTTCTCCGACCAATACGCTCTTATTAATATATAAATCCAAGGTATAATAAATAAATAAATAAATATTAAGATAAAGTTTTGTTTGATTTCTCTTATCTTTTTATACGGGTTGCTCACCAAAATTATTCATATGAATAGATACTTTGTGACTTCATGTAAACATATAATTCGAGTGAGCAAAACATGAGTTACCCTCACGATTAGGGAATAAAGTTTATGTATTTTTCTCGGTATTCTTCAATAAAAATGTCTTTATATTTCTCTACTATCATAAGTGAGTAGTTGTATTAGTTTCGAGGTTAAGGTTTTATGCCCTTAATGATTAGGGATGAGTTATTATCTTTAGCCATTATATGAATGTCATGGTTTAGATGCTAGTAAAATTCCTATGAGTAGATTTACAAGCCATATGGTCACATGTCTTAGGTAAATTTAGGAAGTATTGAGAGGAAAACCCAACTACTGAACCTATAGAGAATTCGAGTTCAAGCCTTAGATCACAAAAAAGTTCTAGGATTCTCAAGGGCTTTTATTGAGTTGTCGTTAAGAGATTGAATAGGAGACTGCATAAGGGGTCCAATTGAATCATGTCCCACGAGAGTAGGTACAATCTTTAATTTGATATATGTTTTGAACCTCGAGAGAGAACATGACCATCAATTACTTAGCTCATCCCCATAGTTTTATTAGTTAAAGTTAAGTGGTAACCCTAAAAATGGTTTACTTATCTTAATTTCTATTTCATTTATCTAACTCGGTCCTTATCTCATTTCATAATTAAATTAAATCAAATAGCATTAAAGAATAATTAATTAAGTATAATCGAAGATATATCTTAATCCCTATAGGTAAGAACAATTTTTATTACTCGATACAATCTTGTACTTGTGATTTAAGTGTATCAGCAACTCACAAGGGAGGAATCCTCTACATGAATATTAAGGAATCTATTTACTTGATTCTCAAATCAAGAAAGCACCAAACCCAATGGAAATTATCTCCTGCGCCTCAACTTTTTGTTACTTTAGTGTTGAATACCAATGGTTCTACTTTTATTACTTTCATAGATATTAGTGAACATTGATCACAGAGATAAGTTTCTGAGATTAGAGTATGATGACAAGAGAATTGTACATCACTTGGAAGAAGAGAATTCCTAGCAGTAATGATAAAAGACATGATGATAGTGAACTTGTTGTGGAAAGAAATCATTATCTAATATTTACAAGTGGAGGGATCCACTTACTCCAAAAAACACTTACTCTTCATCTTAGCCATCTAATCTTGAAAAATTCAATGGCTTAGATGTACTCACCAATTCAAACCATTGGATTTCCCAAGAATGAATGGTTATGATGTGGAGTAAGTGGATCCCTCCCCTATTTAGAAAGGCAAGTTTATGTATTTCCTACACTGTATGTTTATCCATATTCAAACCAATAAAGCACCCAATTCAAAAAGTCATACATATTTATTTTAATTTTAGTCCAAGGCTTATAAAATTCTTCTCATTTAGATCCTTATACTTGTTATAATCATAATCAATGTTGTTCTAAAAATCGGTTCGTGTCGTCCGGTTCAATCAGTAAACCAGTTTCAATACTAGTACGATACAACTATTATACTGGATATGCAATCATATCGGTAAAAAACGTTCATACTGGCAGGTTTTCAATTGAACCGTTCCAGTCATATCGGCCGTTTTTTATTTAAAATTAATTTTTAATAAAAATAAAAAATATTTTTTTTATTGATTTTTCAATATATTATATATGTATATCCAACTTCATCGTTATGCATTTTAATTAATGAATGACCGGTTGAACCTCTACACCACTATACTACTATACCAGTACCCTCATCTGTTTGATAATCGGTACATTATTAATAACACTAATCATAATATTAAAACCAATGTTGTGAAACCCGAGTCAGACGTCAAGTCGGAAGAACTTCCGTATTAAGTTTAACCGGTTTAAAAAATTAAATTGTCTGGTCGGACAGATGATTTTAAATATAATTAATAGTTTTTATTTATAAATATATAATTATATATAAATGTAAAATTTTAAGTGAACCGTCAGATTTCCCCCCTAGGTTATTCTGGTTTAACCGGGTTTAGTACGGTGGAACTAGAATTTCTCTGGTTCAAAGCGATTCAGCTACTCATTCGGTTAAGACTACAAAACGGAGTCATTTTCAAGTCTGGTCTACGATCAAACCGGTTGGACCGTCCGGTCTGATCCAATTATCACAACATTGATTAAAACTATTAGCACACAACAAATGTTCAATATATAAATTCAAGATCATCATTCATATCACACATCCAATATTCAAATTATTATACATAGCTCACAACTTACGTGCACAACTGGCATCACAAGCATATGATGCCTAATAAATAGCAATCATCAAAATAAACCACAAACTTCAGGCTTTAAAGCAAACTTCATCATCACAAACCCATCCATCTTCTAACTTTTTTTCTTCCTTGGCATCATCTTTTCCTTTTCCCTTCTCCATCTTTTCCAATGACAAAACTTGGTCTCCATACACCAAAATTGACTCAAAGGTTTGAGATGCATCCTTGGCTTTCTGTATCTCATTGAGCTCAGCAATCTTTTCCGGAGTGAAAGGGTATGCAGCGATCCCATGCTCCTCAATAAACTCAACAACATTAGAATGAAGAGTTTTCCCATCTGGCCCAATAACAACCAATGTGGGTAGGTCTGAAAGCTCGAAGTACCGAGCCAACTTCTCACAACTCTGGTCCTTGAAAGGCAGTGATAACCAATGAAAACTTTTTAACCCTACCTTGATTGATTCTTCTTCTTCTTCATCATCATCATCGTCATTATCATCTAGGGGTACCGCCACAACCTCGAAGTCTTTCCCCTCTGCCTTCAACTTAGCATAAACCTCTACAAGCTGTGGAGTAAAGTCACTACATGCTTTGTCTAGAGTCAATGAGAAATAAAGAGCAATTGTCTTGCCCTCAAGATCAGAGACCAATATCTGCATGTATATAAAGGGAAAACTCAACTTTAGATAGATATTAACTAATGGAAAGTGCAATCTTATACATAGAAAGTTACTAACTTACTTTCTTCCCATCAGAAGATATAACAAAGTCGCGGGTAGGAGATGTCAAGATTGATGTCAATGTTTGGTTTCTCTTAGCTTCATCTTCTTGATCATTCAACTCTTGGATTCTTTCTGATGAAAAAGGATATCCTTCAACTCCATACTCACGGATAACCTCAGTTCCACAATCAGTCACAACTTTCCCACTTTCATCGAGTAATACGAGATGGGGAATTCCCTTCACATCAAACAATTCATCGAGATGATTGCGCGTATCTGAATCCGAAAATGGGATAGCAAGCCATGGCATCTTGGAGAAGTATGCCTTAAAGGATTCATCATCTTCATCAGCCGAAACAAAAATGACCTCAAAGTCACCTTTTCGAGCAAGTTCGTTGTACACCTCCTCCAAAAATGGGGTGAACTTACGACATGGACCACACCATGATGATGAAAAATATATACCTACTTTCTTTCCCTTCAAGCTATCAATTTTAACCTGTAAATTTCAAAATATATGAAATAACACTTCAAATTTCCACCAACATTATTGGTCATATGATTCTTCGTTCAATAGAACTACCACTTGAAACAATTAATATGAGTTGCAATGATCAAGAAAAGAATGATCACCAATGGTTTTTAAGCCTAGAACTCTAGTAGCCATTCCCAACCCATCTTTCAGAACGCGTTTGTTTAAACTTTAGAGTTATAAAAAAGTGATTCTACATAAGTAAGTAAGGCAAAAGTGGATTTTTTGATATGGTGAATAATATAGTTTCACCAAAAAAGCTAAATTTGAACCTTTCTTGCAACTTTTTAAAGGCCTAATTGAACAAATATACAAGTTTCAGGGAAGTTTTTATGAGACATATGATTTAAATTGCGGACTGCATCACCTGATGCAGTCGCAATAATGCGGTTGCGGTGACAGCCGCAAACGCATCACACACTTTGAATCACAAGATGTGGCCACATCGGACTACAACGTAACCACATCGGACCACATTTGAACCGTATCAGACTGCATTGGATTCAAAAATATTATTTTAATCACAAAATAATTCACACCGCAACTGTCGCAATCCGCGTCGCAACGACCACAATAACTACAATCACAGTACAACAACTTTTACCACAATTGCAACCGCAAAAATACGGATCAAAACTATCAATACTTTCTGAAAAAAGCTTAAACAAAGAATCCCTCAATATATGACTCTGGATTGTTAGTATAGGCCTTGAAGTTAATTTGATCAATTTCAATTACAATTTTAAACATTTATGTTGATGATATAATTTTAATACCCTGAAACATTCTAAACAGAAAGAGCATAGCAGAATGAGATCAATGCATCAGTCAATACTTTTTTCTCTCTTCTCCTATGAAGATAAGAAATTAACAAACCATTGATCAAAATCTTATTAAAAGCTATAATATATGGAAAAAAATGCCATTTTATGAACATTTGACAAAATGGGTTGACCAAATCATACCATAACAAATGAACTAACTTTATTATTTACAATAGCACAAAAAAACAGAAACCTTACAAAAATTAAAAGGAAAAGAAAAAAGGTACCTGATGATCATTGTTACTAATAAGAAAGTCTCTGTGTGTAGTAGAGAAGAGAGATACAACATCGTGGGTTACAGATTCTGCCATTTTAGTCAGAACAGACACATAGATTAAAAGGAAGCTATTTGAGTTATATATACAATTGCATTCAGAGTCAACTTTGTAGGATGATTAACATTAACTGATTTTAATATTAAGTGATATAATCTATGGTTATTAAAACCGATTCGTGCCGGCCGGTTTAACCGGTAAACCAGTGAATTGGTCTCAATACTGGTACAATACAACAATTATACCGGTTAACTCTGGTCAAAACGGTCAATATAATTTTTATTTAGACCGGTCAATTTTTATTTAAAATTAATTTTTAATGAAAATAAAATAATTATTGTTTTTTATTAATTTTTCAACATTAATGTTATTATATTATATATGTATATCTAACTTCACCGATATGCGGTTTAATTAGTGAACCATCAATTTAACAGCTATACACTATACAAGTACTCATACCGGTTTGATAACGAGTGCGATATTAATAACAATGGGTATAATATTGGTATAAGGTATACTGGTTTAATAGATGGTTTATAGTTAAATCGCATAAACATATCGGAAGTTATACATACATATATATTATAAAAACGTTAATGTTAAAAAGTCAAGAATGAAGACAATAATTACATTTATTTATATCATTTGGTAAAACAAGATTTATGAGTTAGTGATATATCATGTTTTAGAATTATAAAAAAAATGTATCAATTGTGTGTTTCATTTTCCATAATAATATTTTGGTAAATATTAAGTTATTTTTATTAAAAAATAATTTTAAATTAAAATGCGCTAGTATAATAGGTACATTTCAGTTGAAAACCGACATGTATAACCGATATGGTTGCATGATCGGTATAATTGTTGTACTGAGAATAATTTTTACTATTGAACCATCTGATATCATCCTATTTCCATAATATTTTTAATATTTATGTAAACCAAAAACAATGATATATATAGTATTTAATTTTGCAAACATTTAATTTGTTAAAAATTATGTGAACATTTATAATAGTATAATAAGGTTAATATGTATGAATTGTTACTAAACATATAATTCATTCTATTCAATTTTATTATTTTTTTAATAATCATCAGTTACACAACTTAGGAAGATGGAGAATAAATTTTAACATCTTCCAATTAATTTGGAGCCTCCACTATGTTTTTAGTGGACAAAACGTAATAAAATCTTTTTTTTGTCCAACTTGGAAAACATAATCATCGAACTAGAGTTCTAAGATCGAAATTTGATTATGGATTGATCATGCTATTAACACTTTGTTTGGCCATGTTAAAAATATTCTCTTTAATTGCTTGGAGCTTTATACCCAAACTTATTCAATTAAATATTTCATTATTAAAAATATTTTTTTATAGGCTATATGAGAAGAGTTTATTTTACTCATACATATCTCTAAGTAGTATAAGTAAATCAGGATTATGTAGTTCTCGATTGATAATTAATTCACATGTTGGTTTAATTTTATTAAGGCTTGAAGAAAAGAAGCAGATCATATACTTCTTTCTCTAGTTTGGGAGATGACATATGTAGTACTAGAGACCTGACTACTTCTCAACCTCAGTAGCAATGAAATACACAATACTAACTGTGACTATTCTCCCAACTCTCCATTTTAGTTAGTCAAAAGTGTTTATTAATATTAATATTTAATTAAAAGAACTATTTAAATTAATTAATGAAAGAATTAATAGAAAAGATACAATGTTGGTCTTGAACTAACTTCCCGCTTTGAGAGATGGCTAATGTAGTAATTTTGACTATAAACGACTCTCAACCTGAAGCAGAATATATGGTAAGACAAGAGCTCTCACTATGCTAGATACATTAAGCAACAACTCTTTTTTGTGTGGCTTTAGGACAGTGCATTCGACCGCTGTCTGTTTGACCGCAGTAGTAGATGATATACATTAACTGCACTTTGTTCTTGCGTTGCTGTATACCATATTTACAACAACGCGACCTAATACATGCGCTATTACAGAATTGACAAATATAACAGCGTGAACTACAACTGGCGTTGTTACAGAACTGACAAATATAATAACGTGGACTACAATTGGCGTTGTTTTATGATAAATATATAACAGCACAACTCACACGTAGCGCTGTAAAAGACAATAATTTACAACACTAGATGTTATAAGTTGCACTGCTATAATGTTTGTATACCACAACATACTATTTTAGTAAGTAGTTGCGCTGTCACATAGGTTACGTATGACAACACAAACTTAAATAACGCGTTGTCTTATTGGTAACGTATGACAACGCATTGTGGAAGAGGCGTCGTCTTATGGGTTATGTATGACAACACACTGTATAAGACGCAATGTCTTATAGGTTACATAAGACAACACATAATTAAGCAGCCACTGTTTATTCAATGCTATTTATGTAGGGCTCACATTACCAGCGCCTTATTACAACAACGCTTTATAGATCTCATCTTAGAATGTGATGTTGATTATTCTCAACTGCAAACTATCCACATCACACTCTCAACAACCATAGTTTATGCAATGCTATTTATGCAGGACTCACATTATCAGCGCCTTATTACAACATCGCTTTATAGATATCCTCTTAGAATGCGCTGTTGATTATTCTCAACTGCAAACTATCCACAACACTCACTCAACCAACATACTCTCAACAAACTTACTATATTCAAGCTAGAACAACACATTAACACAATGAAACCAAAATGCAAACCAAGAATATTATTCCAAACAAACAAACAAAATTATAAACACAATGCTAATATAAGTAAAGTGTTAATTATAAACAAATAAAATTATGCTATATTTATACAAAGATATGCATATATTTTTTCCTCTTCTTTGATGGTTTCTGGCTTGTAATATTATTGTCATCTCCGGTAAGAATTTCATTCACCCAAAGGCCCTCATCATGATCACCTCTTGTATATAAATCATCATTTGTAGTTATTGATCCGCTCTCATGCGACATTGATACAAAAAAAGGACCATCTTCAACATCAATATCTTCTTGGTCATCTATATTATTGATGATGATTTTGTTGGTCAAAAGAACAATTGACAATTTATTATTGTGAAGAAGATCTCTGCTTCTGACCTTGACACGGTTTTGATGAAGACACCAACATCACCAAAAAGAAGAAAAGGAAGACTACTTATGAAGACAAAGAAGATTAAAGCTTCAAGATTATCAGACTAAGTCTCTTAGGTACTTCTATCCTAAAAACTCTTTAATATACTAAGTCATAATGCTCAAAAACATTTTCGTTAAAGTTTGAAACACTCTAAGTGAATAAAAATAATTTTCAAAAACAACATGTAACGGGTTACCATACTTGAGTAACAAGTTACATAAGTGAGAAAAAAAGTTTTCAAACCTCTAACAGCTATGAGTAATCCATTACAGACTTTGGAGTAACAGATTACCATTTTTAGAAAACAGGATAATCGATTACCAAAGTAGTGTAATCGATTACACTAAGGAAAATTAACAAAGCTGTCAAACAGGGAGTTTGAGTAATCGATTACTCAAATCCAGTAATCGATTACACAATATAAATTTTCAAATAGCTGTTAACAGGGAGTTTGGGTAATCGATTACCCAAGTCAGTAATCGATTACTGAGAGCTGTTATATGAGATTTTCAGATTTCAAAGTGAAATGGTTTCACTCCAAACGAAACCCCTTCACTCCAAACGAAATCTCTTCACTCCAAACAACTTATACACTTTCAGAAGAGCACTAAGGGTGTTTGAGAAAATCTATATAAAGGCTCAAGCTCTCACAATTCAAAAACGATTTATATACACAATTTTCATACAACTTTGTCACAACTCTAAAAAGCTCTTACACTTATTCTGAAAATATTTCTTTGAACTTTTGGCAACTAGTTCTTAAACTTTCAAAGTACTTTTTCAAAGTTGCTTTAGTTCAAGTGTTTCAAAGGTTTTCATATAAAGAGCATTATTATCTTGGTATATATATTCAGAGTTGATTGGATTGCAAGTTATACAAATTTCATAATTGTAAAGGCAATCTGCCATTGTTATACATTCTTCATTTGTGCAAGATTACTTTCTTTCACGGGGTGTGAAACGAAAGGGGAATAGAATCACTTGGAAAGGTGTTTTCCAAGAGTGAATAAGAATTAGGGAGTGTGTAAGGTACATAGAAATCTCGGGGTGAGATATTGTAATTACAACTCATAATTTTTAGTGGAAAAATCTCTTGTGTGGCAAGAGTACTGGACGTAGCCTTCGGTGGACAAGAAGGTGAACCAGTATAAAAATCCCTGTGTATTCTCCTCTCCCTTATCTCTTTCATTATTATTTTCTGCATATATTTTCCACTGCACTTTAATCTTTTGTTTTGCAGAAAAAGTGGCCATTATTTTAAGACAACTAATTCACCCCCGCTCTTAGTTGCACTCTGATATTTACAATTATTTGTTGGGTCACGAACATAGAATACTTGTTGAGTCTGGATACAAGAATAAATGGTTCATATTTATATCTTAGCCTATTAAGATCCACCTGCATGAACCCTAATTCATCAACTCGAAAGCCATTATTGTTATCAACTCACATACAACAAAAAACCGTTACCCGAAACATTGTGTAATCCAATTCCCATATTTGTTTAATGACCCCAAAGTATGACATGTTTTCATATATTGAGTTTCTATCTTTGACACTTGACATATGTAGTGAAAGTGTGCATGTCAAGAGGAACACTTTGGAAAGGTGTCTTGGTTTTGATGAGGACAACTTGTGCTAATAAGAGCTTGAAGATCATCAACAAATCAACGTGCTTAAGTCTTCTGATTGGTACTTAGCTTAGACTAGAGTTTTAGCTTTAGTTGAGTCTAAGGCTTAAGTCACCTAATACATATCTCATATGCATAAATCTTTTAAATCATTTTCATCTTGAGATATGTCATTCATAATATGTTCATGCATCACATAAATACATGTATATGTGCATTCTAGGCATAAACTAAGTGTTAAACATGTATGAATTAAAGTGCATAACATATTTGAGTTTTTACACATGAAAATATGCTGTTAATCGATTACAGCATAGGTTAATCGATTAATCTAACTGTTTGCACAGTTTAATCGATTACGACATAGGTCAATCGATTAATCCAACAATTTTGTACAGTTTAATCGATTAAGGCTGTCGTTAATCGATTAACTGGGCTATAAAATCAATTCTTTATAAACTGCGCTTTTCAGAATTGATCTCATAAGTTGCATGTTAAATTTTTAGAGAGTTAGAGCATTTTTCGTGTTAATTGTTGCATCTAGTTGTAAATGCATTTGTGAGTTTAGAAAAGAGAGAATTCCATGCTTTAGGATTGAGTGCATTACATGATACATTTCTCATCTTTTCATATCACATGTTCTTGCATTTTATTGATGATTCTTGATTAGATGTTTACATTCTATGCATTCTGTTTTTCAAACTAATACATTTTCATACTGCATGAGTTTGTATTAGGTGATTAGAGTAAAATCTTGTCTTGTTAGATATAAGCCTTGTAATAGCTTAAGTTTACTCTATTTCGTTTTGATTGAAAAAGTGTTGTAATATTGGGAATCTCAAGGTGTCGTATCGCCAATAGATTGAGTGTATCTTCACTGAGTGTTAGACTTAGGGATAAGGAAAGAACAGAGGTTCTTGGCTGGGGCTACGCCAAAAGAAAGGTTTTCTTTGTCGGTAGGAAGAGAGTCAAACCATAGAATAGGATCTTTATTATCTTGTAAGTGTCTAAGTGTTGTAATTGGATGATGTGTATGTAATAACATTGATTCAATTATAGTGAAGAAAAATCTCCCAAATCAGCTGGGAGGCCTGGATGTAGTTTGCGGTGGACAAGCAAACGAACCAGGATAAAATTCGTGTTGCAGGATTTTTCTATCTCTCTCTTTTTATTGCATTTGATCGATTAATTTGTATAGTAGATTTAATTGATAATACGTTTCTGTGCTATACTGATTATACTCTGATAAATCTGTAAGCTCTGTATATTCGCTTCGTTATCGATTAATTGTCGTGCAAGAAATCGTATCTGCATTTGCTTACTGTCTCTGTTTAATCGATTAAATCAAGTGTGTTAATCGATTACATTAATTCTGTTAATCGATTAAGTGGACTGTGTTGATTGCGTTAATCGATTACCCTGTTCTGTTAATCGATTAATTAGGTGTATTTTAGCATTAAGTGCTGTTTTTCGAAAAGCGGATATTCTAACCGCTACACCTATTCAACCCCCCCTTCTAGGTGTATTGTAACCACTGATACCTAACAAGTGGTATCAGAGCTAGTGCGAAGTGCTAGCTCAACCACGTATTCGTGATCCTAAGGGAAAAAGGAATGGGTTCGTCAAACCCATTTGGTGGTGATGGTTCATCCATTAATCGACCACCTATATTCAGTGGTGAAGGGTATGCCTACTGGAAAGTCCGCATGCAAATTTTTATTGAAGTCATAGACTCGGATATTTGGGAATCCGTAGTCAACGGCCCTTTCTTTCCACAGCATCTTGTGGACGATGAACCTAAAGACAAGCCTAAAAGTCTATGGATCGATGATGAGCGCAAAAAGTCCAGCATAACCTACGTGCCAAAAATATCATCACATCGGCCCTATCCTATGATGAGTTCTTTAGAGTCTCGCAGTGCCAAAATGCAAAAGAAATGTGGGACACTTTACAAGTGACTCACGAAGGCACTAGCGAAGTCAAGCGCCCTAGATTAAATGCGCTGACCCACGAATATGAGTTATTTCGCATGTTACCTAGTGAATCAATCAGTGATATGCAAAAGCGATTTACTCATATTGTTAATCATTTAGTTGCTCTAGATAAATCATTTGCCAGAGGTGAACTAACTAATAAAGTTTTGCGTTGTCTTGACAGGAAATGACAACCAAAGGTAACTTCAATTGTTGAATCCAAAGACTTGGATTCTATGCCTCTAGCTACATTATTTGGAAAGCTTCGAGAGCACGAAATGGAATTGGGGCGCTTGACTATGCACGAAGATTCAGACCGGAAGAAGAAAAATATCACATTGAAGGCCACGACCTCCAAATCAAAAGAAGAAAAAGATGATGATGAATCTGACTCCGATCTAGATGATGAAACTATGAGTCTCCTTGTTCGAAAATTTAGCAAATTCATCAAAAGAAAAGGTGGATTCAAAAAGTTTCAAAAGAAAGAAGCAAAAGAATCAACCAACAAAGGCAAGAACAACAAAGATCGCTTCACTTGCCATGAGTGTGGAAAAGCCGGACATATGAGATTTCAATGTCCTACCTATCTGAAAAAGGTTGATTCAGAGAAGAGCACTCACAGGGAATTCAAATCCAAGAAAGCTTATATTGTATGGGATGTACCTGAGGAGGAAACAACATCAAGCACCTCTATTGAGGAGGAGTCAGCGAAGCTGTGTCTGATGGTTAGATCTGACAACGATGGTGACTCAAACTCACACGAGGATAATAATGAGGTATATTCTGACACCTCATCCACTTCGGATGACTTACCCTCTTATGATGTTTTATATAATGCTTATGTTGAGTTACATGAGGAACTAAAGAAATTGGCAAGAATAAACATTGATAAGAAAAGGGAAATCCTTAGAAATGAAAAGAAAATAAGCCAATTACAAAAAGAATTAGATGAATTAAAATTAGAAAATGAAACTTTAGATCTCATCTATTCTTGTAACACATGTAACTGCTCTGCTAATAATTTATGTTAAAAACCTGTACGTGAGACTTGCGAGATTTTGCAAGAAGACAATTTTAAACTAAAAGAAAAACTCGAACGTCTCACAAACAGTAAACAGCAATTAGACACTCTGCTTAGTCAACCAAGAAACGTTGGTGACCGTACTGGTCTAGGTTATACTCGCTCGGCTAAGAATAAAAGACCATATAGAAAACCTGTAGCTCATACTAAAAATAAAAATCATAAGCATTCACCTACATGTTTTTATTGTAATACATATGGTCATACTTCTTATTCATGTTACATTAGAAAATATGGTATACCTAGCGGAGTTTATGTATGGATAAAGAAGGGAGATAATTCCCTAATCACTAACAGAAAAGGACCCAACATAATTTGGGTACCTGAGAAAAGCAGGTGATCTGTTTTGCAGGTATGTCTTCGAACACAAGGACGAAAATGGTATTTAGACAGTGGATGTTCGAGACATATGACAGGTGACAGATCAAATTTCCTGGATCTATCACTTAAAGGAAAAGGATACGTCACGTACGGAGACAACAACAAGGGAAAGATACTTGGCACTGGAACAGTTGGTAACTCATCTCAAACTCAAATTGAAAATGTTATTTATGTTGAAGGACTAGAACATAATCTTCTGAGTATAAGCCAACTCTGTGACCAAGGTAATCGTGTATCTTTCGATTCTGACTGTTGCGTCATTCGTGACATTTTATCTAGTAATGTTAAATTTGTTGGTCATCGTATAAATAATATTTACATGGTTAACTTGGATGATGTCACCACATTATTTTCAAAATGCTTTGTTTCTAAAGAAGATGACATCTGGCTTTGGCACAGACGCGTTGCACATATCCATATAAAACATCTAGATAAATTGTCATCAAACGAACTAGTTGAGGGGCTACCAAAACTAAATTTTAAAACTAAAGAGATTTGTGACACTTGTCAAAAGTGTAAACAAACCAAAAATTCTTTTAAAAACAAAAATGTGATATCCACTTCAAGACCTTTGGAGTTACTCCATATGGACTTGTTTGGACCATCACAAATCATGAGTTTTGGTGGTAGCTACTATGCTCTAGTTATTGTTGACGATTTCTCTCGATTTACATGGACATTATTTTTATCTGCGAAAAGCGACGCCTTCAAGTCTTTTAAAAATTTTGCCAATTAAATTCAAAACCAACTTAACCTGAAAATAGTATATATACGAAGTGATCACGGTGGAGAATTTGAGAACTTTCAGTTCGACAAATTTTGTGATAAGCATGACATTATGCATCAGTTCTCTGCTCCTCGCACTCCACAACAAAATGGAGTTGTTGAGAGGAAAAATCGTGTACTAGAAGAATTAGCGAGAACCATGCTCAATGAAAGTAATACCCCCAAATACTTCTGGGCAGATGCAGTTCATACTGCATGTTATGTTATAAATCGAGTACTTTTAAAGCCTAATTTGAATAAAACTCCTTATGAACTATTAAAAGGCCGTAAACCAAACATATCCCATCTTCACGCTTTCGGTTGCAAATGTTTTATATTAAATAATGGAAAGCGGGCTTTAGGAAAATTTGATTCAAAAGCCGATGAGGGAATATTTTTGGGTTACTCGATTCATAGCAAAGCGTTCAGAATTTTTAAAAAATATTCAATGCAAGTTGAAGAGTCTATCCATGTACAATTTGACGAATCTTCTCCAAAAGAGAAGAGAAAGGTCGTATCTGATGATGTTGCAGGTGCTTTGGAAGAATCATACTCAAAGAACATGGATAATGAAGAAGCAACCAATGAATAATGTCAAAACAAATCTCAGGAGCATTCAGATATGCCAGTTGTGTGGAAAACCAAGAAAGCTCACCCGATCGACAAAGTAATAGGTGACATATCTACGGGAGTGGTAACCCGTAGTTCCTTACGAAACTTTTGTAACTTTGTAGCTTTTGTATCTCAAATTGAGCCTAAGACCATTGATGAGGCCATTGAGGATGTGCACTAGGGTATAGCTATGCAAGAAGAGCTAAACCAGTTCGAACGTAATAATGTTTGGGACTTGGTCCCTAAACCTAAAGATCATCCTGTGATTGGTACTCGATGGGTCTTCAAAAATAAGCTTGATGAATCAGGCTTAATCATTCGAAATAAGGCACACTTGGTGGCCAAAGGCTACAACCAGGAGGAAGGTATCGATTATGACGAAACCTATGCCCCTGTAGCCAGATTAGAGGCTATCAGGATGCTACTTTCCTTTGCATCGATTATAAACTTCAAACTATTTCAAATGGACGTAAAAAGCGCCTTCCTGAATGGCTACATTCAAGAAGAAGTTTATGTTAACCAACCACCTGGTTTTGAAAATTTTAAATATCCGAACCATGTTTATAAACTTAAAAAGGCACTCTATGGTCTCAAACAAGCTCCTAGAGCTTGGTATGATAGACTTAGTACCTTTCTTTTAGAAAAAGGGTTCGAAAGAAGCTTGGTTGACACAACGCTTTTTATTCGTAAATCAGAAAATTCTGTATTACCCTTACAAATCTTTGTGGATGACATAATTTTTGGATCTACTAATGATATTTTGTGTAAAGATTTTTCTGAGATGATGTAGGGGGAGTTCGAAATGTCTATGATGGGAGAACTCACATTCTTTCTAGGACTTCAGATAAAGCAACTAGAAAGTGGGATTTTCATCCATCAGGCAAAATATTGCAAAGAGCTCCTCAAGAAATTTGAAATGAACAATTGTAAGGAAGCTTCCACTCCTATGGCATCTGCTTGCTACCTAGATAAGGACGAAAAAGGAAAAGCAATAGAGGTAACAAAGTATCGAGGAATTATGGGGTCTTTACTTTACTTAACTGCAAGTCGACCTGATATCATGTTTAGCGTATGCATGTGTGCGAGATTTCAATCATCACCTAGAGAATCACATCTTAAAACTGTTAAAAGAATCATGAGATATTTAAAAGGAACAACTAACATGGGATTATGGTATCCTCGGGATCCCTCACTATCCTTGGTAGGTTATTCCGATTCCGATTTCGCCGGATGTAAATTGGATCGGAAAAGCACTAGTGGTACCTGTCACTTGTTGGGCAGTTCATTAGTAGCATGGCACAACAAAAAGCAAGCCTGTGTTTCTTTGTCCACCGCCGAAGCGGAATAAATTGCCGCTGGTGTGTGTTGCGCTCAAATCCTTTAGATGAAGCAGCAACTCAAGGACTATGGTCTTAAACTTGAAAAGATCCTTATTAAATGCTATAATACAAGTGCCATAAACCTTTCCAAGAATCCCGTTTTGCATTCTAGAACTAAGCATATAGAAATTAGACATCATTTTTTGCGTGATCATGTACAAAAAGGTGATTGCGTTCTTGAATTTGTTGAAACTTCTAAACAATTAGCTGATATTTTCACCAAGCCCCTTCCCAGGGATACTTTCTTTGTTCTAAGGAGAGAACTTGGAATTCTTGATGAACAATATCTCGATTAAAATTGTTTAGTTGTTTGCATTATCATCTAACCTCTATATGCCTATGTATCTTTAGCTTAAATGATATATGTTACAATGCAAAAATATGTCTCTTGATTAACTCCTTCTGTGATTATGAATGTCTCGATAAATCTGTCACAATGCATGCAAAAGCCTTAAAAAGTTGAAACCATTCTACTGCCTAAAAATCAATTTTTACTATGTGTAATCGATTACACTTGCTGTTAATCGATTACCTGGGCATCAGTTGTTTGAAAATTCGAAATTTTACACTGGTTTAATCGATTAAACCTACCCGTTAATCGATTAAAACCAGCTTTTTAAAGGCAAACAGCAACTCGGTTTTACACTTTCTTTGGCATTTTCACATTCTCTTTTATACTTTGAGTTTCTAAATCAGTAGCAAAACTAATCCAAGTACACTAAAGTAGAAAAAGCTCATCCTAACCCTCTCAAACCATCAAGGAATCACACTTTTTTCATCCTCATTACACCCCATTTCCAAGGTTCCACCAAGCAAAACCCTAGGTTAGGTTTTCCTAAACCCTTCTCTGCTCATTCACTGTTATTTAGGGTTCTACTAAATAATGGAGCAAGGTCGCACTAAAAGGGTCAAGAACTCAGCTACTCGTGTACGAAGAAGGGAAGTCGGTTCACCTTCTACTCGAGACCGCGGTGACCCTTACTACTCACTTATCTTGCAAGAAACCCGTATGGCAAAATTTCAAGGTCGCAAACCCACGTACATACGGTATGTTGATTTAACTTGGTTGGCGGAACAAAATTTTAGTTTCCCGCATGATATGGAAGCTCAGGGAACCGTTCAGTTTATGGAATTAAAGGGACAAGTTTACCCTGCTCTAGTTAGGGAATTTTATGCTAATTTTAGATACAAGGATGGAAAGTACTGGTCTATGATTTCTGGTCATCTGTTTGAACTTAATGATGATATTTTTATGAATGTCGGTGGTTTATCATCTTCTGGCTATAGTATAGGAGATTGTTCCTGGGTTAAGGAAAACTTTGATCCTACTGAGGTTTATAAGTCATTTCTAAGAGGCCCTCACTTATACATTCAGGGTCAACTGACCAAAGCTGGGTCATTATCTGTTGAGAACAGACTGTTGCATTACATTATTGCTTACATTTTGGTGCAGAGGAACACAAATCACGCACAGCCTACTGTGAATGATTTGCGTTTCATGTATGCAGTAAAGAATAATGTAATGATTAACTGGCCTGAGGAGATCTTGAAAATTATGAACAGTGTGTCTCTGTCTCAGTCGAAGCTGCTTCCCTACAGTATTTTCATCTCACGCATTGTTGATTATCTGCACATTGATGTTTCCGATACCATCATTGTTGAGTACACTGATAAGGATCATCTGGTTGGTGAAAGCCTCATTCATAAAATGGGTATATACAAGTATGGTACTACTTGGCAATACCAAGAGGACTACACCACTATTGGTCTGGATTTATCCGATGATGATAATCAGGATGACATGGGTGATCAGCACGCTGTAACTCAGGGGGAGCCTTCTGGATCAACACCTCAGAACTCTGCTTTTGGTTTAGATCAGTTGGAAGCTATGGAGCAACGACTTAACAACCGTATGGATCTTCACTTCCAAGGATTGAAAGACTCATACTTTGCTGGTATGGAACAGTATGAGGAGCGACAAACTGCGTATTCAGACAACCAATTTCAGGAGTTGAGGAATCTGATCCAATCTACTGCTGAAGCTCAGAATGCCTTGTTTTGTTCAGAATTTCAGAAGTTATTTGTGCTTATCAGGGGAGATCAGAACATTGTCATTCCTGCTGATCACACTGAGGATCCTCCACCTCCACCTCAACCATAGTTTAGAAGACTTTAGACCTAGGATATCTCACCATTAGGTTTATTTCTTCTTTAGGGCACATTCTGGATTCAGTTGTTGTTATGGATTCCACTTTCTCTTTTGTGTGCCTCTTTAATGTTCTTAACTGACATTTCATGGTTTATATGGTTGCTGAACACTTTTACTCTTTATGCTAGTGTTAATTTGATTATGTCGAATAGCTTATTTTGTTTATGTGTATGGTTCTTGATCATATGAGATTTTCTACTTTGATATGGTAACTCTTGTATGCCGTTCACTTTACAATTTTTTGGCTATCTCTGTTGTATAAACTAGCGCATTTGTTTAATTTTCTTTCAAATAAAACAGGTTAATTGTTAAATCCCAAATTAACTCATTGACTTGGTTTTATGCATTACTCATATCTCTGCCTTATTTTTGACTTGAGTTATCTTTTTGATAATGTCAAAAGGGGGAGAAAGGTTGTTTTGTTGTTTTCTGATTGTGCAGGTTGATCGTAATAACAGCTTCCGAAATTTGCGCATCATATCAACCACGCCATCACAATCTTCAAGCTATTTCATCACAGTTGATATAGTTGATGTAGTGTTTGTCATCATCAAAAACGGGGAGATTGAAAGTGTGCATGTCAAGAGGAACACTTTGGAAAGCTCTCTTTATGTGTCTTGGTTTTGATGAGGACAACTTGTGCTAATAAGAGCTTGAAGATCATCAACAAATCAACGTGCTTAAGTCTTCTGATTGGTACTTAGCATAGACTAGAGTTTTAGCTTTAGTTGAGTCTAAGGCTTAAGTCACCTAATACATATCTCATATGCATAAATCTTTTAAATCATTTTCATCTTGAGATATGTCATTCATAATATGTTCATGCATCACATAAATACATGTATATGTGCATTCTAGGCATAAACTAAGTGTTAAACATGTATGAATTAAAGTGCATAACGTATTTGAGTTTTTACACATGAAAATATGCTGTTAATCGATTACAGCATAGGTTAATCGACTAATCTAACTGTTTGCACAGTTTAATCGATTACGACATAGGTCAATCGATTAATCCAACAGTTTTTTACAGTTTAATCGATTAAGGTTGTCGTTAATCGATTAACTGGGCTATAAAATCAATTCTTTATAAACTGCGCTTTTCAGAATTGATCTCATAAGTTGCATGTTAAATTTTTAGAGAGTTAGAGCATTTTTCGTGTTAATTGTTGCATCTAGTTGTAAATGCATTTGTGAGTTTAGAAAAGAGAGAATTCCATGCTTTAGGATTGAATGCATTACATGATACATTTCTCATCTTTTCATATCACATGTTGATGAGTCATATATTACACACTATTCATAACCTTAATTTACCATTGTTAATGATTCTTGGTGTCTAATTGACTTTGTTTGGCATGGTTTAGTGTTTTGGGCTTTATTGGACTATTATTCCTAAAATGAGTTAATTTGAGATTATTTAGTCTAATTAAATCTAATTCCATTTTCAGGTCATATTTGGCACCAAGGACATTTTGGACATTACAAGTGGATGATGTGTGCAAAAGTGAAGATTGTATATTGTATTAGGATCTTTATTTCCGTTTGGGTTTTGGGCCCATTGTTTAGGGCCCATTTCCGTTTTACACCATTTAAACACATGATTTCGGTTTTGAAGGAACACTTTAACATTACATTAGTTTTTTTTGCCTTAGAACATAGTTATTCCGGTTTTCCCTCTTTTGCTCTCCTAGGGTTTATGCATTTTCGTTTTTGCTCTTCTCCATTTTCGGTTTTGCTTAATCCTTCCATGGAAGGCTAAATTTCTGGACTAAACTCCTTTGGTAATGTATCACAACTCTTGAGGTTTGGTTATTAATGCAATTTCGGTTTCTTATTTGTCAATTTCTTCTATTCAAATTCTGGTTGTGGTTTGCTTAATTCCATGCCTTAGAAATAGATTTGTGAATTGATTTTCGCTTAGTCAATCATTTCTCTAGTGCATGAATGCTTAGTTCGTGTGAATTTGTTTATGAGTTGATTATCGCTTAGTTACTTGATTATGAACAAATTAGGGATTCAACGATTAGAATATGATTTTGATACTGTGAAACTGAGGATTGAGTTGTGATTAAGGAAACCAAAGGGGTTTAGCCGTTTCATTTTTCTGTTAATTACTGTTTCTGTTTTAGTTTTAGATTCATACCATAAAAAGAACAAAACCCCCCTTTGTGTGTGTGAGTACAAGGTGTTTGAACTATTGCCTGAAAGATAATCCTTGGGAAACGACCTAGGAGTCACTTCCTAGTACTATACTTTATTGTTATATTATTTGTATCGAGTGCGGCATCGATCACATGTTCTTGCATTTTATTGATGATTCTTGATTAGATGTTTACATTCTATGCATTCTGTTTTTCAAACTAATACATTTTCATACTGCATGAGTTTGTATTAGGTGATTAGAGTAAAGTCTTGTCTTGTTAGATATAAGCCTTGTAATAGCTTAAGTTTACTTTATTTCGTTTTGATTGAAAAAGTGTTGTAATATTGGGAATCTCAAGGTGTCGTATCGCCAATAGATTGAGTGTATCTTCACTGAGTGTTAGACTTAGGGATAAGGAAAGAACAGAGGTTCTTGGCTGGGGCTACGCCAAAAGAAAGGTTTTCTTTATCGGTAGGAAGGGAGTCAAACCATAGAATAGGATCTTTATTATCTTGTAAGTGTCTAAGTGTTGTAATTGGATGATGTGTATGTAATAACATTGATTCAATTATAGTGAAGAAAAATCTCCCAAATCAGCCGGGAGGCCTGGATGTAGTTTGCGGTGGACAAGCAAACGAACCAGGATAAAATTCGTGTTGCAGGATTTTTCTATCTCTCTCTCTTTATTGCATTTGATCGATTAATTTGTATAGTAGATTTAATTGATAATACGTTTCTGTGCTATACTGATTATACTCTGATAAATCTGTAAGCTCTGTATATTCGCTTCGTTATCAATTAATTGTCGTGCAAGAAATCGTATCTGCATTTGCTTACTGTCTCTGTTTAATCGATTAAATTAAGTGTGTTAATCGATTACATTAATTCTGTTAATCGATTAAGTGGACTGTGTTGATTGCGTTAATCGATTACCCTGTTCTGTTAATCGATTAATTAGGTGTATTTCAGCATTAAGTGCTGTTTTTCGAAAAGCGGATATTCTAACCGCCACACCTATTCAACCCCCCCTTCTAGGTGTATTGTAACCACTGATACCTAACTTGTAGAGTTCGAGCAACAATAGTCACACCACTATTTTGCGATTTACTTTGATTATCTTGTTTTTCAGTATAAAATGTGAACCCATTAATTAGGTAGCCACTATAGGATAAGAAATGAATACTTGGACCATTGGCTAACCATTTCAATATTTCGGAAACCAAATCCGCATTTACATTCAACTCTTCATCAACGTGATGTTTTAGCCACTTTATGAAACACCGATTATGCTCTTTGGAAATCCAATTTTGATTCTTACTTGGGTTAGACTTCTTAATCATCTCCATGTGTCTTTCAACATATGGCTCAACCTCGTCGGCATTATGTAAAACATACAAGTGGGCTTGCTCCAATTCTCTTCTTGATATAGTCAATATTTTATTCCCAGTAATCCCTTCACCAGATGTTCTTTTTGCATACCGAGACTTTGGAATGCCTATAAAATCACCATCTTCTTGGTATCCGGTACAAAAATCAAGAGCTTCTTCAACAATATATCGCTCGGTAATACAACCGTCTGGTCTTGATCGATTCTTTACATACCCTTTTAATATCTTCATATAACGTTCAAAAGGGTACATCCATCTCATGTAGGAAGGACCACATAGTTGTATATCTCGAACAAGATGAATGCTAAGATGGACCATTATGTCAAAAAAAGAAGGTGTGAAATACATCTCAATTTAGTTATGGTTCCTCACAATTTTTTAGATAGAATAGATCGTATGCCAATAGGCAATAAATGTTCCACGAGTACATGAAAATCATGAGACTTAAGACCTATTAACTTGAGGTCTTTCATTGATACGATATTTCGAATGTTGGAAGAGTACCCCTCTAGAACTTTGACACCATCAATAAATTTACAAAATTCTAATTTCTCATTCCTCGACAAAGTATAAGCTGCTGGGGGTAGAAATGTATGTTTCCCTTTCATTATTTGCCCCAATTCCTTTCTTATTCCCATACTGACAATGTCCAATATTGCATTCAAGCCATATTTAAAATTATCAGGGATATTGGGTAAAGTACCAAGCAGACTTTCAAATACATTTTTTTTCAATATGCATAACATCAAGAAAATGCCTTACATATAATGAGCTCCAATACGGTAATTCAAAGAAGATTGACCTTTTCTTCCACCCACCAATTGTGACCATTTGTCCAACAAAAGGTTTACCAAAGTTATTATTCAATCCTCTAGCTTTTTAAATATTTGGTCATCCGTCAACGGCAAAGGAGCACGACTTTATTCATTATTCCCATCAAATGCTTTTCTCCATCGACGATATTGATGATCTGCATGCAAAAATCTACGGTGACCAAGGTAGACATTCTTCTTATAGTGTGGCAACCTCGTTGAATGAGTATTATCTTCACATACAAGATATACAAGATTCCCTTTTGTAGTATATCCTGAAAGATTACTATATGTAGTGAAATCACTGATTGTGCCGAACAACAAAGCCCCAAGTTGATCTTTTCTTTCCTATATGCATCATATACATATATACCCGTCTCCCACATTTGCTTCAAGTCTTTAATTAATGGAACCAAATATATGTCCATGTCATTTCCTAGTCGTTTAGGTCCACAAATTAACATAGATAATATCACATATTTGAACTTCATGCATAGGGAATGAGGGATGTTGTATATCACCAACATCACTGAACATGTACTATGGGCTTTAGTTTGAACATTATGTGGGTAAATTCGATCAGTTGACAATGCAAGGCATAAATTTCTTGATTCTTGACCAAAACTAGGGTAGTCATGATCAATTTTTCTCCATCGAGGAGAATCTGCAAGATGCCGAAGCTTGCCATCTTTAATCCTTTCATCAGCATGCCATGTCAAATTCTTTGCATCTTTAGTGTTGCTGAAGATACACTTAAATCTTGATTTGATATAAAAATACCATACAACCTTATTGTCAATTGAGGCTTCCTTCTTATAACGCGGTGCATTACATTTAGGACAATACCTCAACGAAGCATACTCATTAAGAAATAAGATGCAGTCATTTTCACAAGCATGTATCCTATTGTAATCCATGCCAAGGGAGCATAATATCTATTTAGCTTCTTAGGTTCGAGAAGGAAGCACATTATCCTCAAGCAATATATCCTTCATAAGTGCTAGTAGGTCTATGAAACTCTTATTAGTCCATCCGTTAACAAATTTCAACTTGTAAAACCTTGACACAACTTCCAATCTTGTGAATTTAGTACAACCATCATATAATGGTTTCTCAATATCACTTATCAACCGCTGAAACATCTCAGAACGATCCTAAAGATCCTCTTCGATAACGTTTTCCATTTCATCGAAACGATCTCCTTCATATGCATTAGTGTTGTATTACTTCATATGCATCCCAAGGCTTTTCTCACCATGCCTTGTCCAACATGTGTAACTCTGATCAATACCGTGACAGAATAAATGAACTTTTAACTCAACCGTAGTAATTCGGTTGGAGTAACAACATTTCAAACAAGGACATACAATTCTATCAGAGTTTTCAGCATTCTCAGATGCAAACTTAACAAATGATTTCACTACATCCTCATACTCCTTCGTCAATCGATTGACACTCATCCATTTTCGATCAATTCTTTCATCCATTTTCTAAAAAGAAATTGTCATAAAATATTGAGTTAATAATTGAAATTTATATTCGGGATCATAAATCCCAAAATGATTAAGTCGCCGCTCACCTTACAAGCTAAGTAATGTAAAACAAGCTAAATGAGGAACCATAACTAAATACAATCTAAATTGGTGTATGATTGAAATTTTATTTTGGGGAAACATAAATCTCTAAAACATTGATTTAATTTCACATAGCAAGCAAATACATTATTAGGAGAAATCTTAACTCATGTAATACAAGCTAAATGAGGAACCCTAACTAAATACAATCTAAATGAGTGTATGATTGAAATTTAATTTCAGACATACAAAATAACTCATGTAATAAGATGAAATCTAACTCAATATAAGCAAGTATTTACAAGGAAAACTCACTTTCAATTCGGTGCAGAATTAGTGAACTTTCGGTGTTGAATGAGAGAAAGAAATTTTGACGTTGAATGCGTGAATGATTTTGGGTTGAATGATTTTGAGGTTCAATGCGTGAATGATTTTCGATGTTGAATGTGTGAATGATTTTGATGGTGAATGTGTGAATGATTGAATGGGTGAAGGATTTTGAGGTTTTCTGTTTCGCTGCTACTGAGAAAAAGAGTTAGTGTAAAAGAGGTTTTTGAATGGGGGATAGTTTTAAGTTTTATTTGATAAGCCTTCAACAGTGAATTCTTGAGTTTGCGCTGTTGAAGATATCAATTCCACAGCGTATGTATAACACTTCGCTGTTGAAGATTATCAATTGTAAGGACCCAAATTCTACCATTAAATTTTTTTCCTTTATTTTTATTTATTATAATCCTTTCATACATACATTCATCATCTTACTTAAATCCCTCATTAATCATTCCGTGAAACCACCCTTTTAACCTATTACATTATCATACGATTCATATTGTAGAAAAACATAATTCATTCAATTAACCCTCAGTAACTACCGCATACAACTGGTTATGGGTTCCTAAGAATCATAATGCCCATAAATACACATCTCCAGTGTTACCATAATTAGAATTACATTCATCCCAAAATATTATCTAGTCAACTACAATGCCAAAGTAAAGATAAAGAAATCCAAGTTAATAAACACATAAGATTCCTAAGTGAGCTTCCTCCTCAAATCCTTCATTTACATACAATGGAATTATCATAAACAACACACAAAGACAAGGGAGTAAGTCATTAGTTCAAGACTAACATTACATGATAATCCACATTTTAAATACGATTAAGCATTGAGATAAATTATAACCACAAGCACGCAAATGTAAACATTCATATCTTCTTTCTTTCATTTCCATATTATTCATATTCATTCTATAGTATATATATCCCATAATATATATTCTATAGCATGCATATCACTTTCATTCCAAAAATCCTCATTTCTCATCTTTCATATTCACCCTATAGTATATATATCCCATAAAATGTATTCTATAGCATGAATATTACTTTCATTCTAAACATCCTCATTTCTCATCATTCATATTCACCCTATAGTATATATATCCCATAATATATATTATATAGCATGCATATTACTTTCAGTCTAACACACTCATTTCTCATCATTCATATTCACCCTATAGTATATATATCCCGTAATATATATTCTATAGCATGCATACTACTTTCATTCTAACACACTTATTTCTTATCATTCATATTCACCCTATAGTATATATATCCCATAATATATATTCTATAGCATGCATATTACTTTCATTCTAAGATACTCATTTCCCATTTATTGTGTTCACCCTTAATCGTATTCACCGAGTTCTTTCCAAAGATAATCCTCTACCACGTCGGGTAGGTCTAGTTAATTATCCATACCACATCAGGCAGGTTTAGTTTATTCTCCATACCACATCGAGCAGGTCGAGTTAATCATCCATACCACATCGGGCAGGTCTAGTTCATTCCCCATACCACATCGGGCAGGTCTAGTTAATTATCCATACCACATCGGAAAGGTCTAGTTAATTATCCATACCACATCGGAAAGGTCTAGTTCATTCCCCATACCACATCGGACAGGTCTAGTTAATTACCACATCAGGCAGATCTAGTTCATTCCCCATACCACATCGGGCATGTCTAGTTAATTATCCATACCACATCAGGTAGGTCTAGTTCATTCCCCATACCACATCGGGCAGGTCTAGTTAATTATCCATACCACATCGGGCAGGTCTATACCACAATAATCCACTACCACTCCGAGTAGGACAACAACATTAATCCACTACCACTCCGTGTAGGACAACAACATTAATCCACTACCACTCCGGGTAGGATAACAACAATAAACCACTACCACTTCGGGTAGGGTAACAACAATAAACCACTACAACTTCAGGTAGGGTAACAACAATAAACCACTACCACTTCGGGTAGGGTAACAACAATAAACCACTACCACTTCGGGTAGGGTAACAACAATAAACCACTACCACTTCGGGTAGGGTAACCACAATAAACCACTACCACTTCGGGTAGGGTAACAAAAATATTCTTACAAACATATTACCTCCTTCACATACCTCATTCACGTCAGCTCATATAAGTTAGAAACACTTATCCCTTACCTTGGTGAGCGTTGGAGTCGGTTTCGAGTAACTTTAAGAATTTCCTCCGCGATTTCCTCCAACCTTAGGATCTTTCCTCATTCCCACCAATAACAACAATGTCAGTCATTTATTCAAAATAACACATAAACGACTCGTATTTCATCATCAATCATACAAGATAGTCACATATTTTCAAGGTTTCCAACACTACTTTAATACGAGTTTCCAAACATCTAAAACATACATATTCATCTCATATATCAACATTTAAGCATAAACTCATCTCCCACATTTAACATTTCACCCATTTCCCTTTTTACTCTTATTCACATTTTGGGGGTTTTGGGGTTTTCATGAATAAACCCACAAAACCTTTTCATTCATCAAATACCAGCTTTAAACCAAGAGTTTATAAGAGAAAAAACAACATAAAATGAAGCATAACTCTAAAGGAAGAGTTTCCATGGTTTCTCATACTTTGAGAAGAGATCCATATACCCAAAAACGAGTTTGAAAGGGAGAAAGAGAGTTAGAGTCAAAAGATTTACCTCTTCTCAAGCTTCTTAATGATTTCCACGAGTTCTTGCTCTCAAAATCACCTTCTCCTCTCTTATCTCTCAATTTCTAACCTTAAAATGTGTTTGGGGTTTCTATTTTAAAGTGGAATCGTCGGGTTCTCGCTCAAGCGAGCCCATTCTCGCTCAGGCGAGAAAATCCCGCCTCTTTAAAATTTCAGATTTGACGCTCTCGCTCAAGCGAGGGAATTCTCGCTCAGGCGAGGCATCTATCGCTCAAGTGAGGATACTCTCGCTCAGGCGAGAATCTCACAGCTTCAACAGATCATGAATGCCACTTTTCTCGCCCAGGAGAGGCAACTCTCGCTCAGGCGAGACCACTCTCGCTCAAGCGAGAATCCTTCAGTATAGCCCAGGATTTCACCCTCCTAGGTGAGCCTCTCTCGTTCAAGCGACAGTTCTCTCGCTCAAGCGAGACTCCCAGGACTGATACTTGTAACACCCTAACTTTAATTATTTAAAATTATAGTATCAGTCCTGGGATGCTCGCTTGAGCAATGTATTCTCGCCTGGGCGAGAAAGGCTCACCTGGGAGGGTGAAATCCTGGGCTATACTGGAGGATTCTCGCCTAAGCGTGAATTGTCTCGCCTGGGCGAGAAATGACATTTTGGGACTGTTGAGACTATGAGATTCTCGCTTGAGCGAGAATCCCTCGCTTGAGCGAGAATCCCTCGCTTGAGCGAGAATCCCTCGCTTGAGCGAGAATCCCTCGCTTGAGCGAGAGGATCAGATCTGAGTTTTTAAAATAGGCGGGATTTCCTCGCTTGAGCGAGAAAGGGCTCGCTTAAGCGAGAACCCGACGAGTTTTATTAAATGAGAAACCCCCAAAAACAATCTAGGGTTTAGAAAAGAAGAAGGGTGAGAGAAGAGTGTTTTTTCAAGGACAAGAAGCTTGGATACTCATCTAAGAGCTTGAGAAGAGGTAAAACACTTGATTCTAACTCTCTTCTTCTCTTTGAAACCTATTTTGGGTATGTTGGATCTCTTCTCAAAGTACGAAAAACCATGGAAACTCACCCTTTTGAGTTATGGTTCGTTTTATGTGGTTTTTCTCTTGTAAACTCTTGGTTTAGAGTTAGTATTTCGAAAATGGAAAGAGTTTGTGGGTTGGTTCATGAAAACCCCAAAACCCTAAAGTGAAAATGGAGTTACGATGGAAAATGGGTAAAATGTTAGAGGTAGAAGATGAGTTTACTTTCTAACGTTGAAATATGAGATGATTATGTATGTTTTGTACAGTTGTAAACTTATGACAAAAGTAATTTAACAACATTGAAAATATGATGAATATCTTGTATGGTTAAATAATGCAATATAAGTTGTTTATGTGATATTTGGAATAAATGACTAACGTTGTGTTATATGGTGGGATGAGGAAAGATCCTAAAGTTGAAGGCGGTGTCGGTGGAACTTGAGAAGTTACCAAGAACCAAACCCAACACTCACCGAGGTAAGGATAAGTCTTTAACTTATGCACTGTGATAGAAAATGTGTGGATTTTCTGATGTGAATAATGAAATGAATCGTAAATCACTTAATTGTTATAAGCATATATGGGTATGTTTATAACAACGAGGAGTGGATTTACCGTTTATGTATTGGTGGAGTGCCAATGGAAATAAAACTCAGAATAATGAAATGAATCGTAAATCACTTAATTGTTATAAGCATATATGGGTATGTTTATAACAATGAGGAGTGGATTTACCGTTTATGTAATTGGTGGAGTGTCAATGGAAATAAAACTCGGAATAATGAAATGAATCGTAAATCACTTAGTTGTTATAAACATATATGGGTATGTTTGTAACAACGAGGAGTGAATTTACCGTTTATGTATTGGTGGAGTGCCAATGGAAATAAAACTCGTTTTTAGCCGACCATGATGGGTTAGAGACTTTGGCTCAAGTAATGTAGCAAACTTTGGCTCAAGTAATGTAGCAAGCTTTGGCTCAAGCAATGTAGCAAACTTTGGCTCAAGTTATGTATCATGGTTTTCAAAAGTATGAACGATGAAAATGGTTTTAAGTATATTTGATTTTAAACCGTTTATTTAATCTTATTAAATGTGGATTAACTTACATTGATGTTTATTGAGTTAACGACTTACTCCTTTGTATTTCTTTGGTGAATTGTCAATGTTAATCCCATTGCAGGTAGGTGGAAGGAGTATGGGTATTTTTGATTAGGAGCTTAGAGACTTTTATTTTGAAGTCTCTTAACCATTCTTTTGTAACCTCATTGGTTGTACGTGAACTAACTATTTGTAACTATGAACATGATTGTTGTACATGACATTAATCATGAAAACTAGTAACTCGGGATATATGTAGCTATGGGTGTTTTGGAAACCCATAGCTGATTGTATGCGGTAGTTACTAAGTTGCATTAATACGAATTATGTTTTTTTGTCATCTGATTGGGAATGTCACTTTTGGTTTATAGATTGGGTGTAATGAGGGAAGTGAGTCCTTTTAAATAAGTTCACTCAATCGGTAAATATAATTTATAGTTAAATGCATGAGATTGAATTAAAATAAGGAAAAAATTTCAAGGGTAGAATTTGGGTCCTTACAATACTATAATTTAAAGACTTTAAAATCTAGAGTGTTACAATCCTCTCCCTCTTATAGGAATTTTCGTCCTCGGAAATTTTATTAGACTACTTCGGAAAATAATATCATCGCCTAGACCTTAGGCATAAGATATACTCAACCAAATTCATACTCGATCATCTAATCCATTACGATTACTTAAAGATCACCAAGGGCACACGCACCACTAAACCGTGGTATCACAAAGGCCTATTCATGGACAATCTCCTCAAGGTCCAAATACTAAGATCCCAATCTCAAACAACTCGAACAACTAAGAGAATGAAACTGTAACCAGACTAAAGATTTACAAGTATTCATCAAGGACCATAGGTCTCTCTAACCTATCCAGCTAACAATCCTCACATACATTGAGAATCCCAATAACACTTCCGAAACCAAGAGAATGGGGAACTCCTTACCCCTCATCTACCATAATGCATCATTTAACACCCAACATGCACTAGCTAGTTTCACCTTCACTCAAGGGATTAGCATAAATTCATTCCACTCATTAAACAAAACCACTATTTGCCCAAAATTTACCTTAGCATTCCCAACATTGTATGCACTACCACATAGAACCAAGGTAATCACTCAACAAAACATCTAAACAACATAAGACTTTTAGAGTCTCTCTCCTCGTACAAAATCAAACTATCCAATAATGATCCTCTTACGTCAAACATTTCCGACATCATACCTTATAGTAGAAAGAAATTACCGATCCCTAGCCTCAATCGAACACACAAAACTATTGATTCACCCCAAAACTAAGTACTCTATTACTAATCGACAAGTGCAAGTTGACAAAAACTCAGTTCCATAACATGCTTTAGAATTGGATACCCCAATTACGATAGCAAATATAAATTTAGTACCCCACTTGCTGTCCGTCTAAAAATACATGGTCATAATCGTATCACCAAATTTTTAACAACCTCCTATTTATCAAGATACGATTGCTAAAATTCTGGAATTCTCCAACATGATACTAAATCAATGTTCAGCCACAAGCTACGTGTCGCCCAAAAATGATTTTCAAAAATGGTTTGAACCCACGATTCATGTCAACCATGTCGTGAAAACGAAGTTTACATAATCATTTCAACATAACTCAACACCCTTTCTCTCATACGGTTACACAACAATCATGCATAGCAATTACTGACGCTCATGGAACAGAAATAACTTTTGTCGGTACAACATTCAAAGCAGATAATTGGTGTACACCACCACCATATCGTGCATCGCCAATGTTCTACTGCAAAAGGGCCGATCATCAGAGACCAAAAGTTTCACGTCTATTCAAATGCATTCATCACATTGACGGGGAAAGTAACTTAACTAGCCTCCTCCCTTATCTGGCAATATAAGTTTTACCCCTTAGCATACATTTACATATCAATGCAAACTAGATCTTAAATCCTCACTAAGATACTTAACAAGAATCTTTCACATCAACAATTATCACCTATTCAAGCATAACACGATTTGCTGACCGCCAATCCATCGCCAGGATTAAATCCAGCTGGGACATCATTGAGCGTATCAAAGCAATGGTAAAAGCTCTACCATTTACCCCAACCGTACACTAAGACACCAGTATCGATAACTACCACCGGTACACTAGGTGGGGTGGATACAACTAAGTCGAAAACAATGACTCTGTGTACAATCTCAGTTGGTTCACACATTCAACAAATATAAGGAGTGTGTCACTCCCAAATTAAACAACACTAGAAGGAAGACCTGTCACCATGCCATTACCTCTCACCAGATCATCAACACCTGACGTCCCTGCACCACTCGGGGTAACCACCCGACCATGGTTCCTTGCCCCCTCAGCATGAATGACATTAAGTCTCTGATCTAGCTTGGGACAAAACCTTTTAATGTGCCCCAACTCCTTGTAGTGGAAACATCCATTTCCCGATCTCGGGCATGTACTCCCATAAGGGGGTCTACCACATTTGTTGCACATGGGAGTAGAAACCCATTCGGTAGGAACGGTAAGTGGTCTAGACCTTTGGAAATTTCGGTCATGATGTACGGTAGTTGCCGCATAAGGTTTCCGGTCATCTTCCACTCTATCTTTACCTCTCCCTTGCATATGGTTGCGTTGAGGTCCATAGTTCCGGGGAGAAATTGTTTTGGGCGTCGCCACCTCAGCCGCCTTCAGATTATCCTCGTACATTCTGCAATTGTTGACCAAAGTAGCAAAATCAGCAATCTCCTGATGTCCTAACATCCTTTTTAGCTTGGGCCTTAAGCCCGATTCAAATTTAGAGCACTTGGATCGTCCGTCCACTTCCAACTCAGAAAAAGGACAAAACCGGGCCAATTCCTCGAATTTAGCCGCATATTCCCCCACCGACATATTTCCCTGTTCCAACTTCAAGAACTCCATTTCCTTCTTTCTCTTCATATCAGGAGGGAAGTATTTATGAAGGAATTTCGCCTTGAATGTACTCCAGGAAATCAATTGTCCTTCCGTCTCCATTTGGCGTCGAGTAAACTCCAACCAGTTCTCGGCCTCCGTCACTAGCATATAAGTGGCATAGGTCAACTTTTGAGCCTCCGAACAGTTCATGGCCTTGAAGATCCGCTCCATTCCCTGAACCCACTCAATGACAGCATCAGGAGCAAATCCCCCGTGGAACTGATTGGAAGAACGTTGTGTTGTGGAAGATATCAATTCCATAGCGCTTGTAGTACTTTGTGTTGTGGAAGATATCAATTCCACAGCGCATGTAGTACATTGCGCTGTTGAGGGTATTAGGGAGCTTCCTTTTTTGTTGTTAATAGGATGTTCTATTCAACAGCGTATGTATAAATTGCGTAGTGGAATAGACCATATACAACAGCTAATGCTATAATTTTAACTGTGTATATATTCTTTTCAACATTGCAATTTATTAGATTCGCTGTTGAATACATCACAGTTTCATATCAAAAGCGCATACTGTAAGTTGCGTTGTTTTATTTGATGTCTTCAACAACACTATCTTAAAAAAGCGCTGTTGAATAGCATGTATCCTAAATCTAATTAGATAACCAGACATCACACAACTGAGACAAGAAAACAACAAATTATCAATACACAAAATGCACTGAACAAAAAAAAAATACATAAACAACTACAGAGTATAAAATTCATATAACAAAATAAGGCACAAATTGAACCAAAACAACTATTTATATTTAACAGAACCATAACACAATGTATATTACAAATTGAACCATTACACATCAGTTTTAAAAGAATGTACAAAATTTGACCAATTATCCCTAATTTGGTTGATTTGTTCATCTGTATATGTTTCTACATTAAATTGGACTTCAGTTGTGCCTTTGGTAATGATCTCCTTCATGGATTTAATCACATAATAGCCGCAATCTTTGTCATTGTCTTGCAAAGGGTCTACAAATAAAATCAGGTAAATAACCATGCATGCATAATTGAATTATGAATACATATAATTGTTTGATGAGATGAGTAATGTCAATACCTTAACATGAGTCAATATGATGAGTGATAAAGATTTAAAACGAATATTTTGGGCTTTATATATATTTATTGCCCTAAACAATAGAAAATAATATTTAAATGAAAGTGATAATGAAAATGTAACAAAATTTACAAAGTTTAAATGAGTAGTCCACTTACCTAGTAAACAGTTCTTTCATAGAGGTGTACTTGTTCGGATCGCCGTATTTTATTGAGTCATAATAGAACAATTGCTGACTAATCCGATTAATGACAACCAAAACCCAATTTTGCCTAAGAAAACACATAAATGCATATGGTTAGGAAATGTTAAGCAAAAACATAGTAAAAAACAATTAAAAAATGATGTTTACCCGGTTAGCATCGTTTAACTATACGTTGTTGAACATATGTTTTAACTTTTCAAACACGCCAAGTTGCACCTGCCAATAATGGCTTTAATTTCACCCCTTACTCATCATAGTTATAAATTGAACAAAACTGAAAATGTAAGCTAAATGTTAACAGTACGAAAAACACAATAAACAACTGAAATTGTAAATATTAATTGATATTGAATGTTGTATATATTGAAAATTAAATGAAAATTACATTTTATGTATGTTTATTACATGGAAACATTAATATACAATGAAATCCTTATGTTACAATCTATATACATTAAAATCCTTAAAATATATATATGTAATATTTTACAACTTACACTCTGTACATATAAATCCTTAAAATCTATACATATAATCTATTACAATCTATTCTCAAACAAACATCTAACTTGACTGGAGAGCTTGACAATCTTGATTGCTGAATTTTCCAAATATCTGCATACAGAATTTTCCAAATAGGAAATAAAATAGAATTGACAAATATAAATGTTTATCATTGGTAATTAATATCCAAAATAGTAATTAATGTCCAGAAAATAACAGAAAAAAAGACAATAAAACAGGGAAAAAATTAACATGCATGCATCAATATTGTTCAATCAGAAAATTTCTAGATCTGTTTCTTCACTGTCCAAAATAGAATTAAGAAAATCAATATACTTTTGGTCAGCACCCCCTGCAGTTGTGAATAATTCCATGAAATAATATTCATAAGATTTAATGAATAATGGCTTTTAAACATTATTACATATTCAGTAATTACAAACAGAAAAAATGAATCACTTCTCCAATATTGATCCATCTTGAAAGATTAGTTTGTAAGGATTTTTAGAAAATACATATAACCTATCATTTGACACAACATCAAAATTTTCAAGAATATAGTTAATTCTTTGTCTAAGTTTATTTGGCAATTGTGGAATATAACTCTCATTCACAATAGCCTTACTTTTATCTGCAACACCCTTAATTTCACTCTTTTAAATTATAGTATCAGTCCTAGGATTCTCGCCTGGGCGAGAAAGGCTCACCTGGGAGGGTGAAATCCTGGGCTATACTGAAGGATTCTCGCTTGAGCGAGAGTGGTCTCGCCTGGGCGAGAAAAGTGACATATTGGACCTGTCGAGGCTGTAAGATTCTCGCCTGAGCGAGAGGATCCTCGCTTGAGTGAGAGATGCCTCGCCTAGGCGAGAGTTACCTCGCTTAGGCGAGAAGGTCAAATCTGAGTTTTTAAAATAGGCGGGATTTTCTCGCTTGAGCGAGAAAGGGCTCGCTTAAGCGAGAACCCGACGAGACAACATTTAATGAGAAACCCCAAACACATTTTAGGGTTAAGAATTGAAGAGAGGTGATAGAAGAGAGCTTTTCCAAGGGCAAGGAGTTTTGATACTCATCCAAGAGCTTGAGAAAAGGTAAAACTCTTGATTCTAACTGTCTTCTTCTCTTTAAAACTCATTTTGGGTATGTTGGATCTCTTCTCAAAATGTGAGAAACCATGGAAACTCATCCTTTTGAGTTATGGTTCGTTTTATATGGTTTTTTCTCTTGTAAACTCTTGGTTTAGAGTTAGTATTTTGAAAATGGAAAGAGTTTGTGGGTTGATTCATAAAAACCCAAAAACCCTAAAGTGAAAACGTGGTAAAAGGGGAAAATTAGTAAAATGCTAGAGGTAGAAGATGAGTTTACCTTCTAATGTTAAAATATGAGATGAATATGCATGTTTTATATGGTTGTATACTTATGATGAAAGTAGTTTAGAAACATTGAAAATGTGATGAATATCTTGTATGGTTAAATAATGAAATATAAGTTGTTTATGTGATGTTGGAAACAAATGACTAACATTGTGTTATATGGTGGGAATATGGAAATATCCTAAAGTTGGCGGTGGTGTCGGTGGAACTTGTGAATTTACCAGGAACCAAACCTAACACTCACCGAGGTAAGGATAAGTCTTTATTTGTGCATTTGAAATGGAAAATGTGTGTATTTTTGAGTTATGCAATGATTTAGTTGTGAATCACGTATTTAGTATAAACATATATGGGTGTGTTTATACTAATGTGGGCGTGGATTTACGGGAAACGATTTATGGTGAAATCAATGAAAATGAAATATATTTTTAGCCGACCATGAATGGTTAGCGACTCTGGCTTGAGTATATAAGCAAAACTCTGGCTTGAGTATATAAGCAACACTCTGGCTTGAGTATATAAGCAAAACTCTGGCTTGAGTATATAAGCAAAACTTTGGCTTGAGTATATAAGCGAAACTCTGGCTTGAGTATATAAGCAAAACTCCGGCTCGAGTATATGTAGCGCGTTTTCTTTTAGGAGAAATGAGAATATGCTTTTAGCTAACTCTAAGGGGTGTAGCGACTTTGGCTCAAGTTATGCAGCAAAGCAAAATAAATTTCAAAAATGGTTTACTAACTATTTTCTAATGTGGATTATCTTATAATGATGTTTATTGAATTAACGACTTACTCCTTTGTGTGTTTGTGCTCATCATTGATAATCCCATTGCAGATAAACAGGTGACATGAGGGTGACTCATTTTTTGGGAGCTTAGGGAGCTTTATATATGGGTTCATTTAATTGCACTATTTTGTACATGAGTGCATATTTGATAGTTTAAAATATTGTGTAACTACGGATATATATTAGCTAACATGAGGTTGTAACTCTGGATATGTGTAGCTATGGGTATTTTGGAAACCCATAGCTAGTTGTATGCGGTAGTTACTGATCTGCATTAATACGAATTATGTTTTTCTATCAAATGATTATGTATGTCATTATTGATTCATGGATTGAGTGTGAGGAGGGAAGTGAGATTTTGAAGTAAGGTTATTAAATTGGTAATGTGATTTATGAGTAAATGCATGGAATTGAATTAAAATAAGAAAAAAATTTCAAGGGTAGAATTTGGGTCCTTACATTATCCCCAATTACATAAACATATAATATGATGGGTCAAATGAAATCAAAAATCACAAATGAAATTTTTTTAAATAAATAACTAAAATATCTCACGATAAATGAAAAAAAAAACACAAGGATCTCCACATATTTCCATCCGATGAAAAATAGTTTTAAGTTCCAAGTTCAAAATCCATGAAGTATTCTTACAAAATAGATCAATATTTATGATGAACTTCATCTTCTTTCAATAACGTAGTTAGAATGAAATCCTTAAGTATAATTAACATGTTGAATATATAGACTCAAAGATTTATGGGAAACTAATATATTTATTGCTTCGTGCAAGAAATTGATATCACGAAGCAAAACGAATTCTGGGGTTTCGAAAATAATTTAATACACGAGAGAATGTTGTTTAGAAATTGTAAATTTTTAAAAACCTATCTAATAGACAACGCATGTTTTAGAAAACGCTGTATAAGATATCAAATCCACAGCACATACCTACGAATGCGTTGTAGAAGAGTTCCATTTTTCTAGAATGCGCTGTTGAAGAACCGCTTTTAAAGACATTTTCTGGCATAGTGTCTAACATTACTATTAAATTTTGATATTAAATTTTTATTAATCATTTAATTCAACGAATTTTTATTAATATTTATTTTTATTAAAGAAATTACTTAATAATTCAAAGAGGCTTAATAGATAAGAGACAACATTGCTCGTGAAACGTCTTTTTGTTCAAGAAATAATAGAGGTTGTATTATTGACCATAACTACTTCTCAACTTGAAACATAAATTAAGATACGACACTAGTCTCGACTTTACAAAATTCCCATATTAAATTTTAATTGATGTATTTAAAGGATAATTTTAAATTTAATCAATAAAACTTTTTTAAATCATTAATTAAAAAAGTTAAGAGAAAGAAAGACAACATTGACTATGAACGTCCTCTTGTATCAGAAGATGATTGAGGAAGTACCAATGATATTGCATATAAGGATACGTAGGACTAAGATAAACTTTTGTGAGATAAAAAAATATATTTTTTATAAATAAATTTATTTAAAGGTATAAAAATTCATGTTGTCATCGAGGGTACCGTTTTAATACGAGCAGACGTGATACTAATACCTTCCTCACATAATCGACTCTCAACCCCACAACTCTTGTTTAAAGATCATATTATCCATTTTAGACATATTTGAGAGTTTTCTATGTTTTCACTACAAAAAACATAGTGGCGACTCCAAATCTTATGGAAGGGGTTGAAATCAAATTCACCTCTTCCTAAGTCGCAGAGCCGGTATTCCAACTAAAAATTGACATGTGACAGCTCGCGACTCTGCTGGGGACACTTCCCCTAATAGAGTCAGACCCAAAGCCATTAATCACATGGACTCGAATACCATTATATTTTAATTTTTTTTGCTTTTATTCTTTAATTATAAATGTTCACCTCATTCACCATTCTATGTACACCTTTTGGGGTGGGAATTTAGTTTTTTCAATAAAAAGGTTTATATGCTTCCTCACACACATCACACTACATTTGATTTTGCACAAACATATGTCCTAAACTCATGTATTAGAGATTAGGTTTGAGATAGTAGGAACATCTACTTTAACGATGTTGGCCTAGCGTCATATATTGTATTAACGGTACGGACCGCTCAAATTGTTACTGGTATTGTGAGTTTGCGGCTTTAGGGGCTAGCTTCCTTTCATTTCCAACCTACAAAATTTGGGTTTCCTTTCTTTAAAAGACTGGATGTAGTATGATAACGTAGAAGTCTAGAGCTTTTAATGAGTCTACTTTAAAACGGGCCTAATACATCGCCATAGAGTTGTGACCTTTAGACTCGAAAACATTGTAAATGTAGGAGCAAGAAGACCATTTTAGAGACATAGAAACAAAAATATATTGTTTTATTAAATAAATTTATTTAAGTGTATAAAAGTCCAAGTTGTTAGTGAGGATACTGTTTTAATAAGGACGAACATGGTGCTAATACCTTCCCCGATTCTTAATTAACTGTCAAGCTTGGAACTCTTATTTAAAGACCATATTATCCATTTTGGGGACAATAAAGATTTTTCAAAGTTTTATTTCTTTAGGTCAAAGTGTAAGGAAATTCATATTAAAAAATGAGTGAAAAGCTGGAGATGAGTGATCTTTTGGATAAACTCATCTGCATGAAGTTTAAAGGCAAAAGGAGCATAAGGGTGTTGATCGTCACTCAAGTTAGAGCTTGGTGAGGACTTGCTTGTGCACTTGGTTTTGATCTCACTTGCTACATACTTTGGACAAGTAGAAGTTATTTAAAACATTCAGAAGGACTAATGGTCCCTTTGTGTGTATAAGGAGGAGAGAGTGCAGAGAGATAATATTGAAAGTGTTTTCTTGGCTATAACCTTTTAGAGTAAGAAAATAAAGAATAATAGTGTTTCTACAAAAGAGTCTTCTAAGAAAAAGAAATGAAGGAACAATGATAAAATCACTTGTTACTTCTATAATAAGAAAGGACAACCAAGTGAAGGGTTTCATGTGGAGTTAAAGGGTTGCTACTCATATAAATATCACTATGAAAGATTTCATGTGGATTTGACAACCAAGTGATGATAAAAAAATCTTCTTTGTGGGCCATAAAAAACATGTGGTACAAAGCTTAACATAAAGATTTCTCGAGGAAATTGAGTTTTGGAAGGAAGAAAGCATAAATAATGTTGACTTTGAGTAAGAAATTGTTACTAAGAGTGACAAAATTCGTGTATCTACTATCGTTCAATGATTAGCTCCGCTCCGGTAATAGAAGATAATATTCAATCTTCTATTCATGATAATATTCCAGAACAAGACAATAACAAAGTTTTCTCAACTACCTATAGAGTAACCTCAATAACCTCAAGTGGTAGTGGTGTCATTAAGGAGATTCACTTGAGAGAGGACAAATGTAATTCCTCATGATTATATTGTATTTCTTCAAGAACATGACGACAATATTAGTTTAATAGAGGATAATCCAATAAACGTTTATTAGACTATGCATAGTTCTAACTCTCAAAAGTGGATTAATGCTATGAAATATGGGATGAAGTATGTGCATGATAATGATGTTTGGGATCTTGTCGAATTACCCGAATGCGTGAAACCTATTAGTTCTAAATGGATATTTAAAATCAAGAAAGGTTCAAAGAGTAATAAGCCATAAGGTGCGAAGAATTTTGAAAAGAAAGATCATAGGAGAACTTCTTTTGTGTTAGGTATTTTGATAAAGTCCTAGATAAATTCGACATGAAAGATAATAAGCCATAAGTAGCCTTTATAGCTAAAGGACAAAAGTTTAGTCACAAACAATACCCCAAAATGACCTTGAAATAAACAATGTGCACTTAACTTTACACATGTCCCAACATAACATTGGTCGTTGGAGTGTTAGGCATGTAAGGACCCAATTTCCACACTTGAAATTTTTTCTTTGATTTTAATCCTTTACACTTAATTTCCCATGTTACATCATATATACATTTCCTTTAACCTTTTAAGTCATTCATTTCACTAATTATCTAATAACTCTAATCATACAATTTCGATTTCATACCATGCTACCTTTAATTGCAGAAAAACATAATTCATATTACTATCTCCCGATAACTATTGCATACAACTAGCTATGGGTTTCCAAAATACCCATAGCTATAAATATCCGAAGTTACAAACATCCAGAATTACAATTATCCAAGTAGCATTTAATTAGTCATAATACAAAATGGCAAAATAAGGGAATCCATGTTTTAAGCTCCTAAAGCATCAAATGAAACATCCTCAACTATCATGCTTACCTGCAATGAGATTATCAATGGCAAATACACACAACATACAAAGGAGTAAGTCATTAATTTAATAAATACCATTATAAGATAATCCACATTTTAAAGGGGTTAGTAAACCATTTTTAAATTCATTTTCGCTACATAACTTGAGCCAAAGTTTGCTAAATCGCTTGAGCCAAAGCTTGCTACATAACTTGAGCCAAAGCTTGCTACATCGCTTGAGCCAAAGCTTGCTACATCGCTTGAGACAAAGCTTGCTACATCGCTTGAGCCAAAGCTTGCTACATCGCTTGAGCCAAAGCTTGCTACATTGCTTGAGCCAAAGCTTGCTACATAACTTGAGCCAAAGTCGCTAACCAATCATGGTCGGCTAAAAACGTGTTTTCTTTTCAATGATACACCATCAATTCATAAACAACAATTCCACGCATTTTCTCAATACGACATGCTAGTTAAAGACTTATCCTTACCTTGGTGAGTGTTGGGTTTGGTCCTTGGTAACTTTGCAAGTTCCACCGACACCGCCTCCAACCTTAGGATCTTTCCTCATTCCCATCATATAACAACAATGTTAGTCATTTATTCCAAATAACACATAAACAACTCATATTGCATCTTTAACCATACAAGAGATTCACACATTTTCAATGTTTCCAAACTACTTTCATTAAAAGTTTCCAAACATCTAAAACATACATATTCATCTCATATTTCAACATTAGAGCACATACTCATCTTCTACATCTAACATTTTACCCATTTTCCTCTTTAACCACATTTTCATTTTAGGGTTTTGGGGTTTTCATGAATCAACCCACAAACCTTCTCCATTCTTTGAATACCAACTCTAAACCAAGAGTTTACAAGAGAGAAACTAAATAAAACGAACCACAACTCAAAAGGAAGAGTTTCCATGGTTTCTCACATTTTGAGAAGAGATCCAACATACCCAAAACAAGTTTCAAAGGGAGAATGAGAGTTAAAATCAAGAGATTTACCTCTTATCAAGCTTCTAGATGATTCTCAAGACTCCTTGCTCTTGAAAATGCTCACTTCTCTCACTTCTCTCCAAGTTCTAACCCTAAAATGTGTTTGGGTTCCTTATTTAATGTAACAGCGTCGGGTTCTCGCTCAAGCGAGAAAATCCCGCCCATTATAAAAACTCATATCTGACCCTCTCGCTCAAGCAAGGATCCTCTCGCTCAAGCGAGGATCTTACAGCCTCTACAGCTTCAGGGTGCCACTTCTCGCCCAAGCGAGACAACTCTCTCTCAGGCGAGCCAACTCTCGCTCAGGCGAGAATCCTTCAGTATAGCCCAGTATTCCACTCACCCAGGTGAGCCACTCTCGCCCAGGCGACTCCTTTCTCGCTCAAGCGAGACTTCCAGGATTAATACTATAATTTATAACCTTAAATTCAGGGTGTCACAAGGCATATATTTAAGTAACCTTGAAATGCATTATTTTAGGGTAGACAATTGTGTGATGTGTGACTTGAATAGAATAAATGTATAAATGTTCACTTATCGGAAATCTAATAGTTTAGAGATCATTAGATACTTTGACTTTGATTATGATGGATGTCAACAAAATAAATGCTCCACATAGCATTGGCCGTTGGAGTGTTAGGCATATATTGAAGTATCCTTCAAATGCATCATTTTAGGGTAGACAATTGTGTGATGTGTGACTCGAATAGAATAAATGTATACATACTCACTTATCAGAAGTCTAATAGTTTAGAGATCATTAGGTACTCTAACTTTGATTATGATGGATGTCCAGACAATAAATGCTCCACATATATGTATATTTTTATGTTGGTCGGAGGTGTTGTCTCTTTGAAATATACTAAATAAACACTTATAGTTCCTTTAACCATGAATCTGGAGTTTACGTCTTGTTTTGAGACATTTGAGAATGTAACATAGTTGCGGAATTATGTCACTGGCTTGTTGTGCTGTATTGCATTGAAAGACCATTGAAAGTTTACACTAACAATAACCATGTAGTTCTTTATTCCAACAATAGGAGTTCCAAAAGGTCAAAATTTATTGACATCAAGTTTATGATTGTTAAAGAACATGTCCAAAATAAAGATATTTCATAAAACATATAGGGATAAATCTTATGGTAGTTGGTCCATTAGATAAGGGTTTGATAGCTAAGGAATTTCCGGAGCATGTTGTTCATATGAGTTTTGCTCCTTTTGATACTGCCTTAATTTAGTGGGAGTCTATATATTTTATATTTTACTTTGTACGTCTAAGGATATTTTTCTACATAATAAAGTTAATGGTTTAGGTAAAGTCTGTATGTAACTAATGTGCTACAATTAAAGACTATGAATTGATCTCATTAAACACTAAAGAAGGATCAATTGGAGATATACATGTTTGAACTCACATTGCATAAAAATTTCATGACACTCATATCCATATTTGATCTATGGCATCGATAATATTAACATGGTGAGCATCGTGGATGAGACATACTTGATTATGATGAAGGTAATGGTAATTTCGTAGTTATTATATAAGAGGAACCATATTGTAATATAAATACCAATACACATAATATTCATTCATGTACCAACTACACCTCAATTGAACAATCTAATCATAAACTTTCTTATGCGTATAATGTAAAATGAGAAAATAGTAGGGGGTAATGTAACGATTCTTTGTACTATAAATACTTAGATCATGCATGTCTTAATAGTGATAGACTTTTGAAATAAAGTAATTATAATAAATATGAATAGTAAATGATATTGTGAGAATATAAAAAAATTATGTCAATAATATATAAATATTAAATTATAGAAAACAATATATGCGTTATAAAAGTTTTTATATTGTCATGTATTGTGAACACGTAACTTTGTCCTTCCTATTTTTACATAATTAAAAAATAAAAAAAATTGAAAAGGACATTCTAGAAATATTTTGTGTTTTTTAGAATCACTTTAACCATTTATGAGTATTACAATGTTCTTAGTGGAATTTTTTTTAATTAATTCATTAGACCAAACTACAAAGTTAACTACAGAGAGACTAAAACGAGATAAGAAACATACACAAAAAAATCAATAAGGAAAATCTCAGTTTCAATATAAAATTCGCCACAATCTTTCCCAACGCTTGCTGTGTAGCCTTTCTATCTGCCATTTAAGATGTATCACATCGTGATCAAGTAATTTCTTTATTTTTATTTACTCATTTCATTTTTATTTAATAAAAAGTAATATATCTAATATCTTTTTATAAATAATAATAAATATTTTTTAATAATTAATGAATATTTTAATAATAAATTTAATAAAAAATAATAAAAATTGAGAGTGTATGAAAACAATATTTCAAATAATATTATTTTAAAGGGTGTATGCGAAAGTTGCGACTCATACATTATACTCCAAATCTAGGTTGAGAAGCGGCCATGATCATGAGTAGTGTTTGTACTATCCCTCTAGTCACGGGAAATGTTTATAGTCAATGCTGTCTTTTTTCTCTTAATCATTTAAAAAAATTGTATTCATTAAATTTTAAATTATTCTTTAATTGCATTAATTAAAATTTAATTTGGGAATTTAATAGTAACATGGAGACTTATTTCTTATCTTAATTTATGTTTCGAGTTGAGAAGTTATTTACCATTAGTTACTACATTTGTTATCTCGCGAAGTAGAAAGACGGTTCACGAGCGACATTACTCTTATCTATTAATTCCCTTTCAATTAATAAAGTAACTTTTTAATAAAAATAAATATTAAATTATATTCTTCTAATTAAATTATTATTTAAAATTAATAAGAGAATTTAATAGTGATGTTTAGAGCTCATGTCATATCATATTATCTGCTCCAAGTTGAGAATTGGTCATAGTAAAAAATAACGCATTTGCTATCTCTAGAATCAGAAAGACAACTCATGACCAACGTTGTATCATTTATATTAATTCTATTGTTAATCAATTTAAATAGTTCTTTTGCATAAATATTAATATTACTAAATGCTTTTTATTAAATAAAATTTAGAATTTAAAGAGTTGTTATAATTATTATTGTCTATTTCATTTATATTATTGGGGTTGAGAAGGGATCATGATCTCTAGTATTGTCTCTGTCATCTCTCGAAATAAGGAAATAGATTTATGATATGCTTATTTTCTTTAAGCCTTAATTAATAAAATAAATCAATCAATTAATGAATTTTCAATCGAGCACTATATAGTTTTTATTTCTCGCACCTAGAGATACATTGGAGTCCGATAAAATCTTTTGAGACACCCTAATAAAAAATATTTATTTTTTAATAATGAAATATTTAATTGAACAACTTTGAGTATAAAATTCCATGCAATTAGAGATGGTACTCTTATAATAGTGGCACACAAAATATTAATTTATGATATAGTGACAATAAATATGAATACCAAATGATATAGTGACAATATAAAAAATTTATGTTGAATATATGTAGATATTAAATTATAGAAAGTCGCTTTACTCATTTATGAATATTACAATATTTTACTCTTAGAATCACTTTACTCATTTATGAATATTACAATATTTCACAAGATTTTATAAAGTCGCTAATAATTTTTTACCGGACTAGGAGTTTCATAAATATTTTTTAGATGTCACCAAACAAATTTTATATTCTTTGATTCTTAGCGGATTTTGTATAATTAATTCATTAGTTAAAAATCATTTAATATCAAAACTACAAAGTTAATTACTAGAAGTAGAAGGAACTAAAACGAGATAAGAAAATCCACAAAAAATCAATAGTGAAAATCTCGGTTTCAATATAAATTTTTTCATTTTGAGATGTTAGTTTCCTAAAATTATGTGTGTCATAAGTAAATTATGTGGTATCACTGTTCCTACTCATTCACACGTAGTCTTCCTTGCTTCCATTCTAGATGTACCACGTGGTTAATTAAAGTAATATATCTAATATTTTTTATAAATAATAATAAATATATTTTAATAATTAATGAATACTTTAATAATAAATTTAATTAAAAATAATAAAAATTGGATAGGTATGAAATTGTAAAGGGTCTATGTGAAAGTTGTGACTCATGTCTTATATTTTCTCCCTAAATAAGTTGAGAAGTGACCATAATCATGAGTAGTGAGGATGACAAAAATATTTCTGTTACATAAATATTAATATTACTAAATGATTTTTATTAAATAAAATTGAGAATTTGAAGAGTAGTCATATATCTATTATTGTGTATTTCATTTATTTTATTGGGGTTGAGAAACGATGATGATCATTAGTATTACCTCTATCATATTTGGAATTAAGGAATAATCTATGATATGCTTATTTTCTTAAGCCTTAATTAATAAAAGTAAATCAACCTATTAGTTAATTTTTCGAGAATTATATAATTTTTATTTTCATTGCACCTAGAGATACATTGGAGTACGTCAAACTCTTTTGAGACACCCTAATTAAAAATTTATATTTTTCAATAATGAATTATTTAATTGAACAACTTCCGGTATAAATTTTCATGTAATTAGCGAGAGTACTCTTATAATAGGGGCACACATAATGTTAATATCTTAATCAATATGTAATCGAATTTCGGATTCAAAACTGTAGTTTGATGACCTCGTTTTCAAATTGCACATAAGGAGAGTTGTCTATATTTTGTCCACAAAAAATATTGTGATAAATAATGTAATGATTGTATATAAACCTTTAAACTTCGTGATACATATTCCATTACTAACTTATTTACATGAATATTAATGTCTTCAATCTGTTTTTACTAAACATCATTGATAGTGAAATAGTTTATATATTATATATATATAACATGAGAAGAAATTCATTTACTCCAAAACTTAGTTCATATCTTAATCATCAATTTTAGAGAAATTCAATGGTTTATATCTACTCACTAATTCAAACTATTGAATTTTCCTATAATTAATGGCTAAGATCTGAGGTAAATTTAAAAAACTTAAATATATATATATATATATATAAAACTCAAACAACTTCATTTAAATCTGTGTTTCTGTTCTAACTAAGATGACAAAATCTGTAGCCTACAGTGTTGAATCTCTCTTCTTTACTCCAAACAGAGACTTTCTTATTAGTAACAATGATCATCAGGTACCTTTTTTCATTTGTCATTACCCATTTTATGGTTTCTCTTTCTGTTTATAGTGTCAAAATTGTAATTGCAATTTAACTTCAAGGCCTATGCTGTAATTCTGGAGTCATAACTTGAGGGCTTGTTTGTTTAAGCTTTTTTATGAAAGTAATGATAATTATGATAAAAACTTCCCTGAAACTTGCACATTTGTTTGATTAGGTCTTTAAAAAGTTGCAAGAATGTTTGAAATTTAGCTTTTTGATGAAGCTTTACTATTCAGCATATCAAAAAATTCACTTTTGCTTAACTTACTTTTGTAGAATCACTTTTTCACAACTCTAAATTCTAAACAAACGGGTTCTGAAAGATGGGTTGGAAATGGTTACTAGAGTTATAGGCTTAAACACCATCGGTCATTTATTCCTTTCTTGATCATTGGAAATGTAGTGAAAGGACTGGTTCCTCCATGAACGAAGATCAAATGTACTAAACTTTGTCTCATTCCCTATTCCGAAGCAATCAAAATGTTATTTTTGTTTTTAAAAAAATTCTTTTATTAAGTGACAATATGTGATTAGTCCGGGATAGGGAATGACACACTGTGGAGGAAAGGAGATTCTCGTCCTTCCTCCATTTCATCCCTCTTCATTTAAATCTAATGTCAATTCCACTAAACTAAGTGAGACCATAGTTTGCCTTAGGGGTGAGCGTGGGCCGGGTTGGGACGTGTTAAGGCCCCTAAATGTTGTTCGGGTCATTTTTATAAACCCAGACCCGACCCTAGATCCGATTAAATATAACGTATACTCATTTTATATAAAGTCTCCTAAATATTATTTATTATTGTGAATATGTAATTTGACATATAAAATAATATATGTGTATATATATTATTAAACATGTATATATGATGAAAAATTAGAGAATCAATGATATTTTCGACCAAAAAAGTATCATTACACTGTATATATTTGAACAGAGACACATACAAACATCGTGAGAAAGTGAAAATGGGACGGGTCGGGACGGGTCCTGTTTGGTCCCTACCCGACCCTAAATATTGTCTGAGTCTAATTTTTGAACTCGAACCCGACCCTAGACCCGACGAGACCCGACCCTTTTCAAGCCCGACCACGATCGGGCCATACCGGATGAGCGGGTAGGGTTGGGTCATGCTCACCCCTAGTTTGCCTATTATTGAATATTTGTGTGATATTGGATATTGCAACTCATATTGATTATGTCAAGTGGTAGCTATATTGAAGGAAGAATCATATGTACAATTGTGTTGGTCTAAATTTAAAGTGATATTTCATATATTTTGAAATTTATAGGTTAAAATTGATAGCTTGAAGGGAAAGAAAGTAGGTATATATTTTTCGGCATCGTGGTGTGGTCCTTGCCAACATTTCACCCCATTTTTGGTGGAGGTGTACAATGAACTAGCTCCAAAAGGTGAGTTTGAGGTCATTTTTGTTTCAGCTGATGAAGATGATGAATCCTTTAAGGCATACTTCTCCAAAATGCCATGGCTTGCTATCCCATTTTTTGATTCAGATGCGCGCAAAAACCTTGATGAATTGTTTGATGTGAAGGGAATTCCTCAGCTCGTAATACTTAATGAAAGTGGGAAAGTTGTGAACGATTGCGGAACTTCGGTTATCCGTGAGTATGGAGCTGAAGGATATCCTTTTACATCAGCAAGGATGCAGAATTTGAAGGACCAAGAAGATGAAGCTAAAAGAAACCAGACCTTGATATCAATCTTGACCTCTCCTATCCGCGACTTTGTTATATCTTCTGAAGGGAAGAAAGTAAGCTAATAACTTTATCTGTATAAGATAACACTTTCCTTTAGTTAATATTTATCTAAATCTAAGTTTCCACATTATGTAAATGCAGATACCGGTCTCTGATCTTGAGGGAAAGGTAGTTGGTTTGTATTTCTCATTGACTCCTGACAAAGCATGCATTGAATTCACTCCAAAGCTTGTAGAGATCTATGAGAAGCTGAAGGTAGAGGGGGAGGAATTTGAGGTTGTGATGATACCACAAGATGATGGTAATGATGGTGAAGAAGAAGAGTCATTCAAGGAATGGTTACAAAGTTTTCCTTGGTTATCACTGCCTTTCAAGGACCGGAGTTGTGAGAAATTGTGTCGGTACTTTGAGCTTTCGACCATCCCCACACTGGTTATTATTGGGCCAGATGGGAAAACTCTTCATTATAATATTGTTGAGTTTATTGAGGAGCATGGGGTTGCTGCATGCCCTTTCACTCCCGAAAAGATTATTGAGCTCAATGAGATACAGAAGGCCAAGGATGCATCTCAAACCCTTGAGTCAATTTTGGTGTCCGCAGACAAAGATTTTGTCATTGGGAAAGATGGGGTGAAGGTAAAAAATTTGAACGAATTAGCAATAGATTCCTTTGAGTAGAATGCTTCCTTGTTTCTTTATTTTCCTACCCTCTCTTTGATGTGATATTAACAAGTTCACATCTATTTCATGTCAGATTAAAGTGTCTGAATTAGTGGGGAAGAACATCCTCCTCTACTTCTCGGCTCGCTGGAGTTCTCAATGCACTGAATTCCTACCAGAACTCATCAAAGTATATCACAATATTAAGGCAAATGGCAATGCATTTGAGATCATTTTCATCTCAGATGACGAAGATCAAGCCTCTTTTGATGGATACTTTGCAGAAATGCCGTGGTTGGCACTTCCCTACGATGACTCAAGGGTAGCATTCCTGAATAAGAAGTTTAAGATATATGGCATCCCTCACCTCGTGGCCATTGGATCAAATGGCACTACTATCACACAAAAAGCTCGAGGTCTGGTTTCACTTTATGGGACAGATGCTTATCCTTTCACCGAGGAGAGAATAAAAGAAATAGAGGCGGAATATGAAAAGACAACGAAGGGGTGGCCTGAGAAGGTGACATATGATACACATAAGCATGAGCTTGTGTTGACTCGACGATCGATTTATACATGTGATGGTTGTGATGACGAGGGAAATATATGGTCGTACTATTGTGATGAGTGTGAGTTTGATCTTCATCCAAAATGTGCATTTGAGAAGGGGAAAGGAAGCAAAGATGATGCCAAGGAGGAAAATAAATCCAAAGATGGATGGGTTTGTGATGGTGAAGTTTGCTTTAATGCTTGAAAGTCTATGGTTATATTTTGGTGATTGATGTTTATTAGGCATCATCTTCTTATGGTGCCAGTTCAAGCCTTTACTTATATGTATTGTAAGTTGTGAGCTATGTATAATAATTTGAATATTGCATGTGTTATATGAATGATGATCTTGAATATATATAGTAATATATGCATTTTTTGTAGTGATGTTGAGAATATTGTTATGTGATTAGGATTACTCACAAAGTCCCAAAGATATTGTTAAGCTTAATTAATTATTCTTAAACATTATTTAATTTAATTTAACTATGAAACGAAATCAGGATTGAATAACCATATAAACATAAAACATATCATAAGATAAATGAGATTGAAATTAAGATAAGTAGATTATTTTCGAGGTAACCTCTTGACTTTAATGAATATTTGTTATCACAATCCTCCCATGAAATTGTGGGGATGGTCCACCAAATTGGAGGTCATGTTCCCTCTCAAGATACAAAACCCGCATCCAATTGAAGACTATACCTAGTCTCGTGGAATATGATTCAATTGGATCTCTTACTCGGTGTTGCATCTTGATTTTCAGTTACGTGACTTTTTTGGGGTTCTCATTGTACTTTTTGAAGTTAAAATGTAGAAAACTCTATTTTAAATGAATGATTTGGATTTGAGAGTCAATTATCGAGTAAGAAATGTATTTGCACTTCGTCTCTCCATTCTAGATTGTACCATACTAATAACGTGGATAATTTTATACGCTTGTTTAAATATTTATTATAAAGATGAAAAATAATTTTTTATTTTTTTGTTATATCTAATTAGATAGTATCTTGCTTCTATGTATCCATATGAGCAGTGTGGAATCAAGATTATGTGTTCTTATTAAAAAAAATGTTTATGGTTGTGGTGTATTTTAATTATTTTTTGAAGCAGACACGACATAGCACGACCCTCTAAAGGATGAGTTAAAGACAATACGTAAATATTTGTAAACTTTCCTCTATCCTTGTTGTATTTATTATTTTTTACATTTTATAATTAATTAAGAAGATACTTACTTTATTTTTAAGAGCAGAAGAAGCAGCATAATATGATTGTCCAAATGATAATTTGAGAAAATGAGATAATACCCGTTCTTGATGGATATTACCGATTAATCCTAATCGTATCCCCGAAACCGAATGATTAGGACATTGTTCCGAAACCAAATGTTTATGCCCATACATAAACCCTAATGGAACAATCCTAATCCAGACCGAAGAAAACCCCAATTGGTTTCATAGTGAAGAAGAAAACGCATACCTTGGTTAGCCATTCCGAATGCTCCGAGGTATGTGGGTTGTAGGATGTTCTGGTTGCTAGAGCCTGATGGTTTTCCGTTCGCTCCGCTAGAGGGGAATCCAGAGAGAACGTGAGTCTTGATGTTCCTTAAGTTTTTGTCAAAGTGAGAACTTGGCTTGCCTTATGCCTTTTCCCTTTTCTTTATATATTGGTTTTGTGACATAAGTCACATATCCTCATAAACCAACCCTTATAACATCAGTTACTCAATAAAACCCGTTGCTCTGCAACTGGGGACCATAACCCATAAAGGTAACACTAACGGTTACCACTTAAGTTGCAATATTCTAATTCAGTCCCTTCATCAAATTAGAAATTGCCCGAAGGTATCTACACTCATAATATTTCATGACACATATGCCCTTAGCCACCAAATTAATCCATAAGACCATTTTATATATATTGGCTAAATACATAATGGCTATAACACAATTATAGAATTATATTTGTGACCCATAAATTGTTAGAAATTCCAACAATCTCCCACTGGTCACATATATGATTCACCGTACGTGTTATCCTTATTGCGCGCTTAATATACCATTATGTCATAGGCATACCCAAATTATCCCGTCCATTAGTCCCGTCTCTGTATCGAACCACAGTGAACTTCGTCATATCAATCATGACTAATTCAACAATGATCACCTACTTTGACACAACCAAATGACATAGATACATCATGAAATGTGTAGCATGAAAATCACATGAATATGGTCTTTACATGTCAATTTTCAACTGATCCTACTTTACTTTAGTGAGATCCTTAATTACCTTATTGTACAAAGCATAATGACAGAATACCAAACTGAATGATTAATCAACTGAAGTTTGAATACAAAGTATTCATACATAATACTGAAATTCCATAAAACATAAAAGTGTGTACACGTTCTAACTCCCACTAAACCAAATGATCCTCACATTGTAGAACACCCATGTGAGCAGTATGCTCATGAAAGACCTTGGGTGTTATACCTTTTGTAAGAGGATCCGCAATCATGGAGTTAGTGCCTAAGTGTTCTATGGATAGCTGTCCGCTTTGTACTTTCTCCTTAACAACTAGGAACTTTATGTCGATGTGTTTCGACTTTGCTGTACTCCTATTGTTATTGGAGAACAACACGGCTGACTTATTGTCACAGTATATCTTTAGTGGTCTTTCAATTCCTTCCACAATCCGCAGCCCAGTGACAAAATTTCTCAGCCATGTCGCCTGATGTGATGCCTCATAGCATGCTATATATTCTGCTGCCATTGTGGATGAAGCCACAAGAGTTTGCTTGGCACTGCGCCAAGAAACTGCACCACCTGCTAACAGATATACATAGCCCGAAGTGGATCGTCTGCTGTCTTGGCATCCCGCAAAATCGGAGTCAGAATACCCAATGATCTCTAATTGGTCTGATCTCCTATATGTGAGCATATAGTCTTTTGTTCCCCTTAAGTACCTCATGACCTTTTTGGCTGCTTTCCAGTGATCCATTCCTGGATTACTCATATATCTGCCTAAAACCCCAACTATGAACGCTATATCCGGACGCGTACATACTTGAGCATACATTAGACTCCCTACAGCTGATGCATAAGGGATCTTTTGCATTTCCTGAATTTCCAGATTTCCTTTAGGGCACTGATTGAGACTAAATTTGTCTCCCTTAGTAACTGGAGTATCCATTGGTTTACAATTCTGCATGCCAAATCTTTTAAGTACCTTTTCTATATAGCTCTTTTGTGATAATCCAAGAATACCCTGAGATCTGTCTCGGTGTATCTGAATTCCTAATACAAAAGAAGCTTCACCAAGATCTTTCATTTCAAAATTACTAGAGAGAAATGACTTGGTTTCCAACAAGGTACCCACATCATTTGTGGCAAGCAGTATGTCATCCACATACAAGAGCAAGAAAATGTGCTTGCTCCCACTGAATTTGTGATACACACAATCCTCGACTGAATTCATCTCAAAACCAAATGAGAGAATCACCTCATGAAATTTGTGGTACCACTGACGAGACGCCTGTTTTAGTCCATAGATGGATTTTGTCAATCTGCAAACCATATTCTTTGGGTCTCCCGACACAAAGTTTTCTGGTTGCACCATATAAATCTTTTCATCAATGTTTCCATTGAGAAAAGCTGTTTTGACATCCATCTGATGAAGCTTCAAATCATAATGAGCTACAAGAGCGAGGATTGTCCTAAGAGAGTCTTTCGATGATACCGGAGAGAAAGTCTCTTTATAGTCAATCCCTTCCTTTTGAGTAAAACCCTTAGCTACAAGACGTGCCTTATACCTTTCCACATTACCTATAGAATCCCGCTTGGTCTTAAAAATCCATTTGCAACCAATGGGTTTCTTTCCTTCTGGTAATGGGACAAGTTCCCAAACTTTATTGTCTTGCATGGATTTATACTCCTCTTTCATTGCTTCAATCCACTTTTCCGAATTGGAACTTTGGGTGGCTTCCCGAACGTTTGAAGGATCGTTATCCATAACTCCATCACCCTCATGTTCCAGGAGAAAACAGATGTAATCATCTGGAATTGCATTCCTCCTTTCTCTAGTGGATCTACGCAAAGCTATAGGCTCTTGCAACTCTTGTCCATGTTCTTGAGGAATTTGAGTTTGTCCTTCATGAATTACTAACTCATCTTGAGTAGGGAGAGTGTCTTGAAGAGGTTCCAAATTTGCTTCATCAGAAGCAACTATATGAATCGGATCTGGAATTGATACCGATTCTTCCTCTAAGACAAAGTTTCTTACCTTATCTTCCCCTTCAAACTCAATATCCTCAAAGAACGTGGCTGTACCCGTCTCAAATATGGATCTTAAATTTGGATCATAAAATTTATAGCCCCTTGATTTTTCAGAGTAACCAATAAAGTAGATGCTCACTGTACGGGAGTCCAATTTCTTTTCATAAGGCCTATAAGGCCTTGCCTCAGCTGGACATCCCCACAAATGAAAATGCTTAAGACTAGGTTTTCGCCCAGTCCAAAGCTCATAAGGTGTTTTGGCAGCCGCTTTAGTTGGTACTCTATTAAGAATATAAGCTGCAGTCTTAAGTGCCTCTCCCCAGAGTGACTCTGGTAAGGTAGAATGACAAATCATACTCCTTACCATATCCTTAAGAGTCCGGTTTCGTCTTTCAGACACACCATTCATGCTAGGCGAACCTGGCATAGTGTACTGTGGGACTATACCACATTCCTCTAGGTATTTGGCAAAAGGCCATGGACGTTGTTCACCTGAACCGTCATATCTACCGTAGTATTCACCACCACGATCAGATCTGACGCACTTTATCCTTTTGCTGAGTTGATTTTCAACTTCAGCCTTAAAAGTTTTGAACACGTCCACTGATTGGGACTTTTCATGAATAAGAAAAATGTATGCATAACGAGAATAATCGTCTATGAATGATATGAAATAATGTTGACCATTCCAGGAAGCCGTAGGGAATGGCCCACATATATCCGTATGTATCAATTCTAAGACGTCCGAAGCTCTATATGCACCAGTTTTCGATTGTTTGGTCTGTTTACCTTTTATGCATTTAACACAAACCTTATGGTCTGTGAAGTCAATGGAATCCAAGATCCCATCTGACACAAGACGCTCAATTCTCTTTTGAGAAATGTGACCTAGGCGCTTGTGCCATAATGCACCTGAATTATTATTATCAATTTTACGTTTAGTACCACGTGATTCCACATTCAAGGTTTCGCTATAATCAGCTATAGTATTCAACATATAAATGTTATCATTTATCATAAGAGTACCAGTTCCAACAATATTTGAATTTAAAGACAATTTAACCAAATTGTTTCCAAATGAACAATAATAACCAAATTTGTCCAAATAAGAAACAGAAATTAAGTTCCGTCTAAAAGACGGTACAACAAAGGTGTCTTTCAAATCCAAATAAAATTCAGTACTTAATAATAACCTAAAATGTCCTATTGCTTCAACTTCTACCGATTTTCCATCGCCAACGAATATGTATCTTTCAACAAAATTAGGCTTTCGGTAGTTCAAGCAACCCTGTAATGAAACACTGATGTTAGAAGTTGAACCGGAGTCTAACCACCAAGTGTTTCCAGGTACTGAAGTTAAATTGACCTCAGAACAAACCAAAGCAAGAAATGTACCTTTCTTAGCACGCCATGCGTGATACTTTTCACATTTCTTCTTTAAATGTCCAGATTCTTTGCAAAAGAAACAAACAGTAACCTGTTTCTGCTTCTTTTGCACTGGACCCTTTTCAGCTTCATTCTTGGGCTCCATAATCATTTTCCTTTTGCCCTTGTCTTTAGAGGTACTAGCAAAATGGGCACTTTCTGTCCTCTCTTGCTTCATCCTTTCCTCTTCTTGCACACAAAATGAAATGAGCTCATTAAGAGTCCATTTCTCCTTTTGACAGTTATAAGAAATCTTAAACTGACTGAATTGTGCAGGAAGAGAAATTAAAACCAGATGGATGAGCAAGTCTTCCGACATCTCAAGCTTAAGAGCCTTCAGCTTTGAAACAATGTTGGACATTCCCATAATGTGTTCCCTTATATTTTCCTTGCCTTGATACCTCATGGAAATCAAGTTCTGTAACAGAGTACTTGTTTTCGCCTTATCGCTTTTTGCAAAGCGCTTTTCTATCTCAGCAAGGAAAAATTTGGCACTTGATATCTTTTCAGATACAGTACCCCTAAAGACTTCTGGAATGCCGCGCTTAATGATCATGAGACACATGCGATTGGAGCGCTCCCACCTCTCATAATCCTTCCTCTCTTCAGAGGTGCTGGATTCCAAAGGAGGAGGTGGTTGCTCTACCCTTAATGCATAGTCCAGATCCATGCAGCCAAGAACAATTTCCATGTTCTCTTTCCAGTCCTCAAAATTTGTTCCATTGAGGACCGGGACCGAATTCAGATTTGCAGATATAGAAGCAATAGATGGTGCTGAATAGAACAAAAGACAATATATTAAAACATGCTCACAACTCAAAATTATCAATATGCTATAAACAACGGTATGTCCCAATCAAGATACCTAGCGCACTATTAATATCAAGTCTTTGGACAGTAATATTAACTGCAAGTGGTACTCTTGTTGCAATGATCAACATTGATAATAAGACATGTCAACTGACGAACCCCTCTTTGGATTGATTCATCAGTCACATGTATAAAACTGAATAATTATCACATGTTTATCATCGCCAGTGTGTATGATCTTCGGCCAAACATTAACTTTCCTTTGGGCCAGCTAACATCCGCATGAATAACCACACACACCAACATCTAATATTCCTTATGAGTTATATCCATGAAAGAGGTCACTTTGGCGACATTCCACTTCAATTGGCTCACTTGAAATAATAGACAACTTAGCGGGTAACCATATCATAACCATGTTCAATGCATAAAGATACCAAAGCCCCAAAAAATTTACTTGAAAAAGACCCCAAAATTGTCCCTGAATCTCGCTTGAGCGAGAGAGGTCTCGCCTGAGCGAGAGGGGTCTCGCCTGAGTGAGAGGAGTCTCGCTTGAGCGAGAGCCCAACTCCTTTTGTCGTAGCTACTGCCTCAACGTCGCTTGAGCGACAGGTTTCTCGCTTGAGCGAGAACCCAAACATTTTGTCGTAGCTACTGCCTCAACGTCGCTTGAGCGACAGGTTTCTCGCTTGAGCGAGAACCCTTCGTCTACCCGAGGGTTTTGACGAAGATGGAGGTTCTCCATCGGGTTTTTTCGCAAAATTCACCCCAAAACAGCCAAAAAATGCATTATGATTGCTAATGTTTCAAAATAATGTTATAGCAATCATCAATTTTGCAAAACAAAACCCAATTTGGGGAAAACATGAATAACATCATACAAAAAACCCAAATTTCACATATGAACCAAATTGGGGTGGCTCTGATACCACTTGATGGATATTACCGATTAATCCTAATCGTATCCCCGAAACCGAATGATTAGGACATTGTTCCGAAACCAAATGTTTATGCCCATACATAAACCCTAATGGAACAATCCTAATCCAGACCGAAGAAAACCCCAATTGGTTTCATAGTGAAGAAGAAAACGCATACCTTGGTTAGCCATTCCGAATGCTCCGAGGTATGTGGGTTGTAGGATGTTCCGGTTGCTAGAGCCTGATGGTTTTCCGTTCGCTCCGCTAGAGGGGAATCCAGAGAGAACGTGAGTCTTGATGTTCCTTAAGTTTTTGTCAAAGTGAGAACTTGGCTTGCCTTATGCCTTTTCCCTTTTCTTTATATATTGGTTTTGTGACATAAGTCACATATCCTCATAAACCAACCCTTATAACATCAGTTACTCAATAAAACCCGTTGCTCTGCAACTGGGGACCATAACCCATAAAGGTAACACTAACGGTTACCACTTAAGTTGCAATATTCTAATTCAGACCCTTCATCAAATTAGAAATTGCCCGAAGGTATCTACACTCATAATATTTCATGACACATATGCCCTTAGCCACCAAATTAATCCATAAGACCATTTTATATATATTGGCTAAATACATAATGGGTATAACACAATTATAGAATTATATTTGTGACCCATAAATTGTTAGAAATTCCAAATAGTTCTTTCCTTCGTCCTTGTTGTGTAATATGATATATCTATTAATTCTATTAACTATATAAGAAATATTTATATTATATAAGTCAAACGTAGTGTAATTATCATAAGTAATTTTCAATTTCACGTTTTGTTTTTTAACATTATTTAATTCTACAAAATTGTACTCATTGAACCAACACATGAATTACCATTCTTAACTTAAATTAAATATTATAACAAAGACAAAGAATTATAATATACAAAATATACTTGTAACGACCCGATTTTCTACCATTGAAAATTTTTCGTTTATTTTAATCATTCCTTGCATACAGTCGTCACTTTAATTAAAAACTCTCAAGACTCACTCTTTGAAAATACTCTTTACCCTATCATATTATCATACAAATTTATGTTGCGGAAAAACCTAATTCATTCAGATAGCATTTACCACATACATCCAGTTATGGGTTTTCCAGAGTTATAACGTCCATAACTACATGTCTCCATATTATCCTAATCAGATTACATTTATCCCAAAATACTATCAAATCAACTACAATGTCAAATAGCAATAAAGACAATCGAGTAAATAAACACAAAAGCTTTCTAATTGAGCTTCATCCTCAAAATCCTTCATTTACCTACAATGGGATTATCATGAACAACACACAAAACAAAAGGGAGTAAGTCATTAGTTCAAAAACTAACATCATATGATAATCCACATTTCAAATACGATTAATCTTTAATATAATTCGTAAACACACATGCGTAATTGTAAACATTCATATTATCTTCCTTTAATTTCCACTTTACTCATATTCATCCTATAGTATATATATCCCATAATATTTATTCTATAGTATGCATATTTCGTTCGTTCGACACATCATCCTTCTCATTATTCATATCCACCCTATAGAGTATATATCCCATAATATATATCCTATAGCATGTATATTACTTTCATTCTCAACATCTTCCTTTTTATCACTCATATCCACCCTATAGAATATATATTCCATACTATATATCCTATAGCATGCATATGACATTCTTTGCGACATTCTCATTTCTCGTCATTCATATTCACCCTATAGAATATACATCCCATACAATATATTCTATAGCATGCATATGACATTCTTTGCGACATTATCATTTCTCGTCATTCATATTCACCATATATCGTATTCATCAATTTCATTTCCTATACCACATCGGGCATACCGAGTTATTACCCCATACCACATCGGGCATGTCGAGTTATTACCCCATACCACATCGGGCAAGTCGTGTTATTACCCCATACCACTTCGGGCAGGTCGAGTTATTACCTCATACCACATCGGGCAGGTCGAGTTATTACCCTATACCACATAGGGCAGGTCGAGTTATTACCCCATACCACATCGGGCAGGTCGAGTTATTACCCCATACCACATCGGGCAGGTCGAGTTATTACCCCATACCATATCGGGCAGGTCGAGTTATTAACCCATACCACATCGGGCAGGTCGAGTTATTACCCCATAACGTATAGGGCAGGTCGAGTTATTACCCCATACCACATCGAGCAGGTCGAGTTATTACCCCATACCACATCGGGCAGGTCGAGTTATTACCCCATACCACATGGGGCAGGTCGAGTTATTACCCCATACCACATTGGGCAGGTCGAGTTATTACTCCATACCACATTGGGCAGGTAGAGTTATTACCCCAAACCACATCGGGCAGGTCGAGTTATTACCCCATACCACATAGGGCAGGTCGAGTTATTACCCTATACCACATAGGGCAGGTCGAGTTCACAATAATCACTACCATTCCCGGTAGGACACAATAACAGTCCGCTACCACTCCGGGTAGGACACAATAACAGTCCACAACCACTACGGGTAGGACACAATAATAAACCACTACCACTTTGGGTAGGACACAATAACAGTCCACTACCACTCCGGGTAGGGCGCAATAACAGTCCAGTACCACTCCGGGTAGGACACAATAACAGTCCGCAACCACTCATGGTAGGGCGCAATAACAGTCCACTACCACTCCGGGTAGGACACCATAACAGTCCACTACCACTCTAGGTAGGGTAACAACAATAAACCATTACCTCTTCGGGTAGGGTAACAACAATAAACTTACCAACACATTTCCTCTTTCACATACCTCGTTCACATCAGTGAATATGAATTAGAGACACTTATCCCTTACCTTGGTGAGCGTTGGGGATCGGTTCCGAGTAACATTAAAAGTCTCCTCCTCGATTTCCTCCAACCTTAGGATCTTTCTTCATTTTCACCAATAATAACAATGTCAATCATTTATTCAAAATAACACATAAATAACTCGTATTTCATCATCAAATACACAAGGGATTCATATATATTCAAGATTTCCAAAACTACTTCAATACAAGTTTCCAAACATCTAAATATACGTGTTTATCTCATATATCAACATCAAAGCACAAACTCATCATCCACATCTAACATTTCATCTCTTTCTCTTTATACTCATATTCTCATTTTGGGGTTTTTTGGGGTTTTCATGAATAACCCACAAAACCTTTCCATTCATCAAATATCAACTCTAAACCAAGAGTTTACAAGAGAAAAACAACATAAAACGAACCATAACTCTAAAGGATGAGTTTCTATGGTTTCTCATGTTTTGAAAATAGATCCAACACACCCAAAACAAGTTAGAGAGGAAGAAGAAGAGTTAGAAACAAGAAGTTTACCTCTTATCAAGCTCTAAGATGAGTCCTAAGGCTCTTTGCTATTGAAAAGCTCTCTTCTCTCTCTTCTCTTCAAAGTTCTAACCCTAAAATGTGTTTGGGGTTTCTATTTTAAAGAGCAGTCGTCGGGTTCTCGCTCAAGCGAGCCCATTCTCGCTCAGGCGAGAAAATCCCGCCTTTTTAAAATTTCAGATCTGACGCTTTCGCTCAAGCGAGAATCTCACAGTGTCAACAGCCCCAAATTGCCATTTCTCGCCCAGGCGAGACAACTCTCGCTCAGGCGAGAATCCTCCAGTATAGCCCAGGATTTTACCCTCCCAGGGGATCCTTTCTCGCTCAGGCGAGAATCTCTCGCTCAAGCGAGACTTCCAGGACTGATACTATAATTTTAAAGACTAAAATTTAAGGTGTTACAATACTAATTCTCTAAAAACAAAATATATAAAAAAAATTGAATATTATCATATAATGTAGTTCAACATGGATAAAATACTTGTCAGACACACTAGTAAAAAAATAATGTTGCACTCATTGGATGTACATGTATCCCCAGTACAATTAATATTTTCCCTCTTTCTTTCCAACATTTAAATATAAAAATAGGTTTTTATATAAAAAAAACGTTTATGACATGTCAACAGTAAAAATTAAATATTAAGCAAAACACGGTAAGACTTAAATATAACTAACTCCCGTCACCTTCTAGGTTTTAAATTATTAAGCAAAACATTATTTATAAATTGAAAAAATTGTACAATTTCACCTCCTTACTTTTTTTAGTAGTCTATTTAGAGTAAATTACACCCACACTCCTTAAGTTTTAATGAAATTACACAAATCACATCTCTCTTCTTTGTCCTTACACCACACCCCTCTCTCGTACACAAATCACCTCTAGTTTTATACATATATTACAGTGACTATCACTGCATGTTTTAAAAGTGTAATATTTTAAAGAAAAATGTGTGATGAATGTAATTAAGTTAAACAAAATATTTTATACTGTGTAACACTTCAAATAGTACAAAAATCAGTGTTTCTTTATTATTTTTGTGTCATTACAAAATACATTAATAATTTCAAAGAAATGTTTAAATAACTCTTATACTATTTTATAACGAGCCAAATAATGAAGACGCATTGACTTTTATATTATTTGAATTTGTCTACACAATATACAATATTTTTTTAATTAATTACACACGTCACACATTTTTTGTTTAAAATATTACACTTTTATATCATGCAGGGGTAGTCTGTGTAACATATGTACAAAATTAGGGGTGATTCGTGTAAGGACAAAAAAAGGAGGGATAATTTGTGTAATTTCACTAAAACTCAGAGGGTGTGAGTGTAATTTAGTCTACTATTTACTATTACTTATAAGAATTACTACTTAACTCTATAAGAAAACAAGTTCTTAAACTTTTAGTTGTACATATCTCAAAGTTTTGTGATACTTTTCTCACTCAATTTTAGTCATTACATTTCAGATTCTTTGAAATTTAATTTTCCTCATTTTTATTAAAAAACCATATTCAGAAATGAAAAAATCATTTAGTTTTCTATAACTTTTAAATATTTGTTTTAAATTAAAAAAGACTCGGATATAGTATAACAATTTAGTTTCTGTTGAATTAGTCAAAATAAATGAGTGCTTTATTAGGGTCTGTTTTATTTTGATTATGTTAATAAATCCTATTTATTAGAATATTACAGTTTCTTTTTCAAGTCAGTTACATTACAGGAGTGGAAGATGTAAGGATTATTATGTTATATTGTCTATGTAAGGCCATATAAGTCAGTGCTTTGTTTCTGAATAATAAAGTGTTTTGCAGAACTCCAATCCTAGTTTTTTTGTTCTTAATATTCATCAAATTTGACCTGATAAGAAAGAAAGGAAAGAGAGTGAAAGGGTTATGGCTACGGAAAGCAATTTTGTAGAGCCTGCAATCCCTAAGTTTGATGTTCATTATGATCACTGGTGTATGCTTATGGAAAACTTCCTTCGATCCAAGGAATATTGGACTTTAGTTGTGAATGTAATACCTATTGCATCCAATAGAGGAGAGTTAACCGAGGCTCAATGCAAACTGATTGAGAAGCATAAATTAAAGGATCTTAAAGTCAAGAATTACTTGTTTCAGGCCATAGACAGGACAATTTTGGAAACTATCCTTGTCAAGGATACATCAAAGCAGATTTGAGACTCCATGAAGCAAAAGTATCATAGATCAACAAGGGTGAAGCGAGCACAATTGTAAAAATTGATAAGAGAGTTTGAGATTCTACAAATGAAGGAAAGAGAAGGAGTAGACGAGTACTTTGCTCGTACTCTAACCATTGTTAAAAAGAAGAAGATACATGGTGAGAAGATGAATCATGTGGTTATCATTGAGAAAATTTTAAGGTATATGACCTCAAATTTTGACTATGTAGTTTCTTCATTGTAGGAATCAAATGATTTGGACACTCTAACGATTGATGAACTATAGAGCAGCCTCTTAGTCCATGAGCAAAGAATAAAAGTACATGAAGTGTAACACCCCGAATTTTAGTCTTTAAAAATTATAGTATCAGTCCTGGAAGTCTCGCTTGAGCGAGAGATTCTCGCCCGAGCGAGAGATTCTCGCCCGAGCGAGAGATTCTCGCCTGAGCGAGAAAGGATCACCTGGGAGGGTGAAATCCTGGGCTATACTGGAAGATTCTCGCCTGAGCGAGAGTTGCCTCGCTTGGGCGAGAAATGACAAACTGGGGCTGTTGATACTGTGAGACTCTCGCTTGAGCGAGAATCCCTCGCTTGAGCGAGAGGAAGCCTGTTGGGACTGTGAGATTCTCGCTTGAGCAAGAATCCCTCGCTTGAGCGAGAGGATCAGATCTGAAATTTTAAAAAGGCGGGATTTTCTCGCCTGAGCGAGAATGGGCTCGCTTGAGCGAGAACCCGACGACTGCTCTTTAAAATAGAAACCCCAAACACATTTTAGGGTTAGAACTTTGAAGATAAGAGAGAGAAGAGAGCTTTTCAAGAGCAATGAGCCTTAGGACTCATCTTAGAGCTTGAGAAGAGGTAAACCTCTTGCTTCTAACTCTTCTTCTCCCTCTCTAACTTGTTTTGGGTATGTTGGATCTATTTTCAAAACATGAGAAACCATGGAAACTCATTCTTTAGAGTTATGGTTCGTTTTATGTTGTTTTTCCCTTGTAAACTCTTGGTTTAGAGTTGATATTTGATGAATGGAAAGGTTTTGTGGGTTATTCATGAAAACCCCAAAATGAGAATATGGGTATAAAGAGAAAGAGATGAAATGTTAGATGTGGATGATGAGTTTGTGCTTGAAGGTTGAAGTATGAGATGAACATGTATGTTTAGATGTTTGGAAACTTATATTGAAGTAGTTTTAGAAATTCGGAATATATATGAATCCCTTGCGTATTTGATGATGAAATACGAGTTATTTATGTGTTATTTTGAATAAATGACTAACATTGTTGTTATTGGTGAAAATGAGAAGAGATCCTAAGGTTGGAGGAAATCGCGGAGGATACTTTTAAAGTTACTCGGAACCGATTCCCAATGCTCACCAAGGTAAGGGATAAGTGTCTCTAAATCATACTTGCTGATATGAATGAGGTATGTTAAAGAGGTAATGGTTTAAATAATACGTCTGTAGTTTATGCAGTATGTGGGAAAATGCGTGGCTTTTCTGTTATGGTAAATGAAAGTAATATTATTGGGGGAGAACTAATGGGAAGATGACTCAATGAAAGTAATATTATTGGGGGAGAACCAATGGAAAGATGACTCAATGAAAGTAATATTATTGGGGGAGAACCAATGGAAAGATGACTCAATGAAAATAATATTATTGGGGGAGAACCAATGGAAAGATAACTCAATGAAAGTAATATTATTGGGGGAGAACCAATGGAAAGATGACTCAATGAAAGTAATAATATTGGGGGAGAACCAATGGAAAGATGACTCAATGAAAGTAATATTATTGGGGGAGAACCAATGGAAAGATGACTCAATGAGAGTAATATTATTGGGGGAGAACCAATGGAAATATGACTCAAATGAAGTAATATTATTGGGGGAGTACCAATGGAAATATTACTCAAATGAAATCAATATTATTGGGGGAGTACCAATGGAAATAAGACTCGGAGTAACGAATGTCGTATGCATGTTATAGGATACATAGTATGGGATATATATTCTATAGGGTGAATATGAACGAAGAGAAATATGAATGTCACATGAATGTCATATGCATGCTATATGATATATAGTATAGGATATATATTCTATAGGGTGAATATGAATGAAGAGAAATGTGAATGTCACATGAATGTCGTATGCATGCTCTGGGATATATAGTATGAGATATATATTCTATAGGGTGAATATGAATGATGAGAAATGTGAATGTCACCTGAATGGCGTATGCATGCTATAGGATATATAGTATGGGATATATATTCTATAGGGTGAATATGAGCGATAAAAAGGAAGATGTTGAGAAAGAAAGTAATATCCAGGCTATAGGATATATATTATGGGATATATATGTTATAGGGTGGATATGAATAACGAGTAAGATGATTTGAATGTTTTCAATTCTGTATGTGCATTTACGAGTTATAGTAAAGCTTAATTGTATATGAAAGTGGATTATCATGTGAAGTTAGTTGCGAACTAATGACTTACTCCCTTTTGTTTCATGTGTTGTTTATGATAATCCCAATTGTAGGTAAATGAAGGATTTTGAGGATGGAGCTCAATTAGGAAGCTTTTGTGTTTAATTACTCGCTTGTCTTTATTGCTAATAGACGTTGTAGTTGATTTAATAGTATTATGGGATGATTGTAAATCCGTTTAGATTAATACGGATATGTGTAGTTATGGACTTTATAACTTTGGGAGACCCATAACTGGTTGTATGTGGTAAATGCTATTTGAATGAATTATGTTTTTCCGCAACATAAATTTGTATGATAAGATAATAGGGTAAAGAGTATTTTCAAAAAGATACTTGAGAGTTTTCAATGAAGGTGACGACTGTATGTAATAAAGGATTAAAATAAATGAAAAAATTTCAAGGGTAGAAAATCGGGTCGTTACATGAAGGTGATGAACAAGTTCTCAAAATTGCTTATGATGACAGATTTGGAGGTAGAGGAAGAGGATGAGGATCATTCAGAGGACAAGGTCGGGGTAGAGGAAGACAACCATTCAAAAAAGCAATTGTGGAGTGTTACAAGTGCCATAAACTAGGACACTTTCAATATGAATGTCCTAGTTGGGAAAAGAATGCAAACTATGCTGAAGTTAACGAAGAAGAAAATGAGATGTTGTTAATGTCTCATGTGGAACTTCAAGATTTTAGAAGAGATGATGTGTGGTTTCTTGATTCAGGTTGTAGTAACCATATGTGTGTGTATGGGGGGGGGGGGGGGGGTAATGGTTCTCACACCTTTATGAAAGCTTTAGACAATCTGTAAAGCTCGGGAATAATTCTAAGATGGCAGTCACTGGAAAAGGAAGCATTAGATTGGAGGTTAGTGGGATAAAACATATGATCACAAATGTATTCTAATACCAGAGTTGGAAAACAACCTGCTTAACATTGGGCAACTCCAAGAAAAAGGTCTAACTATCTTGATCCAGAGAGGAAAATATAAAATGTATCATCTAGAGAGAGGCCTAATCATGGAGATAGAATGTCTGTGAATTGAATGTTTGTGCTTCCAGCCATGTAACACCCCAAATTTACCCTCCTTGAAATTAGGTAACAGTGCTGAAGATTGGGGCATACTGTCAGATTCTCGCTTGAGCGAGAGGATCTCGCCAAAGCGAGAGGATCAATGTTTTGAATTTGGAAATTCTGGGAGTCTCGCCCAAGCGAGGAATGAGTCGCTTGAACGAGAGAAAGTCTGGGCAGGCTGTGAGATTCTTGCTTGAGCGAGAGAATCTCGCCCAAGCGAGAGAGCCCGTGTTTGGAACATTAAAATATCTTGGGTTTCTCGCCCGGGCGAGAGTGCCCAACTATAAAAAGAAAGAAAGGGTTTCACAAACCCTAATCTTCATTTTATTTTCTCCCATTTCACTCCCAACGGCGGCTCCCCATAGATTCCGACTCATTCCTCCTCTAAACCTAAAAAACACATCAAAACCTCTTCCTCTTGCTTCTTAATGGAACATTGGAAAGCTTTGGAGAGGAAAAAGCAACAATGGAGGTTGAAGGAGATGGAGGGAGATGGAGCTCTTTGCGGATCCATGGAGCTTACGCAACCTAAGGTGAGGGAGAAGACCATTGTGGTCTTAGAGTATTTCATTAGAGTCATCATCTCCGATTTCCCTCAAGAATCAGAGCATATTAACGGATAGAAACTCTTTTGGGAGTTTGTGGTCCATATGAAAGTCTTTATTTTATATGAGGATGTATTAGCCATAAAAGTTGAGATATATGTGTGGGGGAAAACCGTCTATTTAAGTAAATCGCAATATGTTCATTTATGGTAATACACCGTCATTAAAGATGGTTCTAACGTTACTGTGTATATGATGAAGAATATGTTATGCATGGTTTGTTTATGATAATGGTTATGTTGTGTGATAATGATGGTGTGTGAGATATTTATGGTCATAAGCATAAATGTGAATGTTGTAAGTGGTTGATTGTTATAAACATGTATGGGTGGGTTGTAACAATGAATATGTGATGAGTTGTGAATGTGTTAAAATGAATATGAGTATGTTTATCAAAATGAGTATGTTGTAAGTGGTTGATAGTAATAAACATGTATGGGTATGTTGTAACAATGAATGTGTAATGAGTTGTGAATGTGTTAAAATGGATATGAGTATGTTTATCAAAATGAGTATGTTGTGAGTGGTTGATTGTTATAAACATGTATGGGTGTGTTGTAACAATGAATGTGTGATGAACTGTGAATGTGTTAAAATGGATAAATGTATGTTTTGTGACAATGAAGGTGTTGTATGTTATTTATGGTGATAAAATAATGAGATGTCTTGTGTTGATTGTGTATGACATGGATGTGAGTGTAATGTGGAAACTGGACCTGCCCGATGTGGTAAGGGATTACTCGACCAGCCCGATATGGTATGGAGATTATTTGTACGGTGCATAATTGTTGAACGAGATCAAGGGTAAATTACTGCGGAATGTGAAAGATGTGAAAAGTGTATACTCGGAATGAAAATCATATGCATGTCATATGATATATATTATGGGATATATATCCTATAGGGTGAATATGAATGCTGAGAAATGAGTATATTTGGAAGAATAAAATATGCACATTATAGCACATATATAGTATGGGATGTATGTGTACTATAGGGTGAATATTGATAATATGTGATGAATAAGTATGCACACGAATTTCAACGAGAATCCCCAACAAGGGCTTACCAACAAGAATTTCAACGATGAGCTCATAACAATGAATTCAACAAGAATTTTACAACACGAAATTCTTCAATAAATTCACAGCAAGAAATCCAACAAGAAGTTTTCAACAAACACTTCATCCATAATTCTCAGCAAGATATTCAACAAGAATCTTTCACATCAACAACTATCACATAGTTAACAAACAATTAGCATAAATCAAATAGTTAATTCATACAAATTTCACAAAGAAGCACATAAGGTCATACCATAGGCCGCAGAGTTGACTCATGCTCTGATACCATACGATTTTATAACCAAAAAAAAAATTTACAACTTTATTCATGAAAGTGAAGTGATTGCTTATGGAAAGGTACCCCTTAGCCAATTTGGAAAACCTTATTGAATTTAAATATTAGTTAAGTTTCCTAATTCAAAATGCGGAAATAATCAATAATACCTTTTCATCAAAAACATGACATCACATTCTATTTTAATCCATAATTCATACAATTATCCTTTGTTTCAATTACAACACTGACTAAGGTAATCATGCTAATCTTATTGCATCTTTCGAAAGAGATCATTTATACAACGTAGTTACTTCAACATATTTCTCATATTATACACATTATACAAATACAATTTCGGAATACAAACATGACTACTCCAGTCTATACTCCCATCAGCAAACATCCACGACCCAACAGCAACATCCTGAACTCACATACAACACATAGACAAGGAAAGCAGAGGGAGTAAGAACCAACTACGGCGACCGTAGCGTGGAATTACATGGAGTAATATCATTAAAGTATAACAACCTATACAATCATCTAAAATCAATCATAGTAAACATATACCATTTATATACCAGTCAATACCTTAAACCACATAATGCTCACATATTCAATCGGTATAATCATCACATTTCACTTAGACAATTCAACACATCAGTACAACAAACCATAGGATATTTACTTCTTCAATTAACATCCTTTACAATTTCCTTACACAGTTTATCCAATTCCGTCTTCATCAATATTCCTATTACCATAGTTACTCACAAATACCCAATGGTACTCCCACACCCGAAGGCGGTACACTAATGTCAAAGCAATACAATACTTCCAAGACAATACAATACTCCTACGACAACCCAATATCTCAAAGGGCCAATCAAAATCCATACCACGAAGGCAGGTCAAAATCCATACCACGAAGGCAGGTCAATCATTGCTCAAAGAGCCAATAACACATCACCTTTAACATGTACATTCCTCATATCCCTCTCACAGTCAATCTAGTTTTCTACTCATATCCATACAACAACATCAATCACAATATAATATTTCCACTGCATTATTCTAACATCGCAACTTCCTCAAAACACAAGATACCACATCAATGTCATAAACACAATGTATCTCCTATCCCACCCCAATAAAACCACTCACAACATCATCATCACATAATATAATCATGTCCATTTATCACCAACAAGCCGCTCATCACAAAATCATTATTACAAACATACCCATATATGTTTATAACAAATAAGCGACTCACAACTTAGACATTTTCATAAACATACTCATCTCAACACTTAACATGTACATTCATACCACGAAGGCAGGTCAAAATCCATACCACGAAGGCAGGTCAAAATCCATACCACAAAGGCAGGCCAAAATCCATACCACGAAGGCAGGCCAAAATCCATACCACGAAGGCAGGTCAATCATTGCTCAAAGAGCCAATAACACATCACCTTCAACATGTACATTCCTCATATCCCTCTCACAGTCAATCTAGTTTTCTACTCATATCCATACAACAACATCAATCACAATATAATATTTCCACTGCATTATTCTAAGATCGCAACTTCCTCAAAACACAAGATACCACATCAATGTCATAAACACAATGTATCTCATATCCCACCACAATAAAACCACTCACAACATCATCATCACATAATATAATCATGTCCATTTATCACCAACAAGCCACTCATCACAAAATCATTATTACAAACATACCCATATATGTTTATAACAAATAAGCGACTTACAACTTAGACATTTTCATAAACATACTCATCTCCACACTTAACAACTCATCACACAATCATTGATACAAAGACACCTATATATGTTTATAACAAATCAATCATCCATAACACAGCATTATCATAAATAAACCACACACAACATATTATTCATCATATAACACATTAACGTTAGAACCATCTTTCATGACGGTGTATTACCATAAATGAGCATATAGCGTTTTATTTAAATAAACGGTTTTCCCGCACATATATCCCCACTTTTATGGCTAATACATCCTCGTGTGAAATAAAGACTCTCTCATGGGCCATAAACACCCAAAAGAGTTTCTATCCGTTAACATGCTCTGATTCTTGTGGGAAATCGGAGAAGATGACTCTAATGAAATACTCTAAGACCACAATGGTCTTCTCCCTCACCTTAGGTTGCATAATCTCCATTATTCCGCAAAAGAGCTCCATCTCCCTCCATCTCCATCAACCTTCATTGCTGCTTTTTCATCTCCAAAGCACTCCAATGTTCCATTAAGAAGCAAGAGTAAGAGGTTTTGATGTGTTTTTGAGGTTTAGTGGAGGGAAGATTCGAAATCCATGGGGAGTCGCCGTTAGGAGTGAAAAGGGAGAAAAGAAAGTGAGGATTAGGGTTTGTGAAACCCTTTCCTTACTTTTATAGTTGGGCCCTCTCGCCTGGGCGAGAATAGCTCGCTTGGGCGAGAAGTCCACGACATTTTAAATTTCAAAACACGGAATCTCTCGCCTGGGCGAGATTCTCTCGCTCAAGCGAGAATCTCACAGCCTGTCCAGGCTTCTCTCGCTCAAGCGACCACTTTCTGGCTTGGGTGAGATGCCTAGAATTCCTAAAATATAAACAATGGGTCTCTCACTCAAGCGAGAATCTGGCAGTATGCCCCATTCTTCTGGACTGTTACCCATTTTAAGGAGGGTAAATTTGGTGTGTTATAGATGAAGGGAGAAGCATAAGGCCTCCAGTTTGGATGGAAGATTATGTTAGTGGGAAGGGGTTAGATTTATCAGAAGAAGATGTTGACAATTTTGTCATGTTTGTTGCTGCTGATCCTATTTCATTTCAAGAGGCTGTGAAAATCATGAAGTGAAGAGAAACTATGGATTTAGAAATAAGAGCACTTGAAAAAATGAGACATGGGAGCTAACAACTCTACCTCATGGAGCTAAGAAAATTGGTGTGAAATGGGTGTTTAAAACAAAGCTTAATGAACATGGGAAAGTAGACAAATTCAAAGCATGACTTGTGGCTAAGGGATATGCACAAGAGCATGGAATTGATTATAATGAGGTGTTTGCACCAGTTGCAAGATGGGACATAATCAGGAAGGTGATTGCCCTTGCAGCACAAAGGGGTTGGAATATTTTTCAACTAGATGTAAAGAGTGTTTTCTTGTATGGTGAGTTGGCAGAAGATGTTTTTTGTGGAGCAGCCATAAGGTTATGAGAGGAAAGGAGAAGAGTATAAAGTTTATAAGCTCAAGAAGGCATTATATGGTCTTAAACAAGCTCCAAGGGCATGGTACAGCCGCATTGAATCATATTTTATGAAACAGAGGTTTAAAAGATGTAGCTTTGAGCATACACTCTTTATTAAGTCTGAAATTGGAGGAAAAATTCTTGTTGCTAGTTTATATGTTGATGACCTTATATTCACTGACAATGATTTGGAGATGTTTGATAATTTTAAAAGGTTTATGATGTTGGAATTTGAAATGAGTGATCTTGGTAGAATGTAGTACTTTCTAGGAGTTGAAGTCTTACAAAATGAAGATAGGATCTACATCAGCCAAAATAAATATGCTTAGGATGTGCTAGACAGATTTGGTAGCAATCCAGTTAATAATCTCGTTGTACAAGGTTCTAAATTGGTGAAAGATGAGATGAGATGTTAAGGTTGATAATAATGCCTTCAAGCAAATGGTTGGAATTCTTATGCACTTAACTGTGACAAGGCATGATCTGATGTTTGTTGTTAGTTTGATTAGTAGATTTATGGGAAGTCCCATTGAATTTCACTGACAAGCTTCAAAAATAGTTCTCAGATATGTGAAAGGCACTGTGAATTATGGGCTTTTGTATAAGATGGATGGAAATGAGAATTTGCTTGGTTACACTGACAGTGATTATGTAGGTGATTTAGATGATCGGAAAAGCACTTCTGGATATGTGTTCTTGCTTGACAGTGGAGCTGTAGCATGGTCTTCAAAGAAACAACCAATTGTAACTATATTCACTACTGAGGGAGAGTTTGTAGTTATTGCCTCATGTGCATGCCAAGGAATTTTGATGAGAAGAGTATTAGAGTGGTTTGGTCATGTTCAAGAAAGGAACACCAAAGTGTTTTGTGACAATAGCTCAACCATTAAGTTGTCAAAGAATCTTATGATGCATGGGAGGATTAAACATATTGATGTAAAGTTCCATTTCCTTCGAGACCTTACTAGAGATGGTCTAGTTGAACTTATTCACTGTTTTTCTGAAAATCAAGTTATAGATATTCTGACCAAACCTTTGAAGCTTGATTTATTCCTGAAGCTCAGAGAACAACTTGGTGTTTGTATGATAGCATAAGTAAACTGTTTGCAGACTACAAATCAGTTTAAGAGAGGAAATTGTTGAATTAGTTAAAATAAATGAGTGTTTGATTAGGGTTTGTTTTATTTTGATTATGTTAATAAATCCTATTTATTAGGATATTGCAGTTTCTTTTTCAAGTCAGTTACATTACAAGAGTGTAAGATGTAAGGATTATTCTGTTATGTTGTTTATGTAAAACCAATGTTATTAATATTATATCGGTAATCAAACCGGTAAGGGTACTCGTACAGTGGTGTGATGGTTTAACCGGTGGTTCACCAATTAAAACGCATACCAGTAAAGTTAGATATACATATATAATATATTAACATTAATATTGAAAAATCAATAAAAAAAATATTATTTTTATTTTCATTGAAAAATTAATTTTAAATAAAAATTGACTAGTATGACCGATATGGTTCAATTGAAAACCGGCAAGTATGACCAGTTTTTACCGATTTTGGCCGGTTTTTACCGGGATAATTGCATGACCGATATAATTATTGTATTGTATCAGTATTGGGACCAGTTTACTGGTTCAACCGGCCGGCACGAAACGATTTTAATAACTATATGTAAAACTATATAAGTCAATGTTTTGTTTCTGAATAATATAGTGTTTTGCAGAACTTCAATCCTAATTTTATGTTCTTAATATTCAACGGTTTCCTATTTTCATTAAGAATTTCAAATTTGAAATTAAAAAAATTATTTTGTTTTCTATAATTTTTTAAATATTTGTTTTAAATAAAAAAACTAAACGATTTCCCTATTTTCATTAAAAAAATCAATTTTAAAATTGAAAAATCCTTTGGATTTTCTATAGTTTTTGTAAAATGTTTGTTATCAATACAAAAAGGACTCAACAAAATCTACTTATCATGTTCTGTGGCAAATAATGATGTGTTCTCATAGTGGCCATTGGCCAAAACGTTACATTTTTGAAAGATGACTTAAACATGTTTCACCTAACCTTTTGTAAAAAAACTCTTCCTTTACATTTAATATTATTATTCCAAATTGAAAAATTGTATCAATACCTTCCATAAGAAATTATTCCTTTGCATTTAATATTTTGATTCTAATATGAAAAATGTATCATTTTCTATAGATTCTAAACTAATTTGAGAACATGATTAATTAGAAAAAATCAGTGTTATTAATACTGTACCGGTCATCAAACAGATAAGGGTACTGATACAGTGCTATAGTGATTTAATAGGTGGTTCACTAATTAAACTGCATACCGGTAAAGTTAGATACATATATATAATATATTAGCATTAATGTTGAAAAATCAATAAAAAAATAATTATTTTTATTTTTATTAAAAAATTAATTTTAAATAAAAATCGACCGGTATGACCGATACAGTTCAATTAAAAACCGGCCGGCATGAAACTGTTTTAATAACTATGGAAAAAATGATTTGTTTTGCATTAAAGTTTTTTATTCGAAATTGAAAAAAAAAAACTTTTAAATACGAATGGTACCTTTACTACATTAGAATTCGTATTTAACAACGATCATTCAATATTACTAGTTAGTAGAATGCTGTTAAATGTAAGGCGAAAGAGAATGAACAACGACCGTTGAAGCAAGAGATGATAAATGTAGTAGGCATATATACATTCAACAACGATTACTACAACGAACACTGTTGAATGTATGCCATACAGATTCAACAACACTTCGTGAAGCAAGCGTTATTGGTTTGCATAGATTCAATAACGCTCTTTGTAGTGAACTTTGTTGAAACTCGTGCCTTTTCATGATTTTTCATACCTTTTTAAGCAAAAAGTACATGAATATTAACATACTTTTTTTGTTATGATTAAATTAGGTAATTGATACATTTTCCAATCTCAAAAAGTAAGTTTTTCTAAAACTTACTCCACATCTTAACCATTAATTCTAGGAAATCTAATGGTATAGATCTACTCACTAATTCAACCATTGGATTTCACTAGAATTGATGGCTATGATGTGGAGTGAGTGTTTTAAACTTACTCTTGGAGTAAGTGGTTCCCCTCTCATATTAATAATATAAAATTCTATTTAATTAATATGGTAATATATGAATGAATGTCCAATTTATTTATTAAAAAAAATCAACAACACTCAACAATGTCTATTACATTTAACAGTACTTACTTCAATGAGCGTTGTTAAATGTCATAGGCAGAAATACATTCAACAACACTTGTTGTTGTAACACTCTAAATTTAAGTCTTTAAATTATAGTATCAGTCCTGAGATTCTCGCTTGAGCGAGATATTCTCGCCTGGGCGAGAAAGACTCACCTGAGAGGGTGAAATCCTGGGCTATACTGGAGGATTCTCGCCTGAGCGAGAGTTGTCTCGCCTGGGCGAGAAATGGCATTTTGGGACTGTTAGGACTGTGAGATTCTCGCTTGAGTGAGAATCCCTCGCTTGAGCGAGAGGGTCAGATCTGAGTTTTTAAAAATAGGCGGGATTTTCTCGCTTGAGCGAGAAAGGGCTCGTTTAAGCGAGAACCTGAAGTTGTTACATTAAATAGGGGACCCCAAACACATTTATGGGGGTTAACCTAGAGAGAAGTGAGAAGAGGGAGCATTTTCAAGAGCAAGAAGACTTGTGAGTCATTTAGAAGCTCGAGAAGAGATCCTAGAGTTGACGGCGGTGTCGGTGGAACTAGTGCAGTTACCAAGAACCCAACCCAACACTCACCAAGGTAAGGAGGAGTCTTTTAATAGGATATGGAAATGGATAATATGTGTATTTTCTGAGTGTGTATAACGATAAAGTGATGAATCGCTTAGTTATTATAAACATATATTGGTATGTTTATGATAATGGTATGCGTTGATTTACTGTTTACGGATTAATGATGTATCAATGAAAAGAAAATATGTTTTTAGCCGACCATAATTGGTTAGCGACTTTGGCTCAAGTTATGAAACAAAACTTTGACTCAAGTTATGAAGCAATACTTTGGCTCAAGTTATGAAGCAATACTTTGGCTCAAGTTATGTAGCAAAACTTTGGCTCAAGTTATGTAGCAATGCTTTGGCTCAAGCTATGTAGCAAAACTTTGGCTCAAGTTATGAAGCAATACTTTGGCTCAAGTTATGTAGCAAAACTTTGGCTGAAGTTATGTAGCAATGCTTTGGCTCAAGCTATGTAGCAAAACTTTGGCTCAGGTTATGTAGCATTGCTTTGGCTCAAGCTATGTAGCAAAACTTTGGCTCAAGTTATGAAGCAATATTTTGGCTCAAGTTATGTAGCAATACTTTGGCTCAAGTTATGTAGCAATACTTTGGCTCAAGTTATGTAGCAATACTTTGGCTCAAGTTATGTAGCAACGCTTTGGCTCAAGCTATGTAGCAAAAAAAATGAATTTATAAAACAAATGGTTTATTAACCACTTTGAAATGTGGATTATCTTATAATGGTATTTATTGTTTTGATGACTTACTCCTTGTATGTTGCGTGTATTTGCCATTGATAATCCCATCGCAGGTAAACAGGGTAGTTGAGGATGCTTGGTTCGGGGCTTTAGGAGCTTAGGACTCGGATCTTCTATTTTTGCTTTTTATGTCGAAAAACTGTTATTTGGATGATTGTATTTGTAACCATTTAACTTATTGATATTTTTGAGTAATGCTGGATATTAGTAACTATGGGTAATTTTGGAAACCCATAGTTAAACATATGCGGTAATTACCGATGAAAGTTATACATGAATTATGTTTTTCCGCAATATGAGATATATGTTAACTTCATGTACTGTAAAGGTGGTTTTACGAATTGAATTATGGGAAAATTAGAGTAAGATGTGGAATGTATGTATAAAAGGATTAAAATAAAGGAAAAAATTTCAAGGGTAGAATTTGGGTCTTTACAGTTGTAGTAAGCGTTGTTGAATAGGTATGACAACGGGCACGGGTAGTAGCTACCCGCTACCCGTTCTGAAATATGGGAATGATACCCGGACCCGCCCATACTCGCCCGGGTACCCGTGAGCGGGTATTTTATGGGTTTTTCTGGGTACCCGCGGATACAGCGGGATTTTTATATTATGATTGAATTTTTGTACATCTACAAATTTTTAATAATTTGAACTCAACCAAAATGAAAAATGATAAGACTGTTGGTTGGGATTAGTGTCACTCAATCTCATGCCTCCATCCCCAACTAAATGGCGTTTTATGATTGTTTGGTCATAGATCCATTTCATAGAAACATGGAAAGGAGCAGGATATATTTGAGAATAAAAGTGTTTCTAAATTGAGAAAATATTATGTATGAGTAAGTTAAAGAAACAAAGTAAAACACTAATATCAAAGATGAGGGACTTGTTGGAAGAATTGAAAGAGAGGTCACCCCTGAAGTTGTTTACGATCCAGAACACAACTAATAGTGAAGCTACAACATCTTTAATGACATGTTGATGTTGATGGAGTGACGAATTAGGGAAGGGAATGAGAAAGGAAAAGCGAAAAGGGAAGGGAAGGGAATGGATTAAGGATTTTAAGGAGAAGAAAATGGATTGGGAATTTTAAGGGGAAGGGGAGTAGGGATTAAATATTTGAGGGGAAAAATAATTTTGTAATTACTTCTTTTGCGGGTACCCGCGGGCACGGGTACCACAATACCCGCGCCCGCCCGTTGGTACTATGGGTATTTTTGAGAACTCGTTTGAAAAACCCGTGGGTACCCATTTGTGACTCGTGCCCGTACCCGAGCGGATTTTTCTCGAGGGTACCCGCGAATTTTTCTCGAGGGTACCCGCGAACACGGGTTTTTTGCCATCCCTACTGTTGAATGTCAAAACCAAACACATTGAAGATCACTCACCTCAATGAGTGTTGTTAAATGTCACGAGTAAGATGTATTTTCTTAAACATGCGAATTTACAGGTAATTGTGTGTTCCTAAACATACGAATGCACATGTAACATGTGTGTTCTTAACCATGTGGCAAAAACAATACTGAGCCGTGTGAATATACACGTAACTTACTAGTTTTTTACTAACATGTTGATTATTATTCATGTCATGCCTAATATCAATGTTGTTTTAGTGCCTTTTTATTTTCAAAATAGATTACCAATAGTTCTAATTTGTTTTTTTTTTGTCACTACTAAGATTAAAACACACAAAAGGGGAAAGATAAAAATGTAGAATTAGTACTTGATTTTTCAGAAATAATGGACTATCGTGCTAGATTTATTGATGAAATCCATATAGATATTGACTTACCTTAAGGGAACCAGCATGCGGATTGCAACACATAAATTTGACTATGCACACAAGGTGGTCCAGCAACTGAAAGAAGCTACAAATACATAGATATACCTTTTCTGTATATTTTTTGGTGTCTACATTACCTAATATTCCACTAAGGATTTTAACACATGTTATAAACAAAACACAGACAAATACATTAATCTGGTAATCATTTCTGGTTCCAAATGTTTTTTATGCCATTAATATTTAAATTTTGAATTTGAAAATAACTATAAATTCAAAAATCAAATACCAAGCAACTCTATAAAATCTCATTGCGTTACCTACGAATAGGTTAAAAAAAGTATTTGATTTTTATAAAATCACCAAAAATATATTTTTTTACATTTTTATTTTTGTTTAATTAAGAAAACGAAAATTAAGAGTTATTTGGCATGTGTTTTTAAAATGGAATCCTTACATAATAGGCTAATAAATAATTATTAAGTCACTTAAAATTCTTTTAAATTTTATTTAAAATAAAAAAATGAAATAGATACTCATTGGTCATTATTGATCCAATAATTATTTACTAAATCTTTTTAACACATTTTTTATATTATGGGAAAAAGTAAATTTAGGGGGAATAATTTGAAATTGAATCTCCACATTAATGAAAGCAAATAATTGCTTTTTTTTTAAAAATATGATTTATTTTATTTATAAAAGTGGCAAATTTGAATTGACATTTGAAGTGAAAGTTATAATTTTGTAAAATCAAATTTGTTTTGAATAATTGTTTGGCCCGAGTTGGACAAAATTGTATGTTAACAGTTGTCACTCTTTACTCATTGCTTATTGGATAGCATGCAAACTGAAGTTTGAGTGTTATCACGATAAGTAATAAATATAGAAATGAATGACAATTTTATCAAGGTATACTAAAGAACATACGTGGTGAGGTTTTGCCAGTTAAAGTTGTTTATTGTCTTTTTTTTCTGAGCTTAGCCTTTTAGATTGTGAGGTGTCGTATAATGTGTTGGTGAATCAAGATCGCATGTCGGTGTATTATTATAAGTTAGGGACAAAAGGTTAAAAATTTCACAACAGGTTCAGAGACATGGAAAGATTAAATTTTAAGCATATTAGGGTTGGGTACCTCGTAAACAAGAACATAGATCGGAATACTGCCGGATCTCAAAGAAATATATTAAACTCACATCAAACATGGGGGTCTTGGAAAATATAATTTTAGAACACGTGAGGGTTGAGATCATGGATAGATTGATAAAATCATATCAAGCTCAAGGATTTGGTAAGCAAGGATTTTAAAATGTGAACTTGGGTTGGTGTATTTCGAGATCTTGGAGAAATTGATTAAATTCATGTTAGACATTGGGCTTGGGGAATTTAAAAGCAAGAATTTTAAAACGAGAACACATGTTAATGTACTGCCGAATTTCGAAGAAATAGATTAAATTCATATCAAGTATTGGATCCTAGAGAGATTGATTAAAGCATGTCATACTTGGGGACCTGCTAAACAAGAATTCTAAAATGAGAATACATGTATGTGTACTACCTGATCTTAGAGAAATAGATTAAGTTCACATTAGGCATTAAGCATGAGGTCCTAAAAATATTGATTAAAACATATCAGACTCGAGAACAAGTAAGCATAAATTTTTAAAGCGGGAATATAAGTCGGTGTACTACTGAATCTCACATAAACAAATTAAATTCATGAATCTCACATAAACAAATTAAATTCATGTGAGAAACAAGGTCCTGGAAAAATTGATTAAAGCATATCTTGCTTAGGACCCAGTAAGGAAGAATTTTAAAATGAGAACAAATGTCGTTGTGCTACTAGTTCCCAACGAAACAGAATAAATTCACATTAGGTACATGCTCCTGGAAAGATTGATTAAAATATATCCTGTAAGCAAGTATTTTAAAACGAGCATAGATAAATAAACATTTTAAATTCACGTTATGCATGTGATCTTGGAAAGATTGATTAAAACACATGAGGCTTGGGGATCTGGTTATCAATAACTTAAAAATAAGAACGCAAGTCGGTGTATCGCTGGTTCTTAGATAAATAGATTACATTCACACGAGGAACTTTGTCTTGGATAAATTGATTAAAGAATATCCGGCTCGGGGACCTGATAAGCAAGAATTTTAAAATTAAGAACATATGTTAGTGTATTGTCAGATTTCGGAGAAATAAATCAAATTTACATTCAGAACGGGGCCGTATAAAAATTGTTTAAATCATGTCAATCTCAGGGACCTGGTAAGAAAGATATAAGAACATTAGGCTCGAGGATCTGGTAAGCAAAAATTTTAAAACATGAATGTAGGTTGGGGTACTTCTGGATGTCGGGAGAAATAGATTAAATTCACGTTACGCATGAAGCCCGAAAAAGATTGATTGAAGCACATCATGCTTGGGGATCTCATAAACCATATTGAAATCATGTAAAGTTTTGATATGAATGATTGAGGGCATTTTGTATATGAGGCTTGTCAAGTTTTGAATTATGCGAACATTTGTGTTTGCTCATGATTTTCTTTGGGTATGAAATCTAACAATTTGTCTTTTGTAGACTCGTGTAAGATGTGACCCATGTTGAATTGTTAAAATGGGGGATCTTTTGCGGCTTCACCATTGTTAACCCCAATTGCCCCGGTATAGGCTAGTTAGGGATTTCTTTTGAAGTATTGATATTTTTTATTACAATAAAAAATGCATCTTGCCCTACCTAAGGGTTCCCACAAAAAATATATAAGGCTAATTATATGAATTTTCTCTTCTCTCATTTGTCATATATTCAAAAGTTCCTACACGATATTCAACTACTATAATTTTATTGAATTTTTGTGATGGAATAGGTGAAGCCTGAGATGTTTGTTGTAGAATCTCAACTGACTTTTTATATTTTTTGTTTTTTATTCTTTTCAACTTTGACCATAGAACATTTTTTATTTGACTTGCTTTACATTTTTTATCTACATGGAACAATATAGGAAATGAGATATGAATGATGAATTTATTTCTTAGTAATTGAATGTCAAGGAAAATAGATAAAAAATTACTCTACCCAACTATTGATATTTTGTGTGTAAATATGAAAAAATATATTTTCATGACGCATATGCTCAAATAGAGTGCCAATGAATATTTTATTATTGTTTGGGAAAAATAAAGAGTCCTTATATCATTATAAAATTTTGCTTTATGATTTGCACCATTTGTCCATTTCATTTTGAATCAAATATATTATATTAATGTAAGGGTTAATTTTATATAGGTTAATTTTTGTTTATTTTTTGGGGTGATTATAATTGATGGAGTGGGGTCTGAGATGAAAATTTGTATGATTAATGCATTAATATCTACTCGTTAAGAAAATGTGCATTTAAAAATAAATACTTATTCGTGAAAAAAGGAAATATAGGTGAGTGTGGGATTGGTTGACCTTGAACAAGGATCACCTGTCCCAAAAAATTTCTGTCCTCATGTCCCAAGCCAATCATATTACACCAAGTAATGTAAAAAAATTAATTTTCTATTTTTTAAATTTTTATATTAATTACGTGACATTTTTTTACTGGCTTGGGATACAATGGGACACCATTTTTGGGACAGGTAATCTCCATTCTTTTACCTTAACTAGAGTTTTCAAATGAAATGAAGTTTTCAAACGGTCACCACTTGAGCTGAGGTAAGAGACATTGTGTCATCGTGTATGGCAAGTTTGACTCTTGTAGTATCAATCACAAACAAGGACTTCACATAATTGTAATTCTCCTTATCTTCTTGTTTTGCTTGGGCTCCAACCATGCAGTCCACTTTTTTGTTTGTTTATGATACATGATTGGAAATGCAACCTATAAAATTTAAATTATGCATGAAACGCTAACCCAAAGCATACACTACTTCAAAAATGTATGACAAGCATTCTAAGAAGTATTTGATTATTTATTTAGGGACATATGAATGCAATGATACTATTTTTTGCTTGCATGCATGTGATTTCTCAATGCATGATATTGCTTTGAATTTTTTGTTATATTATAATGAATGCGGAAATTTAAGATAATGTATGGAATGATACAGTGATATAGTATGCAATGTTTGAATGATATATTTTTGTTTTTTTATAAATGCATGCATGAATGAATAAGTAGGTGAATGTACCAATGATGTTTTTAGATAGATAAATGTATGAATGATATATATTTTTGCGACGAATGTATATATGAGTGGATGAATGAATGTTTGATTGATATAATTTTTATTTTCTGAATGGATGTATGTATAAATGGATAGATGAAATTTCTAATGATATACTTTCTTGAAGTAATGTAGATATGATTGGACGCATGAACATGTGAATGAATGATATGTAGTTCATTTTGGGTTAATGTATGCATGATTAGATGTTTGGGGTGGTGTACATATATTTGTGTTCCATTTTAGGGTTATATGCTTTATGTGAGTAACTTAGTTATCATCACGATTAATATTTAGTTTTTTTTTGTAGAACAAAATTATTTTTCTGGCTTATTTAGGACAAAGATGGGTTATCCTTGGTATTTATTTTGATGAATATTACTCTTGGTCTCATCAAGTGTATTTTGTGTGAATGTTATGTACCTAGAATGTAAGATGACATCCTACACCACTAGGGTTTGAGGGTGACCTTGTAGGAATCTAGGATTTGAGGGTGAAAGCCACCATCTTAGGATAGAGTTCTATGATGTAGTGGACTCCTTAAATGGTTCTAGATTCCTACAAGGTTCTTAGATTGCATGCCCAAAGGTTTAGACACCCAAAAGATCATGGGGCTAGAAACAAGAGACCAACTCAAACTCATAACTCACAATACTTGGTAACAATCTGAATGGTCTACCTCACTAAAACTAAAGACAATGAAAGTCATGATCATGAAGGCTAGTGTCCCTACAATTCTAAAAATGTTATTAATACATGGGTATAGGGCATAAGTGAGTGCAAAATTCAAGTGTGCTTGTTTGTAATAAGAGGCATATACATTTGTATAATTAATTCACTATTATTCTTTATTTGAAGTTAAGAATAAAATCAAACAAGTAAAAAGTATATTTATCCATGCATTTAGCTATTTTGGGTCTCACTCACTTAAAAATGTCAATGGTCGTTCGTACCATGATTTTCAATTATGTGATTTTTTTAGTGTCTTCGCTATGTTTTTCGGTTAAAACATAGAAAACTTTATTTTAAGCTTCATTTTGGAGATAAGTGGTATTTTAAACGATTTGGGTTCGTGAGTCCATTAAGGATCGGAGAATGTATTAGCATCTTGTATTCATGTTCTATACGGCACACTTACTATAATAGTGTGAATAAATTTATACCTTTGGCTTGTTTGAATATTTATTATTAAGAGGAAAAATATTTTATTATTATTGTTTTTGTGTCTAAAAAAATAAGATCTTGCTCCTATGTATTCTATGTGCATTTAGAAGAAAAATTGGTGGTTGGGTACTATCTTAATTATGTTTAGGAGTTGAAGCGGCATAGTGCGACCGTCCAAAGAATAAGTTGTGGACAGTAATCAAATATTTACGACATTTCCTCCATCCTTATTGTGTTTATTACTTTTATATTTTATAATTAATTAAGAAGATACTAATTTTTTATATTGAGAAGTATAAGCGATGTAGCGCGACCGTCCAAATGATGAAATGAGGAAAAAAAACAAAAATTTGGAGTCTTTCCTCCATCCTTGTTGTGATAATTATTTTTTATATGATCAAGAAAATACTTATTATTTTTATTATTGAAAATATTTTATTTATCAATTTTATAAAGGTTAGTTAGAAAAACAGTGGTCTAAACAAAAGGGAATGCGCTAGCCAGAATTCGCATTTAACAACAGTTATTCAACATCGCTTCCTATAATTATGCTGTTAAATACGAGGCAAAAGAATATCAACAGTGTATCCTTAAGCGAGCGCTGTTAATATTGATAAATGTATATAAAATCAACAACTCGTCTGTGAATGAACGCTATTGAATAAGCGTTGCTTGAATTAGTTCTATTTAACAACACTCCTTTTCGACAGGGCTGTTAATTGGAATCTATTCAACAACGTCTTTTGTTTTGTACGCTGTTGATGGGATATCTTCTATAGCGCATTCTTAAATGAGCGTTATTGATTGAATATCTTCTACAACGCATTCTTAAATGAGCTTTGTTAATGAGATATCTTCAACAAGACATTCTTAAATGAGTGTTGTTGATTACGAAAGATTGATCAAATTATGTACTTTCTATTAAAGTTTTGTAGTTTAGGGAATTCAATGTACAGATTGTAGCATTGGTATAGCTATTAAACATTTCGTTTTATTTTTGGTAGATTAGGCAAGAATACAATAATTATGTACTTATAAATTTCTTCTCTCCCTCCTCACATGACATTCTCAGAACCAAAACAATAAATCCTCCTCCAACAACCTTAAACACATATACAATTGAAGCAAATTTATTACACCATTTTTTCAGTGTTTGGATCGTGTTTGTTAAAACATGCTGCAATTTTCTAGAAAGATCTAGAATGATGGTAATGTCACAATTCTCTAGAAACATCTTGAAGGTTGAAGAAGAGGAATTGCATCTCTAGAATATTCTACAAAGTTGTAGTAAATACTATAAGGCAATAGATTTAAAATAACAAGTAGCATAGTTCTAGAATTATCTAGAAACATTGAGACAATGTAGGGTAGAAATGTATGGAATTTTCTAGTCCTTCCTAGGTGTTGTAGAAAGCCTATAAATAGGCATTCACCCTTCATTTGAAAGGCAATGCATGAATTGTAGCCAAAACCTCCAAGCTATCTAAATCAATTCTAAATCCTTGTTAATATCACTATATCTACTATCTTTTATCAAATACTATCAGTGGTATCAGAGCTACGTTTCGGTCATACACTGGGCGTAGAATATCACTTTATACCTATTGAGCTATGGCTAGCACTATTCAATCATCATCAATTCCTATTCCAATTTTCTCTGGAGAAAACTATGATTTTTGGAGCACAAAAATGACTACTTTCTTCCGGTCTCAAGATTTATGGGACATTGTAGAAGAAGGATTCACTACTCCAGAGACTACTTTAACTCTTACTGCGGCTCAGAAAAAGGAGTTGAAGGAGAATGTGCAAAAAGACGCAAAGGCATTATTTATTCTACAACAAGCCTTGGCGGAGACTATCTTTCCAAGAATAATGGGAGCTACAAGTGCCAAAGAAGCATGGGATACACTAAAGGAGGAGTTTCATGGCAGTGATAAGGTACGAACCATTAAACTTCAAACTCTTAGACGTGAGTTTGAATTACTTAAAATGAGAGAGTCTGAGACTATAAAAGACTATTACTCTAAAATAAAAGGAATAATCAATCAAATGAAAGCTTATGGGGAAAATATTCTTGACAAAAGAATTGTTGAGAAAATTCTAATTTCTATTCCACAAAAATATGACTCAATAGTTACTGCAATTGAGCAAACCAAAGATATGTCTAGTCTATCGGTGACAGAGTTAATGGGTTCACTAGAAGCTTATGAGCAAAGATTGAGTAGGCATGATGAAGGTTCACTAGAAAATGCCTTTCAATCAAAGCTCCGGCTAAGGTCTCAGAATAAAGATTATGAAAGAATAAATAATAATGGTGCAGAACATTCTAGAAACAAAGATATTTCTAGAAATTTCTTTAGAAGTAAGGAGTTTTCTAAAGATCTCTCTAAAAACAATCAAAACAAATATCCTCCATGCGGAATTTGCAAGAGATCAGACCATTCAGAAAAATATTGTTGGCATCGAGGAAAGACACAATGCCAATATTGCAAAAGATTCGGGCACTCAGAGCAAAACTGTCGCAACAAAAATAATCATCAGGCCAATTTCACTGAAGAGTGTGAACATGACCAACAACTATTCTATGCCAACCAAGTCTCTAGTCGTGATAAAGAAGAAAATTGGTATCTGGATAGTGGTTGTAGTAACCACATGGCTAAGGACAATAGCATTTTCAGAGATATTGATGATTCCATCAAGGTACAAGTTCGATTGGGGAATGGCACCATTGTGGAGTCCAAAGGCAAAGGCACTGTCATGGTGGAGACACAGTCAGGTACGCGACTTATCAAAGATGTCTTATTAGTTCCCAATCTTAAAGAGAATCTCTTGAGTATTGGCCAAATGATGGAGAAAGGCTACTCTCTCCACTTTGAGGGAGATACATGCAATATATATGACAACAATAGAAAGCTTGAAATAGCTCAAGTTAAAATGGAGAAAAGAAATAGAAGTTTTCCAATAACTTGGAAATATGCTACTAATATTGCCATGAAGGTGCAAGTTGATGAATCATGGCTATGGCATCGAAGATTTGGCCATCTAAACAATCAAGCCTTAAAGCTATTATATCAGAAAAGAATGATGAGAGATCTTCCATGCATCCAAGATAATGAAGGAGCATGTGAAGGATGTCTACTTGGGAAGCAACGCAGACTACCATTTTCAAGTGGGAAATCTTGGAGAGCAAAACGCTTGTTGGAGCTTATACACACTGATGTATGTGGACCAATGAGGATGCCATCACTCACTAACAACAGGTACTTCATCCTTTTCATTGATGATTTCTCTAGAATGACGTGGGTCTACTTTATGAAAGAAAAATCAGATGTGTTTGGAATATTCAAGAAGTTCAAGGCCTTCGTTGAGAAGCAAAGCGGGAAACATATAAAAGTACTCAGAAGTGATCGTGGCAAAGAGTACAACTCCCGTGAGTTTGATAAATTTTGTGAGGATGAAGGCATAAAGCATCAACTCACAGTCGCATACACTCTACAACAAAATGGGGTGTCTGAAAGGAAAAACCGCACAGTCATGGAGATGGCTAGATCGATGCTCAAGGAGAAAGGTTTGCCAAATACTTTTTGGGCTGAAGCAGTTTACACAGCTGTCTATATAATGAACAGGTGTCCAACAAAGGCAGTCGAAGGTAAAACTCCTATAGAAGCTTGGAGCGGTAGAAAGCCATCAGCTAAACATCTAAGAGTATTTGGATCCATCTGTTACATACATGTCCCAAAAGAAAAGAGACACAAACTAGAAGACAAGACGATAAGAGGCATTTTCTTGGGATATAGCACACAGTCAAAAGGCTATCGGATATACAATATAGAAACGCAGAAACTTATCATCAGTCGAGATGTTCAAGTAGATGAAAGTACATCTTGGAACTGGAATGAAAGAAAGGTTGAGCGACACAACATATCCATACTCACACAACAACCACAAGTAACAAGAGAAGTAGAAGAAGCGGAAGAAGATCCAGGTACGCCGACTACACTCCCAAATGAACTATCTTCACCAGAATCTTCTCCTAGACGAGTAAGATTCTTTGGTAGATATATATGAGACATGCAACTTGGCCATAGTTGAACCTGGAAGCTTTGAAGAAGCATCAAGGCAAGAAGTATGGGTCAAGGCAATGGAAGAAGAGATAAAAATGATCGAGAAAAACAACACGTGGGAACTAGTAGACTGTCCAAAAGATAAGGACGTCATTGGAGTAAAATGGGTCTATAAAATAAAGCTCAATCTAGATGGCAGTATACAAAAGCACAAAGCAAGACTAGTAGCTAAGGGCTACACTCAACAACCAGGAATTGACTATAATGAGACATTTGCACCAGTTGCTCGTCTAGACACTATAAGAGCTCTAATAGCTCTTGCAGCAGAAAAAGGATGGAGCATTTACCAGCTAGATGTCAAGTCTGCATTCCTCAATGGAGTACTTCAAGAAGAGATCTATGTGGAGCAGCCACAGGGATTCATGAGCAAGGGCAATGAAAGCAAAGTGTTACGGCTGAAGAAGGCTCTATACGGCTTGAAGCAAGCTCCTCGAGCATGGTACAGTAGAATTAATCAGTACTTCATCGACAAAGGTTTCAGGAGGAGTAAGAGTGAACCTACACTATACATTAAAACCCAAGGTTAGTATGATACTCTAATAGTTTCCTTGTATGTAGATGATCTTATATACACTGGAAACAACATAAAGATGATAATAGAGTTCAAAGAAGACATGATGAAGACATTTGAGATGACAGACTTAGGCTTAATGTACTACTTCCTCGGAATTGAGGTAAATCAAACAAAAGAAGGGATATTCATCTCATAGAAGAAATACACAGAAGAACTATTAAAGAAGTTCAAGATGTCTGAATGCAAACCAGTTGCTACTCCGCTCGTGACTAATGAGAAGCTGCAAAAGGACGATGGATCTCCACAGGCAGATGCATCTCTCTACAGGAGTTTGATTGGGAGTCTTCTATATCTCACTGCTACTCGACCTGATATCATGTATGCTACAAGTTTTCTATCAAGATTCATGCAAAGCCCAAGTCAAATCCACTTTGGAGTTGGAAAAAGAATACTCAGGTACTTGCAAGGAACAAAAGAGTTCGGTATATGGTATAAATCCAACACCAACTCAACATTGCACGGCTACACTGACAGTGATTGGGCCGGTTCAATGGATGACACGAAAAGCACATCAGGTTATGCCTTCTCACTTGGATCAGGAATATTCTTTTGGGCATCTAAGAAGCAAGCAATTATTGCACAATCAACAGCAGAAGCTGAGTATGTAGCAGCTGCAGAGACCACCAACCAAGCTATATGGCTTAGACGAATAGTCAATGATATGGGAGACCAAGAGACAGAGCCTACGACAATCTATTGTGACAACAAATCGGCGATAGCGATTGCAAAGAATCCAGTCCATCACAACAGGACAAAACATATCGCAATTAAATATCATGTTGTCAGATAAGCAAGTGAGAATAAAGAAATAAGGTTCGAGTACTGCAAGACCGAAGATCAAATTGCAGACATATTTACTAAGGCATTACCAAGACCGAAGTTCGAGCAACTACGATTGTTGCTAGGAGTCACAAAAAATTGCATCAAGGAGGAGTGTTAAAACATGCTGCAATTTTCTAGAAAGATCTAGAATGATGGTAATGTCACAATTCTCTAGAAACATCTTGAAGGTTGAAGAAGAGGAATTGCATCTCTAGAATATTCTACAAAGTTGTAGTAAATACTATAAGGCAATAGATTTAAAATAACAAGTAGTATAGTTCTAGAATTATCTAGAAACATTGAGACAATGTAGGGTAGAAATGTATGGAATTTTCTAGTCCTTCCTAGGTGTTGTAGAAAACCTATAAATAGGCATTCACCCTTCATTTGAAAGGCAATGCATGAATTGTAACCAAAACCTCCAAGCTATCTAAATCAATTCTAAAACCTTGTTAATATCACTATATCTACTATCTTTTATCAAATACTATCAGTGTTGAATACGCAATACTCCAAATATATGGCTTTGAATGTTCAGGAGAGTGTTGATTTTGGGGAGGGGGAAAGCTACCATTCCATTCTTGAGTAGCCACGCCTATATATTGATCACCTCTGAATATCCCTTGGACTGGCCTTAATAACAACAAAAAAACCTAGCTGTCTCTTCACTGCTCCGAAATTTTGGCATAGAAGTAAGCAAAACCCAAAGCAACCTTCCTTCATATTCAACCCTCAACAAACTCTCATGATCAAAATTGTGTGAAGAAAAAAGGCAAGTGAGAGGGGAGTCACAAAATTGGAACTTGTTGTTATGACTTCAACCATTCATTAATCTGTCCATATTTTCTTCATTCTTGTCCAATAAAAAATGGAAGGGATCGAATGAAGTTGATTCAATGGTGGAGCACCCATATAAAAAATAAAGTGCCTAAGGGTTGTGTCTTCACAATGATATGTGGCACATTTGTATTTTCCTTCAATGTATCTTCCATTTGTCCATATGAAGCACTGAACAATTCCACAACTCCATAATCAAGTTCACATTGGTTTACAAGAAGAACAGGCCACCAACAAGGAAATTGAACACCACCTACAAGGCTAAGTCATCCAAAAATTAGTGGCTTTATCACTTACAACGGTCAACCATACTCCAAGTATCTAAAGAGTAACATCAATAATTTCTATATGAGTTTGTATATGAAATAGTCAACTTAATATTCATGAAAGAATGTCTCTTGTATCTATTATTATCTTATGGCTTTTGAAGGAGTATATTTGATGGCAACTTTAGTCCAATGGTACCTAGCTTACAAAAAGATGAAGCATGGTGAGTGTGATCAAGAAGTTATACAAATGGTTGCAAGAGATCCACGCTATAGTTTGCTAAGGTTGCGCTCTTTTGAGGAATGTTCAAAAAGCGGTGTATATACACCAGAGCAAGCATTGGGGTACCTTGATTCAAAGGTTCTTGAAGACTGCACAACAATTATTGGAAGAGGTAGGTGGTTTTAGGGTTCATGGAATTTACATGAGAAGATTGTTGCCCATGCAACTTTGATGGAACCAACTCCTACGTAGAGTTTAAGTGCTAGTGGAATAATTGGTGTGGATGTTGATCCAATTGAGGATAGAAATGAAACTAGGAAGCAGAAGCCAAGGCTGTTAACCATGCTAAGATATTCAATGATGCTAAACTAGTTTCTTATCCTTTGAAGAAAATCACTTTACAATTTGAGGCAATCAAATGCATGCATTATTTTAAGAGAACCATTTAGCAAATGTCAATATGTACGCAACCATAGGTGTATTCCTAACTCATTATCTTCCTTTTATCTTTTCATTTGGTTTTATATCTCTCTATTAATGTAATAATAATTAAAAAATATTTTATTTTAAAATAGTAAGTAATAATTAATCAAAATTAATAACAATCAAATAATACTCATATGAACTTTATAAATTAACTATCTTTATGATTTTATAGTCCGGTCTACAGCCCGTGTCGTCTCTTCCTTTCTGCTCTAAAAGTGGAAAATTGACCTACGATCAGTGTTGTCTCTTTACTATCAACTCTAATTTTATAAAATAAATTATTCCTAAATATCTCTAAAAATCTCTTTCAAAATTAATTATTTACAAATGTCTTTTAAACTAAAAACCTTTAAATGGAATTTGGTAGTTCGGTTCACGGTCCACGGCCTGTGTCATCTCTTCCTTTCCGCTTTAAAAGTGGAGAGTCGGTCTGCGACTGGTGTTGTCTTTTCGCTATCGATTCCACTTTATAAAAAATAAATTATTTCTGAACATCTATTTCAAAAGTTTAACTATAATTTATGGGATTTAAATAGTTAGGTCCACAACCTGTGTCGTTTCTTCCTTGCTTTAAGAGTGGAAAGTCGGTCTACAACCAGTGTTGCCTCTTTGCTATTAATCCCTATTTCATAATTTTATAAAAATTATTTTCACAGCGAGTGTTACAATTTCAATTCAACTAAATTGACATTTTCAAATCAACCAAATTAATTAATCAATTTTTGAACCAGAACTACGTAGCTTTGATTTCCTTATCGCACCTATGAATACGTAGGAGCAAAATGAACTATTGTTACGCACAACAACAAAAAATAAAACATTTTGCTTTTATTTCTAAATTTTAATAAATAATTTTAAGGGTATAAAAGTTCATGTTATTAGCAAGAGTACTTTTTAATATGGGGGGACGAGGTTCAAGTATTTATTTTATCGTCTCGAGCCCGACATGCTCGCATATTTATTTTATCTTCTCTAGTCCGAAATGCTCGCATATTTATTTTACCGTCTCAAGTCCGACATGCTCACATATTTATTTTATCGTCTCGAGTCCGACATGCTCGCATATTTATTTTATCATCTTGAACCCGACTTGCTCGCATATTTATTTTACCGTCCCGAGCTCGACATGCTTGCATATTTATTTTACTGTCTTGAGCCCGACATGCTCACATATTTATTTTTACTATCTCGAGTCCTGCATGTTCACTGTCTCGGCCTTGACAAAATTAATGTTCATTTCTTTACTAGTTACTTACTACGATAGCATACAAACTTCAGTTTACTTGCTTTCCAGTAAGCAACAAGTAAAGAGAGGCAGTTGTGAACACCCAATTTTGTCTAACCTATAGTCCTACACCACACAACCATGAGAGACCCAAGCATAGCACACTTATCCAGAGAATCTATCATCTTCCTTATCCATCACTCACGTTCATACAGAACCAAAGGAGAGGGACATTCAATCAAAAGAAAATAGATACAAACTAGTGGGCAATCCATACATATGCACCCCAAAAGGCAGTCATAATGCATAAATATCATGCATACATTGATATTATTTTCACCCAAAGAAAGGAATAGTAAAAGGGAACAGCAATATATCAAAACATCATAAATAGGAGACCTCAGAAATAGAAGAAGGAGTCGGCTACTATCCCATTAACAGACCCAGGAAAAAGGTATATCTGCAGGTATACCATTCACCCTATTCAAGTAGTTTCAAACAGGAAAGCATGTATTTCACATACATTTTTGAGCAACAATATAGGTACATACTTTCATGCATAACCTTGTAAACAAGGGCATCTGTTAGGAACCGATAGAATTAATAGAAACAGAAACATGCAGCAGTGTATTATTTATGGAATTTAGAAGACAATGAGCTAAAAGCTCTACAAAAGATGTGTGAAATAACCATAAAATATCTGAAGTCTAGGACTCCTCTAGAGAATTTTCCCTCTCTAGCCTTACTTCAATATTCTCTCCATATCCCCCTATGTTGTGTGTTTCTTGCCCATATAACAGATTTTCCTCTCCATATAGGATTGCCCATATAGCCTTGTTGTCACACTAGTTTCCTATTGGTTGGTAGTAGGCCCACCAAGGTTTGATGCTCAATCATTTCCCTCCGCTGTAGAAACAGCCTTGTCCTCAAGGCGGAGAGATGAGAATTGACTTTGAAGCAACATCTCATCCTCCCATGTGGTGTCATCTATAGCTCTACCTTTCCACTTGATCAACCATTGCCTAATCATTTGTCATGCCTTTAATACTTCTCTTGAGGCCATAACTGTATCTGGTTCCTCTACGTCTTCCTGGTCTATCTCTAATTCCTCTAGTAAGACAGATTCCCCCACATACTCTCCTATGGCCTTTTTTAACTAAGAAATGTGAAACACAGAATGCACCCTTGTTGCCTCTGGTAATTTCACATTGTAGGACATTGCCCCTATCCTTGCCACTATCGGAAATGGCCCATAATACCGTGGGGTTAACTTCAGATTGATCCGGCGAGCAACAGTTTGTTGTCTCTAAGGTCTTAGCTTAATAAACAACCACTCGCCTATTTCGAACTCAAGGAATTTCCGCTTCTTATCTACAAATTTCTTCATTTGTTGTTGAGCTCGTAGTAAGTGGTACTTCAACTGTAGTAAGGCTTCATCCCTATCCACCAAATTTGTTGCTACTACTTCCACTCGTGTCTCTCCTTAAGTAAAGTGAACCAATGGAGGAGGTGTTCTCCCATAGACTACTTCAAACAGTATCTTACCGGTTGAACCATGGAATGTTGTGTTGTACCATAGTTCAGCCCGTGGCACCCAATAAGACCATGTCTTAGGCTGTTCGGATACAAATCATCTTAAATATGCTTCTAAACATCGATTAACCACTTATGTCTGTCCATCAGTCTCAGGATGATATGATGAACTCATTTTTAATGTCATCCCTTGTAAACGAAATAATTCCTTCCAAAAAAAACTCATAAACAAAGGGTCCCGATCACTTACAATTGACTGTGATATGCCATGAAGTCGCACAATCTCCTTAGCAAAAACCTCCACTATTGTTCTCGTTGTGTATGGGTTTTTAAGTGGTAAGAAATGGACATATTTGGACAGCCTATCCACTACCACAAAAATGGCCTAAAACCCTTTTGACTTTGGCAATTCAGTGATGAAATCTATGAAAATATCCTCCCAAATTCGGTCCGGAATGGGCAGCGGTTGTAATAACCCAGCTGGAGATGTAGCTACATATTTCTGTCTTTGACATATATCACATTTCTTGACAAAATCTTGCACCATCTTCTTCATACCCACCTGTGAGTACCCAATTTTCTCCGGCCAAAAAATACATTCCAAAAAAAACTAATAATAAATAGTAAGGAAAATTGCAAGTTGTAATGTCGGAAAACAATGTTTTAAATATACACTATTTTGTGAGGATTCTAACCACAATTTGTTATAACTTTTGCTATATGCTAAATTTAGGATATCAATACATGGTGTAGTCTTTTACAATAAAAGACAACATGCAACTATAGCCATCCAGGTTATTAGCCATGTGTTGAATTAAGCCGCTAATTTAGTATTCAAAATTAAACCACAATAATTGAAACTAATGCAGTACAAATCAACGCAATAATAAGGCTAATCAATTCATTAATTCACATAAAACACATATGTCTCGTTCAAACAGAAAATTGTTATCTGTCATGCATCTTTTGGGTCTAGAACAAGACCAGATTCGGTCACTAAAATAAAGCAAGAAAACCCTAATCTCCACCCTTAACTCAACTAAACACTTTAATGGGAAGACTCCCCTCATTTTGGTGCACATATATCATCACATATGTCATCTCTTTTCACCTAAATAGAAATGGCATTAAACCCCTGAAAAGGAAAGAAAATCAGGTTAGCAGCAAACAATAAAAGGCCACCAATCAACATAACTCCGAGAAATATAGCCCTAAGGAAACACATATTAGGATCACAAAGATATCAACACAATTAGGCAGCATTAAGGAGCAGCATTATGGTGATAATCAACATTAATAGGTAGTAATTAACATACCATAAAGGGGCGAGCTCAATAAGGCAATTAGAGTAGAGAATAGAAATAAAATCATGGCATAAAAAGGCATTAAATTGTGGATTGACAATTAAAAAGTTACCATAATGGAGGGGAATCCCAAGCATTATAAAAAGGTAGAAAACAGAATAGAAAAAAACAAGGAATATAACAGAGGCCATCCAAAGCAGGAAAAACCATTCAGGAATATAGAATCTGTGCTCAAGAGGCAAAGAGTGGAAAACACATACTCAGGTAAGATATTCATTCAAACCATTAGCATATACAGCATATGTCCTGAACAGCAAAAGTAAACATATATAGCATATCCATATATATTTAGTTATTGATTCTGAATTCCTAATGCTCAACTTGTATGTATCCCACTCATTTATCCATGCTTAAAAGTATTCATTGACCCCTGCAACATTGTTATAATAATTTTGAGATATGATTTGTTTATGAACCTGTTTTCATATTATGCCATTAACCATTTCATAACAGTAGAGACAAATTTGTTTATGAAAGTATTGTCACGCAAACCTATTTCCATACACTATGATGTTAAACAATATTAAGGTATGACTTGTTCATAAACATATTGATAAATAAACCTATTTTTATACGTATACCACTAATCACCTCACATAGTAAGAGATAAAACTGAAGAGAATAATCATGGATATAGAGTGATGAGTAAAAATGAAGAAAATGTATACCTTTAGATCACCCGATAACCACCACTGTAAAAAGGGATTCGTTGTTTTCCGCTAACCGGAGCCGTCACGCTCTTGGTTGCAAGCTACCGAAACAGGACGGTGGTTATGAGGTTTCCCCGTGCCACCTGGACCGGCCTGGTCTCAGCCATGGATGGTCCTCTTCGTGCATCACTGTTGTTTCCTCTTCACGTGAGCCAGCGTAAATGAGAAGAGGGCAAGAAGAAGGGGTGAGGGATAAAATGAAGAAGTTTGGGATTACTATCTTATCCTTCACTTAATTCCAACCCCTTTTATTTATTTATTAATAGCTTAATGGATTTATGTGTCTATGTTTTAAGATTATATGCCTTATAAATATGTTGTTGATCATTTCCTTAATTCCATATCATTCCATTCGTTTATTTTTGAGGGATCTTATTAGTTTAGCTTAGTCCGTTACATATGTAAGTTAATTTATAAAAATCAAGTAATTAACATGAGTTCATTAACAAAGATGATAAGAATGAGTATTCTTGGATCCTTGAATATACTATAAATCAGTTTTCACTATTACAATTATTTTTTTAAAAATCTTTTTATAATCACTTTCAAATCATCTTTAAGATTTGATGTGGTGCGGACATTAGTTTCTGCTGCTTCATCTATCTTAAAGATGAATAATTTAAACTATCTTTCAAAAATCGTCTTAATCATTTTAAAACTTCTTTAAGGTTTGATGAGGTGCGGACATTAGTTTTTGCTGCTTCATCTGTCTTAAAGATGATGGTATTTCAAAAAACATCTTAAATATTTTAAAACCCCTTTAAGTTTTGACGCGGTGCGGACATTAGCTTCTGCTGCTTCATCTTTTCTTAAGGTGGATAAAATCCTTTTTTTAATCAAATAAACCAATATCGACTAATTTTCAAACCAGAACTACGTAGTCTTGATTTCCCTATTGCACCTAGGGATACGTAGGAGCAAGATAATATCTTGTCAGATGCAAAAATAAAAAATAAAACATTTTGTTCCAATCATTAAATGTTTAAATAACTTTTAAGGGTATAAAAAGTCTATGTTATTAACGAGAGTACCGTTTTAATACGGGCGGACGGGGTGCTAATACCTTCCCCAATCCGTAATTGACTCCCGAACCCATAACTATGTTTAAAAAGACCATTTTTATCCAATTTGGGCTCAAATTGAGTTTTCCATGTTTTAACCGCAAAAGCATGGTAGCGACTCCTCAAGAGGTCGCGTAGCCGAAAATCCGGGCACGACAGCCACCCAATATAAATTCCCTGCAATTCGTCAGTATGTCCTCAGAAAACTCGAGTGTCCTCCTTTTGGGGATGAATGAAATTTTGCCAGAACATTAGGAATGAGAATTGAGTTAGTTGAGAGAACTAATCTTCCATGATACAAGAGTACCCTCTGTTGTACACTAAACTCAGGTCGAGCATTTGCATCTTGTTGTAAGTCTTTCACTATTTGTTTCAACAAATGATCATATTATTTTTCCTGTTGAAGTTGTTGATGCATCCATATAGGAAATGAAGTAATCTCCCTTAATTTTCCCTCCTCAAATACTCGCGACAAAGAATATGTAGCCTTGTTTTCTGGTCCTGGCTTATAAATGACTTCAAAATGATATTCCAACAACTTTGCAATCCAATTATGTTGGTCAGCTGTGGTTATCCGCAGCTGTAAAATATGTCCCAAACTCTTTTGATCCGAGTACACCTTGAAACTCCTCCCTAGTAAATAAGGTCTCCAATGTTGCACTGCTAACACAATAGCCATTAATTCTTTTTCATACACTGACTTGCTTAAATTGTTTGATGAAAGAGCCTTACTAAAATATGCTATTGGTTGTGGGTTATGCATCAAGATAACACATATGCCCTTTCCGGAAGCATCACATTCAATCTCAAATGTTTGTGAGAGATTAGATAAGGTCAATACCGAAGCTTGAGTCACCACTCTCTTTAATTCATCGAAAGCTACCAAAGTTGTAGGATTCCAATTAAATCATTCCTTCTTCATTAATTCCATAAGTGGTTTGGCAATTTTCCCACATCCCGCAATGAATTTTCTGTAATATCCGGTCAGCCCTATAAATTTTCTTACTCCTCTCACATTGTGAGGCAGTGGCCATTCTATCACACTTCTAATTTTTTCAAGATCCACCGCCACGCCTTGATTACAAATTAAATGACCCAAATACTCCACTTCTTGACACCCAAACACAAATTTCTTTCGGTTCGCCACAAAACGTTGATCCTTTAACACTTCCATAATTGTTGTTAGATGCTTCAAATGCTCCCGTCACCCTTTACTATACACCAATATGTCATCGAAGAACACTAACACAAACTTCCTTAGATAAGGTTTGAATACCTGATTCATGGTGGATTGAAAGGTCGTTGGGGCATTGAATAGCCCAAATGGCATAACCAAGTATTCATAGTGACCTTCTTGTGTCCAGAAAGCTGTTTTATGTACATCCTCCTTCCTCATACGTATTTGGTGGTATCCTGAATTTAGATCTAGTTTCGAAAAATAAGCAGCGTCGTGTAGCTCCTCTACTACCGGAATGGGATACTTATCAGGAATTGTTACCTTGTTAAACTCTCTATAATCCACACACATCCTCCAAAAGTTGTTCTTCTTCCGAACCAATATGACAGGGCTAGAAAAAGCACTCGAGCTGTGTTGGATAAGCCTTTGCTGTAACATTTCACTTACTTGTTTATCAATCTCCTCCTTATGATGATAAGGATGTCGATAAGGTCTAAGACTAACCGGTCCCGCCTCTTTGTGCAACTCAATGGCATGTGCTACACTTCTTGACGGTGGAAGCCCCTGGGGTTCTCTAAACACTGTAGAGAAATTGTTGAGAACTTGTTGAATTTCTTTCTCTTGTTCATCTAAAAGTCTTTTTTTCCTCCCTTGGACCTTTTTCTTCAATATTTTCTTTCATTAAACTCTGAAATTATGCTACTGGTTTCTCAAGATGCTTGTAGTGACTTATTTTTTTGTCCTTGTAATACTACCCTTTCTCCCTTCCAACAGACAGTGAGATTCGTTTCCTCCCAATCAAATGTGACCTTCCCCAACATCTGCAACCAAGCCACTCCCAAAATATTGTCCAAGTTTCCAAGTTCCAATACATAAGACTCTACTGAAGTTGGAAACTTCCCCAATTCAATATCCACTCTCTTGCACTTACCTCTAGTAGCTACTTTTTGCCCATCACCTAATATCACCTCTAATTGCTTCCCATGTTCTACGGCAATCTCCAAGGATTCCACCACTTGAGGAGAAATGAAGTTATGGCTAGCTCCACTGTCAATCAACACCAAAACCAACACCCCGTTAATTTCCCCCACCACGAGTAAGGTTGAAGGAGGAATTCCCTCATGTCGTTTTGTGTCCATGATACCGAAAACACCCATGGACCCACATTCCAAGTTCGGTTCTGCTTCATCTTCTTCTCTTACCTCAGTAGCAATAATTTATCCTTCTTCGTTCATCATTTTGTCGTCTCCCAACACCACCAAACGTAGTTGCTTCTCAGAACATTGATGAAGAGGATGGTACTTTTCTCCACACCTAAAACACAATCCATATGCCTTTCTATTTATTAGCTCTAACTATGGAAGGTGTTTGGTACCTCGATTGCGATCATTAGTGAAGAATCGTCTTCCTTCTTGGTTGTTGGTTTGTGTTCCATGAGGAGTCATTCTTTGTGACTCATTTTGGAAGGGAAAAACTTTGTGTTGTGTTCCCTTTATGGGCCTGACCCATATCCCATCGTACCCATATTTGGGTTTTGACCCGCTTCAGGCCCTACTTCCACATTACCTGACCTCCACTCCTCATTCTCCTTCCATACACGCATTTCATTGTTACGAGGCATTGACACACCAAGTAACTCAGCCTCTACATCTCGTGCACACCTCATTGCTTAAAGTCGGTTCACCGGATTGAGAGTTTAGACTCTTAATCGAATATCGGAACGTAGACTACCAAGGAAGTACCCCATGTACTGTTCTTCTGGTAGTCGGTCAACTTGTGAATAGATAAATTCAAACTCAGGCACATATTCCTCCACACATCCCGTCTGAATCAGATCTTTGAGTTCTTCGAAAATATTATCACTATGGCCAAAGTAGTAGCGATCGATTAGGGTTGTCTTCATCCTCTCCCAAGTAAGATCCTTCTCGGTAGTCCGTAAGAGGTTAAACTAGTGAATAGTGGCACCTTCCATACTCAGTTTGGCCAATCTCTCCTTCACCTCCTCAAATGTCCCTTGTACTTCAAAGTAAGTTCCACTCTTGTGATCCATCCTACTAGGTCGATTCCGTCAAACGGAGGCAACTCCACCCTTTTAATTGCCAAATGATACTCAGTTATCGTATCCTCCCTACAGAAGGTTCAGTGGTTTTCTCGGATGGATTTCGTAACCTGGCAAATTCCTCTAGGATGGATTGACGAAATTCCACCAGTGATTGTCGCACTATCATCTCCATGGTTGCCATTCGTTCTTCCAAAGCAGTCATTCTATCTGTCATCTTCAGTGGCATGGACAACCGTACACGTCGCTAGCTCCGGTTGAGGATCCAGCAGGTCGAACCAATGATAGGAACTGATAGAATTAATAGAAAGAGAAAAATGTAGCAGTGTATTATTTATGGAATTTAGAAGACAATGAGCTAAAAGGTCTACAAAAGATATGTGAAATAATCAGAAAATATCCATATGTGGACTATTCAGTACTGGAGAGGATCCAAACCCAATTCTAACGGGGTGACCCCTTACGTGATTCCACTCCCTTTGTCCTTCTTTTGTTTTTTTATTATTTATTTTTATTCTTTTGTCCTTTAGTTAATAATATTTTTTTATTTCATTTTTTTGTTTTATTTATTTTATCTATATAATAGTTTTGATGAGTTTTGGGTAATTAATCCAACAAAGAGGGTTGAGGTCCAATAAATCAATGCTTATGAGTTGATATATAACAACAATAAATTTCTATATGAATATATTTCTTAATATCACATTTCTAAGAATAATTATTTTAATTCCTCATTATAAATTTAATGAAATTTGATAGTAAGGTTATGTCCTGTGTTTTCTCTAACATATCTGAAAATGGGAAGAAGGTCTACGACCAGTACCATCCCCAAACTATTAATTTCATATAAAAACTACTCTATTAGTGAACGAATTTTAATGGAATTTTTATAGTAAGGCTATGGTCTCTGTTGTCTCTAACTTCTCTAAAAATATGAAGAAGGTCTACGACTAGTGTCGTCTCTAAGCTATTAATTTCATAAAAAAATAGCTTTAAAAACTACTCTATTACTCAACGAATTTTAGTGGAATTTTTATAGTAAGGTTAAGGCTCGTGATGTCTCTAACTTCTCTGAAAATGGGAAGAAAGTCTACGACCGGTGACGTTTCTAAGCTATTAATTTCATATCAAAAATAATTTATAAACTACTCTATTACTCAACAATTTTAATGAAATTTTTATAATAAGGTTATGACCCTTGTCTCTAACTTCTCTGAAAATAGGAAGAAGGTCTACTACCAGTATCGTATCTAAGCTATTAATTTCATATCAAAAATAATTTGAAAAACTACTCTATTACTCAACGAATTTTAATGGAATATTTATAGTAAGGTTAAGTTCTGTTATGTCTCTAACTTATCTGAAAATGGGAAGAAGGTCTACGACCAGTGTCGTCTCTAAACTAGTAATTTCATATAAAAAATAATTTATAAACTATTCTTTACTCAAAAAAATAATGGAATTTTTATAGTAAGGTTATGATCTGTGTTGTCTCTAACTTCTCTGAAAATTAAAAGAAGGTCTACGACCAGTGCCGTCTCTAAACTGTTAATTTCATATCAAAACTAATGTTAAAAAACTACTATATTACTCAACGAATTTTAATGGAAATTTTATAGTAAGGTAAATGTTTGTGTTGTCTCTAACTTCTCTGAAAATGGGAAGAAGGTCTACGACCAGTGTCATCTCTAAACTATTAATTTCATATCAAAGATAATTTATAAACTACTCTATTACTCAACAATTTTAATGGAATTTTTATATGAAGTTTATGATACTTGTTGTCTCTAACTTCTCTGAAAAATGGAAGAAGGTATACGACTAGTGTCGTCTCTAAGATATTAATTTCATATAAAAAAATAATTTAAAAACTATTCTACTGCACAACGAATTTTAATGAAATTTTTATTGTAATGTTATGGTCCGTGTTGTTTCTAACTTCTCTAAAAATGGGAAGAAGGCCTACGACCACTGTCATCCCTAAGTTATTAATTCTATATAAAAAAAACCAAAAAAACAATTCTATCTTTCAATTAAATCTAACAACTATTTTCATATTTCACCATCGTGAAAAGTCAAAACTAACCATTCCAACATATTTTAAAACTACCCAAACTCATTTATCAATTTTCAAACCATAACTATGTAGTCTTCATTTGTCTATCACACATAGGGATACGTACGAGCAAGATGAACTCTTATCAGTCACAAATATAAAAAATAAAACATTCTTGTTTTATTACTGAATTTTAATAAATAATTTTAAGGGTATAAAAGTCTATGTAATTAGCGAGGGTACCGTTTTAATACGGACGGATGAGGTTCTAATATCTTCCTCGGTACGTAATTTACTCCCGAGTTCAGAATCTTTGCTTAAAGAACATTTTATCATAATTGGGCTTATTAGTGAGTTTTTTTACATTTTATCCGTAAAAAACGTAGTGGCGACTCCAAATCAATTAGAAGAGGTAAAAATTGAGTTCGTCTCTCCCTAAGTCGCAAGGCCGATCTTCCAACCGAAAATCAGGTCGCGACAATAACCACCACCACACATTAGGCACTTTCATTCAAACTAGTAACTTCCAATAACATAGACCACTAATTGATTGAATTATCTAACAACATACTTATGGGATGGCTCTGAAACCCTCCCTTACCCTTCATTATTCTCTCAAATCCAACTCGTAAATGAATCCTAAAAGGCTCTATTTCTCACCTTTATCTTGTTAGGTGACACAAATAGATATCAAAAGACCAAAATTTATTGTCATGTTAAATCTTGAACCATAATTATGTAAAGTGAGTTTTTTTTAGTAAAGTAAGCAAGTAAGAATATAATACTCCTTGATTTAATAAATTGCTTAGAAATCCTACTCTTACTTGCATACTTTACGGATAAACTTACTAAAGGTCATCTGAAAAATGAGATAAACTCACTCGAGATATACTGAGAAAAAAACTTGTGCATTGACAATGTAAAAAATATTTTTCTCCACATTTATATGTTAAACATAAAAAATTGATGATACGCTACAATATAAAAAAATATTACATAGTACATACACAACCATTAAATTAAACTCATAAGTTCCCCCTTGGATCTAGTAACTTAACATATTCCAATGCAGGAAGCTGTGAATGTATCCCTAGGGAACTTAATGACTTATCCATTTGTGAGAGATCAGGTTGTGAAGTAAAAGCTTGCATTGAAAGGGTGCACATTATGATTTTGTCAGTGGCACCTTTGAGTTGTGGGATCTAGACTTCAGATTATCTCCCTCTGTATCAATTTAGAAAGCTGCAGCATCAAATGGAAGTGCTCTAAACAAAACAGAAGCAAATATTTGGAAATAATGTAGTACATGAATAAGGCCTACTTAATGAATAAGTTTTGTTTGTGTCATTGTAATTCCTTATGGTACATGAATAAGGCATGTCTTGTCCAAAATAAAATTGTGGTTGTGTTGTTTACATTTAGCATTTGGAAGAAAATAAACTTTAAATGTTGTGATTATATTCGAGAGTATATATGTTATCCCAAAAAGTGTGTCACTTTATATGCTACTTGTGATTGATTGATGTATTTAAGTTAAAATTTTAATTATAAACTAGCATGGTGAGTCGATATATGCATAATCCTGGCAAGGATCATTGGAGTGTTGTAAAGTGGATTTTTCGGTATCTAAAAGGTACTTCTGACATTGGTTTGGTATTTGACAGAAGCAAGGCTACAGCCGATGATGTTGTAGGTTATGTTGATTCAGATTATGCTGGTGACAATGATAGAAGGAGATCTATTTCTGGTTACATCTTTACTCTCTGTAATAGTGCTATCAGCTGGAAAGCTATTCTTCAGTCCATTGTTGCATTATCTATGACTAAAGCAGAGTATATTTCAGCAACAGAGGGTGTGAATGAGGCTATTTGGCTCCGAGGTTTGGTAAATGAACTTGGTTTAGCACAAAGAGTTCTTACAGTATTTTGTAACAGTCAAAGTGCTATTCATTTGACCAAGAATAATCGTTATCATGACAAGACCAAACACATTGATATGAAACGTCACTTCATCCGAGATATTGATACTGTTTGTGAAATAATGGTGGAGAAAATTCACACATCAGAAAATCCAGCAGATATGCTTACCAAGCCACTTCCCAACACCAAGTTCCAACACTGTCTGGACTTGGTTGGTCTCTACAACACTTGAGTGCCCTTCGGGGTTTTATATGGCGATGAGAAACTTATCGAATTCGAACCAAGGTGGAGATTGTTGATATATGTGGCTCCAATTCTCCCACATCTCTTGATTTTGTTTTGTGGCCAACATACTTTTCCTTCTCCCTTAAGTTTTGGGAAAGCAATAATGATGCCTACAAATTGTCTGCGAAACTACAACTTGCTTCTGAGTTCTTTGCATCCTTCAACATTAAGAATTCATTAAATATTCATTCCAGTGCATGAGTGTTGCCTATAAAAGGCAATAACTACTCTATGGCAAATGCATCACAAGATTAATAGTATCATACATCACCCAGAGAAGGTTTTAGATTTCTTCACATACACACGAGTGTATTTTGGTGAGAATTATTGTTTCATTTGAGAGAGTATTTGTGAGAGAAAATATTGTTCTTTGTTGTACTCTCCCTTTTACATAGTAGAATTTTGCTCTTGAGCGCCCGTGGTTTTTTAACTCTCACACTGAGGGGTTTTTCCACGTTAAATCTTGTATGTTATTTTCTTGCTCGTTTATTTGCTTCTATTTTGTTCTCAATTGATCCAATCTTGTGCTTCCGTATTGCGCTCTATTCCTAACAGAAAAGGCTTCAACAAGTTAGGAAAATGTGAAGCCAAGTGATATTAGGATGGGGATCACATGTCCTCATTCATGTCATATTTTGTGTACCAAACCAATTAAAAAGCTCCTATTAGAATATATGATATTATCTTAGAATATATTAAGAGAATATCTTATATTATGATCATGTTGTATATTTGTTTACTGTATGTTAGAAGATCTTTTAGGATACAAATTATTTTATTATGATTTGTTTGTTATTTAATTAGAAATAAGATATTAGTATAAATATGAGTTAGTTCTAAGTCTTTCAGAATATCAAATAAACACGATATCATTATTTATACTACTATACAATCTACTATTTTGAGCATTTTATTTTCTCCTTCTATACCTCAACCCTATAATTTCAACAGCTCCATTCAACTAAAAAGAAAAATAACAAAATCATAAATTAATATTTTAATATTATTTTGTGAAGTTTGATTGGTTATGAACATAAGAAAGAAATTTTTTGAAAGAGACAGAACATCTGAGGGCTACTAGTCTACTATACTGCCACCTTCTTTATTCACCATCACTGCCTCCACACACTGTTTCTGATAGCAGCCCAATCACCATGGAAGGTATTGCAGACACATCAAGGACCAAAAGGATCATGCAAAGGTCCAATTGGCTTGCAGACTATGTGGAAGGCATTTTAATTTTAATTTATGCTATTTTAATATTTCAATAACACCTATGGCCTCAACTATTAAAAACCCAAAGCTAATAGTGGTTAATCTAATTTCTGTGGGGAGGGAATTTATTTAATTTAAGATTAAGTTTTTTAAATTTACTTCACATATTAGCCATCAATTCTAGGTAAATTAAATTCTTTGAATAAGTGAGTAGATCTAAACCATTGAATTTATCTAAAATTGATGGCTAAGATGTGTAGTAAGTTTAAAAAATTTACTCTCTTAATAAATTAACCCCTCCTCGTTTATATGATACTATTATACAGAGTGTGTTATTACAATTGTTGATTGTGGCTTAGGTAAAATCAGTATTTTAAATTGAGGTTGCAGTGATTGTGGTTATTGTGATTGCGGTCATTCTGGCCATTGCGATGTGAATTGTGGCTATTGTGGTGTGAATTATTTTGCTATTAAAATAATATTTTTGAATCCGATAGGCCTGATGCAGTCTGATATGATCCAATGTGGCTTCATACAGTCCAAATGCGGTGCAATGTTATTGCGTTGCAACCCAATACAATCATATCATTGTGATTCGGAATTACACTACAATTGCAGTGTAATGTAGTTGCAGTGTTCACCGCAACCATAATATTACTGCGATTCACAATTTAAATCAGTAGGTAAAACCTTATCCTGTTTGAATTTTTGATCTCACAACTTAACTTGGCTTGCGGATGCATTCTATGTCCACTGTGATAAATCACTAGTGTGCTATGATGCATAGAATTGATAAAACTGTGAGAGTATTAAATATTCATTCTCTTCCCAATCTTTACAAAGTAAAAAGTGAAATCGATTTCATTATTCAAGTCGGATATGTATTTATATCATTACATGAATACTTAATAAATATGGTATACGAAATATATATAATATACATGATTTTCTTTTATAAAACATAATACAATATATAACAGTTGATCCCAATTTCTAAAATAATAATTAGAGGTAATAAAATTATTAACAATACATAATTCATTCAAATCCAAGAAAATTAAGTTCATCCAAAATTATCTATTAAAGTTGATGAATTTTAATAGATATAATCCAATTGATAATTTTAATAATGAATGAATTCAAATTCATCAATTATATTCATAGATATATTCATTTACATGAGTATTCAATCTACCAAAAAAACAAACATTTAAGAATGATATTTTTTGCTTTTCAATTTCATTGAATATGTCAACTCTAACTTTCTCGTATGTATTTCTCACTCTCACTTTGATTTTTAATAACTTAAATTATCATATTAGTCTATATTTCTAGTAACACTTGTTCAGATGATAGTGAGATTAATAATATTAGGAGTTCTGATTAATATTAAAAGTTTGTTCATACATACATAATATATATATATATATATAAATATAAATATGTTTTAAAAATTTTACACCCAAAATTTTAAACAGTATAAATATCTTTCTAATAGTTCAAAATAATTTTTTTCAAAAAATGTTTCTTAAAACAATTAAAAAATATTTTATTGAAATATTGATTTTTGAAAGGATGATTTTCTTCAAAAATAATTTTAGTTCTAATTTAAAAATAAATTAAAATGGATTGTGTATTCATTCATCAAATCCATTAAAATGGATTTATGAATGGACTGAAATTCACTCATTAAATTTGAATATTAATAAATTGTATAATTTAAAATATGACTTAATTTATATGAATTTATGGATATCTTTCTATTAATTAGGATCAAATCCATTCAATTTAATCAACACTTATAACAATAAGGCACTTTTAAAAAATAACTAAGTATTAATCTCATTAACTATAACCGATTACATAAATCAAATATTTAACATTTATTATATATCATCTTAATTAACATTAGATACTCCATTATTAGAGAATAAATATTAAAAATTTAAATTAGAATTAATTAATGGACACATTACCAGCCGAACTGTACACCAACTCTGATATCAAATCATTTATAAGAAATTTAACTTACTAATGAATTGACCAATTGATTGCATACACTTTAATCTAACTTTGATAGGTTGAATCGTCAAAATTGGAAAATTTGATTCCAAAATATATGCAAGACCAAACTTCTTTTACTCTCTTGCCACTGTATAGCTTATTCTATTCATGGTTCAAACATGTTGAAATTTACCTTAAACATGTTCCGTTTAATAATAATAGATTGGGTTTAACATATTTACCTATTTAAAAGAAATTTACGACCAGTCAATAAATCTTCTTTAAATACCCTAATATGTTTGCTTTTGAATACGTTTATTTAAATATGTTGGCTTGTAATGTTTAATAAGCTTTTTTTGAAGGTCTAAAACCTGTTCAGTAAAGTTAAATAGATTTTTTAAAAGTCTTAGTCTAACTTGTTTATGAAAATAGTATAGTCTGGCCTATTATAGATCAGGTACAAGGCCTTTCTTGCACGCGACATAGCATGTTTTCAGCCCTAGTTGTGACTGTTATAAGATTAATGACAGAATTACTTAAAGATAAATACTATCATCAAACAACTAATATTATTCATATCAAATCACTAAGGAGGAACAATGTGGAAGTGTACTCGAATAATTTCATAAATAATATTCCATCAAGCATGCCATATAACTAGATGAACCACCTGATGGAGGTCACTTTTCCTTAAGGGCTTAATGATCTTTACATTATTTTTGCATTAAATAAGTGGGGGTCTTATGTCCCACCATTATTTTAAGTTATGTTTTATTTTACTTGGACAATAAGTTTAGTTTATGTTTTAAGCTTTATAGCCCATTATTGGCCTTGTGTCATGTAACCTATAATTGCCATATGAAGAAAGAGCTATGGAGATGTCTTGACCAGCCTAAGCCAAGTGTGACCAACCAAGTTGTGAAGGAACATATCCTATTTCAACCGTGTGGGTGACTAGGATAGGCATGGACACGTTGAAGTTCTTATTAATGCTTTCCAAATTCGGACCAGGTGCAAACATGTGCTATAATGGCTTATTTAAGACTTTCCAAACTCGGCCCGCAAGGAGTTAAGGCCACATTGATGACTCAATTCAAATTCGAACCAAGTATAAACATGTGCTACAATGGACGAATTAAGACTTTCCAAACTCGACCAGCAAGAAGTTAACACAACCTTGATGACTCAATTCAAACATGTGTCCAAAGCCTTGAAGAGGTGAATTAATAATTTCCAAATTCGGCTACCTATTGAAACTTACCATGAACCAGCCACACAACACTTGGAGAATCTTCCAGCCAACTTTAAATTCGAATTGACACATTCAACACACATTCAAGACTGCCTTATTGGGAAAACACGTGGAAAATCAACTAACCAGCCTCAAGTTCAAATTAGCACATTCAAGACACACTTAAGACTTGCCTTATTGGGAAAACACGTGGAACATCAACCAGCCAGCCTCAAATTCAAATTGGCACATTCAAGACACACTTAAGACTTGCCTTATTGGGAAAACACGTGGAACATCAACCAGCCAGCCTCAAATTCAAATTGGCACATTCAAGACACACTTAAGACTTGCCTTATTGGGAAAACACGTGGAAAATCAACTAGTCAGCCTCAAGTTCATATTAGCACATTCAAGACACACTTAAGACTTGCCTTATTGGGAAACACGTGGAAAATCAACCAGTCAGCCTCAAATTCAAATTGGCACTTTCAAGACACACTTAAGACTTGTCTTATTGGGAAAATACGTGGAAAGCCAATCAGCCAACCTCAAATTCAAATTGGCACATTCAAGACACACTTAAGTCTTGCCTTATTGGGAATGGCCATGTTAAACACATAATCATTTAGCCATATGGTTGTTCCAATTTACTTGCACCATAATAAATGTGATAATTCGAATTTGAAATCTTTGTAAAGTAGAAAAGTCAATAGGCTGACTAGGTGCCAACCATGGCTTTAGTTCATGCATTAATGCCTCATGGGAGCCTTAGGCCAGCCCACACTATATATACTCTACGTATGAACTTGAATAAGATAGATTTGAATTTTAAGAGAAAAACACTTTGTTGTTTTAGTTGAGTTTTGCTCCTACCCTTTTAACTTATCAAGCTTTCTTGTGGCGTTTTGGCTTATCACCATTCATTGGTGTGGTGCCTCCAATCATCCTCATCAACATCCTTGTTGTGGTGGATTTCCTAGACTTATCAAGCTTTGTCTTGTGGTGATTCTGGCTTATCACCTTCATTGGTGTGGTGCTTACTATCATCCTCATCAACATCCTTGTTGTGATGGATTTCACTTGGTTTATCAAGCTACAAGCTTGTGGCACCTTCTCCTCAAGTCTTCTTCCATTTTCTTTTATCCAACTACCACCCCAGCCTCATTCATAACCTACCATACACGGTCAAACAGCCACCAAACACTCATTCACACCATTGCATTCATCCTACACTTATAACCCCACTCCTCACAAAATCGAGAACAACAACCCCATAACCCATTGTCTCACCCAACCATAAACCAAAACATCCATTTAAACCAAAAAATACCAAAAATAGCACCAAAACCCGAATTCTCATTTACCTAGTACAATTCCGCACTAAATTTTTGAGTTTCAAGCAAAACGATCGCAAAGAACACCAACCCCCACAAGGAGGTTGCCGTCACTTAGCCTAACTTGTTTATGAAAATAGCATAGTCTGACCTATTATAGATCAGGTACAAGGCCTTTCTTGCACGCGACATAGCATGTTTCCAGTCCTAGTTGTGACTGTTATAAGATTAATGACAGAATTACTTAAAGATAAATACTATCATCAAACAACTAATATTATTCATGTCAAATCACTAAGGAGGAACAATGTGAAAGTGTACTCGAATAATTTCATAAATAATATGATGAATGATCTTGCATGTCTTTGTTGTACCAAAATTCATGTTAACAGTCGCAAATTTGTAGATTTTTTGGTCTTTGTAAAGTCTTTATGAACATTTGCTCGTGATGAAAATAGAAGTCTATGTGAATGCAAGCATGCAAGAAAATGATTTTGATGAAGACAAATCTTAAAGCTTAAAGACACTATGAACAAGGACAAATCAACTACAACAACATGAAGACTCAAATTCAAGCTTCAAGAAAGGATCAACAAGACTGGAGTAATTTTATTTTAGGCTCTAAGATGTTTTGAACGGTTATAGTCTAAATTAGGTGACCTTTATGATAAATCTCACATATTAGAGTATGAACATAATGCATATGAGATTTTTCTACATAATATGATTTAGGTGCATTTAGCATACATACATGATTTTGATGCATTAATACTTCTATTATTTTCAAAATCATGCATCATGCATTAATTACTCATGTTAGAGGTTAATGGAAAATAACTAAGTCTTTTCAGAAAATTGTTAATTAGTAAAAGACATTGGTTAATCGATTAAGTCTCTTTAAATTGGAAACTTGTTAATCGATTAGGAACATGGTTAATCAATTAAATTAGTTTATATTTTGGAATCTTGGACATTTTAAAGAAACGTTAATCGATTAAGTAGTTAATTAATCGATTATCTCCAACATAAAACAGTTCGAAACTGGATGGTATTTCACCATCTTTTCCCATAGACAAATGCAAGAAGTCATACACGAACTTGATGCAAGATTGATACACGGATTTTCAAGAGTGATTTTATGAAAAGAGTGATAGAAACTTTCATGTGAATAGAGAGAGTTTTGTGAATTTTTGAAAGAGGTTATTTTCAAACATTGAATGTTTTCAAAGATTTTCATTTTGTGTCTCATAATCATTCATATTCATCTCTGAAATGATGAGATTTATCAAAGTGTAGTTTGTTCTGAATTTTAGTGTATGATTAGAACATCATAGGTGTAAGGAACTTTTTATTTGTTTTATCGGTTGATTTTTAAATTTGTCTCTTTCGGGTTTGAGATTTCACATTTTAGGAAGAGAGAAATTTAAGAGAAAGATGGGATGTGGGCAATATCCAATAAGAGGTCTCTTTGGGTATACTTGGTTAGAAGTTGTGTGGATCCATTAGAAGCTAGGTCCAACAGAACTCTCGGTGGAAGAAGTGTTTGTATACATATTTTATTTATTCTTTGTAAAGCAAATATTCCCAGATCAAAAGAGGATGACCAAATGTAGATTGCAGTGGATTGGAAATCGAACTAGGATAAATTGACTGTGTTATCTTCTCTTTTTCCTTATACTTTTACTTACATAAAATAATCGTATTTTTTCTATATTTGATTACATTCATATAGAGATCATTGCATTAGTGAATCTACTTGATTAATCACTTTCATTAATCTGTTTAAGTGCATATTAGACCAGATTAATCACTGTTTTCTTGTTGCATCAAGAACAACAAGATTTTCAAGAAATCCAGTAGGTTAATCGATTAAGCCTTATGTTAATTGATTAACTCAAGTTTTCTATTACTTGAACCACCTATTCACCCCCTATTGCCGAAGTTAGAGCCCTTGTTAACTAACATGTGATATTAGCTCTAGTTCGGATAAGTGCTACCATAATCGCTATATTCGTGAGATCTTAGGGAGATATATACAATGAGCTCCACAAATTCATTCGTAGGTGAAGGGTCCTCTATTAATTGTTATCTCGTGTTTAGTGGAGAGGGCTATGCCTACTGGGAAGTTAGAACGAAGATTTTTATATAGGCCATATACACAGATATATGGGATGTCGTACAAAATGGACCTCATATTGTACTACACTTAGTGTTAGGGAAACTAAAGAAAAATCTAAGTTTTTATGGACTGATGAGAGAAGAAAAATGCAACACAATTGAAAGCTGAAACATCATCATTTCAACACTCTCTTATGATGAATTATTTAGAGTTTCACAATATAAAAGTATCAAAGAAGAATGAGATACTTTACAAGTAACCCATGAGGGAATTAATGAAGTTAAATGTGCTAGGTTAAATGCTTTAACTCTTGAATATGATTTATTAATGTGTTTCCTAATGAACCAATAAATTACATGTAAAAACGATTTACTCATATTGTTAATCATCTTGTTGCATTAGATAAAGTGTTTGCTAAAGGTGACCATACTCACAAGGTTTTGAGATGTATTGATAGGGTTTGGAAAACAAAGGTGAAACTGTTGGGGAATCCAAAGACTTGGATCAAATGTCACTTGCAACACTTTTCAGAAAGCTACAAGAACATGAGATGGAGCTTAGACGCTTAACACTTCACGAAGAATCGAACAAGAAAAAAAAAGGAATTTCCCTCAAGGCGACAACTTCAAAAGTAAGAACTCAAGAAGAGAAATCACATGATAAAGATATTGGTTCTTCCGATATAGATGAAACTATGGCACTCCTTGTAAATAAATTCAGCAAGTTCTTCAAGAAGAAAGGAGCGTTTAGAAAGTTTCAATGAAAAGATTCAAGAGGCTCAACCAATAAGGGCAAGAACTCAAGATAAAATCACTTGCCATGAGTGCGGGAAGAAGACAAATGAAGTTTTCATGTCCTATTTATCTCAAGAAGGTTGAGAATGAGAAGAAAGATTCAATAGACATCACGACAAAGAAAGCCTACATAATATGGGGTGTACCTGAAGATGAAGTCACTTCAGGCACTTCGGACGATGAAGAATCGGCCAAACTATGCCTAATGATGCAAAAAATGATTCTTGCGAGAATAGTGAGCGAGGAAACTCTAGTGAGGTAAGTAGCTCCGATTCTGATTATGATCCCCTCATATATGACATATTATATGGTGCATATGTAGAAATGCATGAAGAACTTAAAAAGTTAACAAAGTTCAATGCAGATAGGAAAATGTTAATTTTAGTGCATGAAAATTAAATTCTTGAAATGCATAAATTTATTGAAGAACTTCAACTTGAAAATGAAACCTTAGGTCTTATCTATACTAATTCTACATGTGATTGTGCTTCAAAAATTACTATGACACTCTCTTGTGAAAAATGTCCAACCTTGGAAAAAGAGAATGCATGCTTAAAAGAAACCATTGCTAATTTTCTCTAAGGGTAGTCATAAATTGGGCAACTTACTTGCATCACCTACTTGTTTCTTTTATGGTCATACTACTAATACTTGTTGTAAGAACCCAATTTCTACCCTTGAAAATTTTTCCTTATTCTATTCCTCTTACATACATTTCCTTATTATCTCAATTTAATAACTCTAATAACATTCTCCTAATTACTCAATTTTGATCAGACTCTTGACAAAAATCATAATTCATATAAATCATTCCTGGTAACCCGCGCATACAACCAGCTATGAAATTCCCAAAATACCCATAGCTACTAATATCCAGAGTTATATCAATCAGGAGTTACAATTATCCAAATATCAAATAATTAGTTACAATCCAAAAAGCAAAATAGAGAAAGTCTAGATTCAAGCTCCTAGGCGTCGAACCGAGCATCCTCAACACATCCATCACCTGCAATGTGATTATCGATAACAGATACACGAAACATACAAGGGAGTAAGTCATTAATTTAAGAGTGATCGTCATATGATAATCCACATTTTAAAACACAATTTGATAATGAAGTTAAGACCTAATTCATAATTACATACACATATTCGTTCATAACCTTCATTCCCTATCTCCGTGATATCCATATTCATATTATAGTACATATACATCCCATAATATACATGTTCTATAGTATGCATATCTATACTTTTCATTTTTGTCCATTTTCACCTTATAGTACATATACATCCCATAATATACATGTTCTATAATGTGCATATCTATTCTCTTTACTTCTATCCATATTCCATCTGTGTACACCACACGGATAATACAATACCACAAAGGGTAAATCTACATCACAAAAGTGATCCTTTGCCAGAACCGGCAGTATCACACCTCAAAGGTGATCCATTACCACTACGGGTAACCCTTACACCACAAAGGTGATCCATTACCACTACGGGTAACCCTTACACCACAAAGGTGATCCATTACCACTACGGGTAACACTTACACCACAAAGGTGATCCATTACCACTACGGGTAACTCTTACACCACAAAGGTGATCCATTACCACTACGGGTAACTCTTACACCACAAAGGTGACCCATTACCACTACGGATAACACTTACACCACAAAGGTGATCCATTACCACTACGGGTAACACTTACACCACAAAGGTGATCCATTACCACTACGGGTAACACTTACACCACAAAGGTGATCCATTACCACTACGGGTAACTCTTACACCACAAAGGTGATCCATTATCACTACGGGTAACTCTTACACCACAAAGGTGACCCGTTACCACTACGGGTAACTCTTACACCACAAAGGTGATCCATTACCACTACGTGTAACACTTACACCACAAAGGTGATCCATTACCACTACGGGTAACTCTTACACCACAAAGGTGATCCATTACCACTACGGGTAACTCTTACACCACAAAGGTGATCCATTACCACTACGGGTAACTCTTACACCACAAAGGTGATCCATTTAGCAGTATATCACAACCACATCATTTTATAAGCATAACATAGTTACATCATCTTAAATAAAATGAATATACTTATCCCTTACCTTGGTGAATGTCGGGTGGGGTTCTTGTTAACTTTACTAGTTCCTTCTGAACCGTCTCCAACCTTAGGATCTTGGTGAATGTCGGGTGGGGTTCTTGTTAACTTTACTAGTTCCTTCCGAACCGTCTCCAACCTTAAGATCTCTTCTCAAGCTCTTGGATGAGTATCAAAGCACCTTGCCCTTGGAAAAGCTTTCTTCTCTCACCTCTCTTCAATTCTTAACCCTAAAATGTGTTTGGGGTTTCTCATTAAATGTTGTCTCATCGGGTTCTCGCTTAAGCGAGGGATTCTCGCTCAAGCGAGAAAATCCCGCCCATTTTAAAAACTCAAATCTGACCCTCTCGCTCAAGCGAGAATCTCACAGTGCCTACAGACCCAAAATGATATTTCTCGCCCAGGCGAGACAACTCTCGCTCAGGCGAGAATCTTCCAGTATACTCCAGGATTTCACCATCCCAGGTGAGCCTCTCTCGCTCAGGCGAGAATCTCTCGCTCAAGCGAGAATCTACCAGTGTAGTCCAGTATTTTCACCCTCCTAGGTGAGTCTCTCTCTCGCTCAAGCAATAATCTCTCGCTCAAGCGAGGGTCTCAAGACTGATACTATAATTTTAAAGGCTTAAAAATTTGGGGTGTTACACTTGTCATATTAGAATGTATAGTGTTCCCAAAGGACAATATATTTGGATTGAAAATGGACAAGATCCTAAGAAAACTAACACTAATGGATTTTGTAGGTGTGCCTAAGGACATATGGACAAAAATGATACTTGGATAGAGAATGTTCTAGGCACATGACGGATGATAAGTTCAAGTTTGTTGAGAATTCACTTAAGGAAAAGGGTCATGTCACGTACGAAGATAACAATCAAGGCAAGTTACTTGGAGTTTGAAAGATTGGTAATGCTTCACAAACAATCATTGAAAATGTGCTCTATATGGAAGGCTTGGAGCATAATCTTCTAAGCATTATCCAAATATGCAAAAAATGTAATAAGGTAATTTTTTACTCTAAGTGATCCATTATTAAAAGTGGAATAGACGATAGTGTTAAATTTATTGGACATAAGACAAATAACATATATTTGGTTGATTTGGATGATATCACATCCTTATTTTCAAAATGCTTAATTTCAAAAGAGGAAACTACTTACTATCAAAATTAAAGACGATCGATTATCTACCCAAAAAGATAGAGAGTACCACATATGAGAAAATGTCATAAATACAGTTGAACCAAGTAATATTGCAAAGTTATAATGATAGTAGGGTCGGAATATCCCCGCCCTCCGAACCGGACGTGAAGGTCCCCCCCTCATCCGGCTCTCTGCAGGGGAATCTCCACTCACTGCTTCCCCTAATATCCTCCCTTTACTTTACCACATCATGGGGGTTTACAGGAGATCCTAGAGGCTCGCTCGGACTCGGACTTGAACAGGCAGCTATACCATACCTTTTGACTCAACTCTACTCTAGTAGTCACTGGACTCACTATAGTAGTCCATCTGGTTGCTCTTGCTGAAATCATTACTATTCCTTCTCCCGTGCTCTAGAAATTGCGCTCCTTGGACTACTAGGTAGTTAGGTAGAGAAAAAATTCGTAGTGACAGGAATCTGGGGATCCTATAAATATAAAATTTTAAGAATATATATAGAGAAGCTACCTTTCTCTCACTCAATAGATGTATCTGGTCTGATCATATTTGGATTTGGCATAGGCAGGTTGCCCATATCCATTTGAACAAGTTAGTTACAAAGGACTTAGTAATTGGTCTACCTACACTCAAGTTTAAAACCGAAGAAACTTGTCATTCTTGCCAAAAGTGCGAACAAATAAAAAGGAAACATGGTATCCACAACTAGATGATTAGAGTTATTGTAGATTACTATTTTAGATTCACATCAACTATTTTTCTTGCACTCAAAAGTGATACTTTGAAATCTTTCAAGAGGCTTGCCAAGTTAGTCCAAAATCAAACGGACCATAAAATTGTGACTATAAGAAATGGCCATGGTGGTGAATTTAAAAACCATAAATTTGATAAGTTTTGTGAAAAACATGGTATTGAACACCAATACTCTGCTCCTAAAACTCCTGAACAAAATGGAGTTGTTATAAGGAAAAATGGAGTTCTTAAGAAGTTTGTTTGAACCATGCTAAATGAGAGAAAAATACTCAATTACTTTTGGGCGGATGCGGTTCATATCACTTGCTATGTTATGAATATAATACTTTTGAGACCTATTAAGAAAACCCCCTATGAACTATATAAAGGCCGAAAACCAAATATTTCTCATTTTCATGCTTTTGGATGCAAGTGTTTCATCTTGAATAATGGAAAAGAACTTTTATATAAATTTGATTCAAAAGCATATATAAGAATATTTCTTGGATATTTTAATCATAACAAAGCTTATATAGTCTTTAATAAAAGGACAGTGGCGGTTGAAAAGTCTCTACATGTGGTATTTGATGAGTCTTCTCTAAAGGGGAAGAGGAAAGGTACTTATAATGATCTTGTAGGTACTCTTGAGGATGAATACTTGAAAGATCAAGAAGCTGGAAAATGTACGCAAGAAGATCAAGATTCAAATCAAGAATTTGAAATAATGCCACAAGCATGGAATACAAAGAAGGATCACCCTATCGACAAAATTAGAGTAATTTTTTAATTTTTAGGTCCTAAGATTTTTTGAATGGGTAGAGTCTAAGTTGGGTGAACCTTATGTTAAATCTCACATATTAAAGTATGAACATAACAATGCATGTGAGATTTTTATACATAACATGATTTAGATGAATTTAGAATGCATACATGATTTTAATGCATTAATACTTATATCATTTTCAAAATTATGCATCATGCATTAATTACTCAGGTTAGAGGTTCAAGGGAAAATAACTAAGTCTTTTCAGAAAATCATTAATCGATTAAGACATTGGTTAATCGATTAAATCTTTGCGAATGGGAAACCAGTTAATCGATTAAGAACAAGGTTAAACAATTAAATCACTTTCTATTTTGGAATCTTGGACATTTTAAAGAAATATTGATCGATTAAGTAGTTATTTAATCAATTATCCCCAACAGAAGACAATTTCAAACTGAATGGTATTTCACCACCCTTTCTCATAGGCAAATGCAAGTCATACACGAACTTGATGCAAGATTGATACACAAATTTTCAAGAGTGATTTTCTAAAAAGAGTGATAGAAACTTTCATGTGAAAAGATAGAGTTATATGAATCTTTGAAAGAGTATATTTTCAAACATTGAGTGATTTCAATGATTTTCCTTTTGTGTCTCATAATTATTCATATATCTATAAGATTATGAGATTTATAAAAGTGTAGTTTGTTCTGAATTTTAGTGTAAAATTAGCACATCATAGGTGCAAGAAACTTTGTATATTTTATTGGTCAATTTATAAATTTATCTCTTTGGGGTGTGAGGCATTTAGGAAAAATCCTAAATCCTAGGGTATACTTGGTTAAGGTCCAAGAATAGGTCTCTTTGGTTATACTTAGTTAGAAGTGGTGTGGATCCATTAGAAGCTAGGTCCAAGAGAATTCTAGGTGGAAGAAGTGTTTAATTATATAAACATTTGATTTCTTTTTAGTAAAGCAAACCTCCCAAGATCAAAACGGGATGAATGGATGTAGATTGCAATGGATTAGCAATCGAACTAGGATAAGTCGAACGTATTATCTTCTCTCTTTCCCTATAATTTTACTTACATGCAATTATCGTATTTTCGCTATATTTGATTGTATTCATATAGAGATCATTGTTTTCACGAATTTGTCTGATTAATCACTTCCATTAATCTGTTTAAGTGCATATTAGACTAGATTAATCATTGTTTTCTTGTTGCATCAAGAACAAAAAGTTTTTCAAGAAAATCAATAGGTTAATTGATTAAGTCTTCTATTAATCGATTAACTCAAGTTTTTTGTTAATTGATTAAGCAACCATTTAATCGATTAAAACCAGTTATTTTTTAGGTTATTTTTTGTATTCAAAGTTTTTATTTGTTACTTGAACCTCCTATTCACCCTCTCTAGGTGAAGTTAGCCTTATTAACCAATAGTCTATTTTTCTAATGATGGATAGTAGAATAAGAAATGGATTAATGCATATGACTTGAGGATCATAATCCTTATTTATAAGAAGTGCATGTTTTTCATGAACAATGATATCCTTTTAAATTCACATTCTTTCATGAAGTGTAATATTTGTTAGAATTTAAACTCTTGCATGGAGAATCGAAATTATTCACGTTGTCATTGTTTGTAATTTTGCTCATTATAAAAATAAAAATAAAACATTTAATATTTAGGGAATAATTTTGAAGAGAATTATGTTTACAACTTTAATTAATTAAACTAAGTAAAATAATAACATAATAGGTTTGAATATTGTATGTGCAACCCAATAAGAGAAAGTCTCTCTCATAGCTCTCTACACCATAAAATTTATTTTCTATCATGAGTGGCTTAGTTGTACAAACACGAACACATGTCTCAAACAATTTATGTATGCATGTTTCAAGCTAATTATATTATATTAAGTAATATGAAAAAATTATTTTATATTTTTGAAAATTTTGTTTTTGATTATGTAACACTTTTTAATTGAATTGGTACAAATGTGATACGAAGGAGAGATTAACTCCATTATATAAACACATGGCAATGATAGCATAATATCACAAATAATGAATAGAATGTGGTGTGCAAAAAAGAGTGGGCTATATAAGAATAAGTCCCACCTATATATATGACCATGGAATATGTTAAATAAGTGGGACTCAAGGTCCACTAATTATTATACCCATCAATTACTAAAGGGACCACCACATCACATGAAGAAAACATTGATCAACGTCATGATAGGTATATATCAAAATGAATCTAAAATATATACATGAAATCCGGAATTTTTTGGCACAAGTGAATTTTTTTTTTGCCACAAGTGGATTTAAAATATGAGATGTGTGGTTTATTTGCCATAAGTGAATTTTTTTTATGGTAAAATATCAACCACGATTAAGAATTAATCTTTTACAAAAATGTTTCCAAGTAGCATAATCTTTTCCCTTCAAAAAGAAATATAATGGTAAAATATTTGTATCTCAAATAAAATACAGGATATAAAAGACACATTATATTATTGTCCTGGACTACGTTCTAATTGATTATTTATGCAAATTCTTAAACATGTCATTTTTTAGATGGAAATATTTTTTCGTGTAGACCCTTAAATAATTTTGATATTTAATGAATCTAACTCAAATCGGTTTATTTGTATTTCCTAGTTAACTCTTCATTAATCTCTTTTATAATGAAGGAAAATATAAAAATAACGAAGAAAAAGAAAGGTAAAAACACCATGAATCAAAATATGGCACTAGTATGTTTAAATGCTATGCCTAAAAAAATTGAACATAAAATAGATAGTTATAAAAATCGGTTTGTGTCGGTCAGTTCAACCGGTAAATCGGTGAATCGGTTCTAATACTGATACAGTGCAATAATTATACGATCATGCAATTGTATCAGTCAAAACTGGCCAAAACTAATCATACCGGTCGGTTTTCAATTGAATTGTATCGATCATATCAGTCGATTTTTATTTAAAATTAATTTTTCAATGAAAACAAGAATAATTATTGTTTTTATTGATTTTTCAATATTAATGTTAATATATTATATATGTATATCTAACTTTATCGGTATGTTGTTTAATTAGTGAACCACCGATTGAACTACTATACCATTATATCAGTATCCTTACTAGTTTGATGACCGGATAAAATGTCATGTTTTAAGTGGATAGTTGTTTATTTTTTTGTGGTTAATTTTTGAACATAAAACATCAACCGATAAATACCATATGGCTATTTCGGAATGATCTCATTTTCAATAACACTTCGATTACACCTCAACATATTCTGGAGTCGGCTAGGGTGAAATCATGGCTTTGGATCAAAGGATAAAGGGGGATGGACTCATCTACTCTTTACTCTACTTGGGTTGCTAATCCTTTAGTATGCCTAAATATCAGTTTGTAATTTCTTGTTTGTAATCTTTTTTTGCTTTTCTTCTCCTCTCTTTGTACCTCCTCTTTTAATTAATAAAAAATTTCTGGGCGATCAAAAAAATCAACCGATAAATAGAACTGAAATAATGTCGTGAGAGAACGAGGAAAGCCTTAAAAAAGCAATTTGAACCGCTCACATCACAGTAGTAGTAGCGTAAAGTCGTAAGTAGGGGGGCGGCCATAAAATAAAGGCTATTACGCGTCACCATTATGTCACACATAAATACATATTTGTCGTCTCTTAGGGAATTTTTATTTTATTTTCTATATGATAATATTATTTATTCCCATCCATTATGTGAATTAAAGAGGGTTCATATACATATAACATGTAGCAAAATAGGGTAGGGTAACCAATGGGACAATTATGTTCTGGATTTTTTCAGAGGAGATATTTTACACTCGAAGATATAAATTTAAATGGCCATCAAATAATAGTTTCAGTCTTTAAGAAAATTAATTTTTACTTTTTTTGGTTAATTAATTTTTACTTTATAATATAGCTTTTATTGACAGAGTCTAAGAAATCACTCTTCCTCAAATACAGCACCTTCTACCATAATAATCTTATTAAAATGAAGTATTTTTTCATTAAAAATGTTCAAAAGGTGAATATATATATACGTCTAAAATGAGAAGATAAGAATATATATTGTTGATTAGTTAAAATACATTAAAATATTAACTTACATACCTAAATATGCATTTACACCTTTACTTTCTCATAATTTATCTAATATTTTTTTTATTAAAAACCGTTCTCTTTAAAAATTCCATTAAACGTACCAGCATAATAACATTGCTTGCTTGGTGCATATAGTTCTGATTTGTTTTTAGTTAAAAAAATATAAACATTTATTATTAATATAAAAATTATTGAAGAAATAATTTGTAATTTAATAATATACTTTTTAAAATCAGTGTAATATTTATGCACTTTCCGTGTAAATATTTATATACACATTTGGATGATTTTTTTTAAGAGTCATGATTAAATATGAATAATGAATAATATAGTAATAATATATATAAAATTCTCATAAAAAATATAGATTTTTATTAAAATTAATATTTTTATTGATTGCTAGCAAAGTTCGTATGACTGAGTATTTTTCTTTCATTTATGTCAATATTTCTATATTGGATGTCACTAACATATCATATTTTAAATGTTTGAAAATAACAAACCTTTAAAGATTCAGAAAGCTTCTGTGTCCATATCAATCAAATCCAATGCGCGATTGTATCTTAGCTTCAGAATAAAAGGTAAGTTATTATTCACATTCAAGATCAGCCTCCAAGTTTCCCTTGATCATATAATTATGTTTTCATTTTCTTTCCATAGCTTATTTATATTTTGTATAGAAGGAAAATGAAAAGGTAAAGTGATGGAAAATTTACACAAAGTTGTATAGGTTGAAATTTTATTTATTGTTTTAGTGCAACTTTATTGTTCTAGTGCAACTTTTGTAAAATTTATTAGAATGTGTAAATTTTGGAGAAGTAATACTTTCCACATACAACTTCACTTTCATTTTTCTCTATTTGGAGCAACAAGTGGATGAAGATAACAAAAATTGTGAAATCGTAGCCACAAAATACGATTTTGTCAAGAAGACATCATTTTATTTTTCTCTCGTTTGTTCGTTATAATTAAAGACAATATAATATGAGTTAAAGTCTAATTAAATACCCTTATAATGTATTTAATTTTAGTCAACAAAATTTTATAACCTTAACTATTAAAATTAATATATTAAAATCTATTTCAATCAATTAATATATTTTGATTGAATAGTTAAACACTTAAACACAATAAACTTGATTTTATAGTAGTATTTTTAATATTAAATTTCTCTATTACGAGTAATTACAGTTCTTAAAAAATAATTGCAATTAATTTCAATTATGAGATGAAAAATATTATATCCTCTATGTATATATTTGGTCTTTCATTTTCTTTATCTTTAAATGTAATTTTTGTTCCTTTCTTCTATCGGGACTGTACATTTATTTTCAGTGAACTACTCCATGTTCAGAATCTTCAAAATTGTATAACATACAAAAATCTTGTTCCATAGCCACGAGTTCAAGATTCGTTTCTCGTATCATTTGATCACAATTACTTTATTTCAATGTTGCTCTATGCTTTAGCCATAATTTCGTGGAAAAATCATATTCTACTCCCACAATTTTCACAATTCTCATATGCTTCATCCACAAGTTGCTCGGAGAGTGGAAAATGAAAATGTAGTCATGTATGGTAAGTATGACTTTTCTAAAATATACACATTCCCCTTAAATTTTACAAAAGTTGCATTAAAACAGTAAATAAAAAGTTAACCTACACCAGTTGGGTAAATTTTCTGTAAAGTGCATGTGTTTTAGTTTTTTATAATAACAAAAATAATGCCACTATTTGACAAAGAAAACTTGTAGCTTTTCAAGTAGCTTGTAGAGTTCTTCGGTAAAAAAAATGAAGTAACTTAAAGCTTTTAAAAGTAGACCGTAGCGTTTCAAAGCTACTTGAAGTAGTGTTTAGAAAGTGAAAGTAGCTTTTAATAATTCACTTATCAATTTTACCCTTCAATATCTAAAAAAATTACATTAGATGTCCCCAATTAAAATCTTATTTGTCACTTTTGTCTTTCCTCCATTTACATTTCCTTCATAGAGAAAAAATCAGCAACTCCACTCCATTCGCGTGACTTCTTAGTGATTATCATTTCAGATATATTACACAACTTACAGGGTTTTATACGAGACAATAACTTATTGATTTTGTATTTTCTTATTTTATTTTTCTAAAATGGTTATATGTGAGAATATGATATTGTTTTATGTATGAATTTGATTGTTATATAAGTTTTTCTTTTATTTTTGTTCTCATCTATTTTGAAGAGTTGTCTTCATAATTGTTCATAAAGATTCTAAAGCCCTTGCATTTTAAAAAAATATTGGAAACAAAATATATATATTAAAATATAAAAAACAAATAAATAAAATATTACACATTCAATATAAAATGTATATCCTTTTTAATCATTTTTCAAATTTCAGTTATTTACAAAGCTAATTTTATCGAATACCTCTAGCTTAATAAGCTACGTGCACAATTACAAATAACTTCCAATTATCTTCACAACTCAAAGCTCAAAGCTATAAGTTAAAAGCTCACAACTACAAACTACTTTTTGTAACGACCCAATTTTCCAATATAGTAAAATTTCTAATTTTGCAAATATAATTTCCAGTTTCATGGCATAAAATAGTTCTTCCAAATCATTTAACAATACTCAAGCAATTATTCAAAAGTATATTCAATAGTCTACTACTTCCGAACATTAATTCAGGTTTCTACACTTAATATTGAAACTGAACATTTCCTAAATTCAAATAACATACATCAAGTTGTGAATAAAAGGAGTCAAATGTTAGAGAGTAATCCCAAAATACCTCCAAGGGCAATACAATACCTCAAAGGGCAGTTTCAATAAGGGTTCACAACAACAATCCAATAGACATTCATTCAACATACACGAATAACTAGAATCAATTGTGACAATCCACAATACATATTTAGCCTTTATCAATCATAATGACTTCATAACCATACCATGTCAACTAAGGGAAATTACCTCATCCTTATACCTACAATATTTTCAGTGCAGACACACATATAATGACTAAAATGATTAAACGTGGGAAACCATAACAATCAAGACAATTGACTCCTCTTTAATCATTTTAGTCTAAGAAGACTCTCCAACTAGTGAGTATCGTTGGAGTCTCCAATGTTATGTTCTATTACCACTGGGTCTAATGCTTCTCCCTCATCTGGGTATATGTTAGCTATTTCGTCCTGCAACTTTGCTAGGTCCTCCTTCGTCAGGATATTTTCTCATTCATATGTCAAAATAACAACAATCAATTATTCTTCACATTGTACCAACCAATAATCTGATACGAGTATTTGTCATTCATCAAAGGAACAAGTCTAACATTACCATTTTCAAAGTTACAATCTACTTGTAGTTTAAAGCATTCAAAACTAATATTCGTTTTCCATTTCATAAAAACCATCACAATCCTAAAAATCCAATCTCTAACCCTTCTTTTACTCATATTCTTAATCATTCCATATTAATCAATAGTTTTGAAACCAACACTACATCAACATCATTTTCGAAAAGGGATACTGGATGGAAAACAAACCAAAACCCAAAAGAAAGAGTTATGTGGTTTTGCACATTTGAGAAGAGACTCATATACACAAGAATGTGATGCACAACAAGAATGATTGCTAGAACTAAAGGATTTACCTCTCCTCAAGCTTATCTTTCGCCTCTACGAGCTCTAGAAATGGGGTTCGTTTCCTCTTTTTTTTGTTATTTTACCCCCAAAACCCACTTGAGGTTTCTATTTAGGTTACAGATTCATGGGTTTTCGCTCAGGCGACAGGGTGTCGTTTGGGTGAGAAGCCCACTAACGATTCGTATTTCAAACCCTGAAACTGTCGCTTGAGCGACATTCTCTCGCTCAAGCGAGAATCACACAGGAAACTCAACTACATGTTGCTTGAGCGACCCACCCACGCTCAGGCGAGAATCACAGAGAAAACTCTTATTGAAATCTCAGAACCCCTCGCTTGGGCGAGATCTTCTTGCTCAAGCGAGAAACACATAGAGAATAAACAATAATTCCAAGTTTCTAAAATATTTTGAGAAGGAAAATCGGGGTGATACAGTTTTCTCGAATAGAAACAATATTCATTTTTATTTTATTTCCTATTTTCAAATCAACACCAATATATCAATATCATAATATGTGGGTATTTGGGTTTAAATCATAATTGCAGCACAATTTTCATTATGGGGTCCACATAAAAAATCTAATAAACTTTTATTTCTACATCTTTTACACTAGAAAAAAACAATTAAGAATATACATATCTCTTATACTCATTACAATAAAAATTACTCCATTATATACACACAAATTAAATGGTTCTTGTGAGAAATAAGAACAATTAATAAGAATCTTTATATTTTATTTGAAGGGTCAAGATTAAAATATACATATACATAACTTTTTAAGTGTTCATGTGATCAATAACTAGATCTTAATCATCCATGTACAATAATAACACCTAAATTTATTGTTTTCACCGTTTTTTATACGAAAATTATTCTCACTTGAGTAACTTCCTACTATATATATAATTAAATAAGAGAACTAAAACATATGGTTAGATTCAGACAACAATGCACGTTATGTGGCACATTGCTAAAATCCAAAATGTACATTCTTAACGCATTCACCAACTTCCAAAAAGTTATTTTATATTGATATATGAGTGATTGCTTAATATATATATATATATAATCAAGATATGAAATTAAAACCTGCTATGCCATAAATATTTTGAGTTCCAATAAATTACATTTCCTAAAGAATAATACTCTTATCTAGATAAAAAATTTGTTTACATTGTATGTAATCATCTGAATCCCTCCAAAGCCCCGAAAATGATCAAATTATGAATGATCTGGTACAATTCTTTCGCTTTCAATTTTCTATGCTATAGCAGAACTAGAATCATCTCGATTAAAATAAGTGTCTGTCTTCTCTTTATTTTTAATCGTAAAAATATAATTTTATTATAATCAAATAAACATATGTGTAATTGAATGTTACATTTTCTTTTGATTTTTGAAACAATTATCTCTTCATTAATGGAGAGTGTCCTAACTAGTCGGAGGAAGGAGTATAAGACAGATTATGGTTAGTCAGCAAGATAAGTACTCAAATATATGGGTATGAGATACATAAATACTCATCAACCTTTTCTCTTATAACAGCTGTCCATCTATTTCTAACTAAAATATCAATTGCGATATATGAATTATTTAAAACGTGTGAATCAGAAAGTAGCTACCGACATATATCATAATATGGTCCATAGTCCATGAAAACATAAGGGGTATTATTTAAAACCCCACTTTTCATGTTAAAACATAAGGGGTATTATTTAAAACCCCAGTTTTCATGTTAAAACATAAGGGGTATTATTTAAAACCCCACTTTTCATGTTGTCAACATGAGAATAATGAAAAAAATATATGCTACAATAGTTTATGAGTTTTATACACTCTTATTGCATTACCTGTCATTCATGTTTAATCATTATTGACTCTTCAAAAAAATAATATAAATGATGAATGGTGGATAATATATTAACTATGAATAAATCATTATACTGACACTACATAAATATTAAAGTTATCATTTTATATATAATAAATTACAATCACATCCCTAAAGTTTTAGTGAAATTATACAAATCTCCTCTCCATTTTTTGTCATTACACGAACCACATCTCTCCTACACGAACCCCATAATTTTGTACATACATTACACTAACCGCTCATACATCAATGTAACTAATATTGTATCGGTCATCAAACCGATAGAGATACTGGTATGGTGGTATAGCAGTTTAACCGGTGGTTCACTAATTAAACCGCATACCGGTGAAATTAGATATACATATATAATATATTAATGATGAAAAATCAATAAAAAACAATAATTATTTTTATTTTCATTAAAAAATAAATTTAAATAAAAGTCGACTGATATGACTGGTACGGTTCAATTGAAAATCAGCCGATATGACCGGTTTTGACCAGTATAATTGCATGACCTGTATAATTGTTATATCGTACCAGTATTGGGACCGGTTTACCGGTTTTACCGGTCGGCACGAACCGACATAATATAATAATATATAAGTGTAATATTTTAAACAAAAAATGTGTGAAATGTTTAATTAAGTTAAACAAAATATTGTATATTGTGTAGAAAAATTCAAATAATATAAGAATCAATGCGTCTTTATTATTTAGTTCGTTGCAAAATAGATAAGAGTTATTTATACATATCCTTATAATTATTAATGTGTCTTGTAATGAAACAAAAATAATAAAGAGACACTGACTTTTGTACTATTTGGAATCGTCTACCCAATATACAATATTTTATTTAACTTAATTACATTCACCACACGTTTTTTGTTTAAAAGAATAAACTTATATCTATGGGTGGTCAGTGTAATGTATGTACAAAATTATGGGTGATTCGTGTAAGTGATAGATGTGGTTTGTGTAAGGACAAAAAAAAAGGTTGTTTATATAATTTTACTATAATTTGGAGGATATAAGGGTAAATTACTCTTTTATATATATATATATATATAATGGAATCAACACAACAATCAATGGCGCCTATTATTATGTTTGATTGAGTCCTTTATCTGTTTGTATTTGAAGTAAGGCCATAAAATACCATTGTCTTCTGTCTAGTATTATTCTTTTTTGTTTAACATTTTTATGATGCGATTCAATGAAATATAATTGCAAATGCACAATGTCCGGATCATATGTTTTTTATCTTTGCAGTTGGTTTTTTCTCCAAGGAAATGGGTTAATGTTCTTGGATTTATTATTATTTTTTTGATCGAAAAATGTTACTTTGTTAGTATTTGTTGTGGGTGAGAGTCGAACCATGATTATTGATGGTTATTTTGGGTATTTCACAATGATGAATCTTAAGACCCATAGGTAGAATTGCATTGAGTGATCCAAATGAGAATGGGTGCAACTTTGTATAAGTAGAGGGCAAAAATATTAACTATAAAAGTAATATATATATAAAATAATCAAAGTGTCCATGTGCGCACACAATGATGTTAGTTGTAGTGGGGTGGATGAAGTTAGATTAGGGTTAGACAAAAAGGACAAGGATGTCATTTCACTTTAACCTCTTTTAATCTCTACCTTAATATATTTTTTAACTACAAAACCTCTGGTAATAAATAAGGGGTGCATCATTCTTAAAAATTCAAAGGAGTCATCAAAGCATCACTAGTAATGAATACTACTTTAATTACATGTCTTGTTTTTATCTATGATGTCTCATTTTGCACTTGTGAATTCTATTTTCCAATTACTAATTCGAATATAATCTAATATTTATTCAAATGATTTTGCCAAAATTTACCCTACACTAAGTAATTGAAGAAAGTATAATTGTTATTGGATTTGACTCAAAACATTTACACTTCTATGGAAAAGAAGAGGAAAGAAAAGTGGTGGAAAGGAGAGAAAAATTTCTTACACAAAAAATTGTCTCCCTAGTTTGTGAAGAAAATGAAGGAAAGGAGAGAAATTCATAAAAATTTCAAATTTGTCTTTCTACCATGAATGAATTGGAAGAATCATAATCTATGTGAATATATATACAATATAGTGAACTTTTTTTTGTTTATATTCATTTATATGTGAAATTAGTTTATTTTATTTTATTTTCGTTGCTTCTAAATCACAAATAAATAGTAATTGTGTATTATCAATAAAAATGGAGTGAAAAGAAAAAAATAAACATAATTACTTAAAATTGTCATTATTTAGATACATTAGTGAAAAGAAGATATAAGATGTTAATAATTTTTATTGAATTTTATAAAAAGTATTAAACTTAATTTATATGTTACTTAAAAATATTAATCAATATTATTAAAAATAAATTATTTAGTTATATAATTGCAACTTTAAAAAATAGTGTTTAGAAATTAGATATTCTACATAGTTATGTATTGTATGTCATTTTAAATAATTATTTAGTGATTTGATGTAGTAATATAATGAGGGCACTTCTGTTATTTTAAATACACTATGTTTAAACTTGCATTTTCTTCTCTCTCATTTTTCTTTCATTTTCAGTCGTACTAAACAATAAAATTATAGATTATCCGATTAAGTCCAAATTTTTAAATATCAAATCGTAACACAAAAACTTTTAGGCTATGTTTGAGAGTCATGAGGGAAAGGGAAGGAGAGAGATCATGTGGCAAGGATGAGGAGGAAGGGAAGGGGAAAGAAATATAATCATCTCCCTTGTTTGACAGTGTAAAATTTAGATAGGAGAAGGGTAAATTAATAATAATTCAATAATGTTTTATTTTATTTTTATTTAAAAATATAATTAACAATGAAAAATAGACAATAATGTAATTATATAATTCTATTAATTGTATTTAGGTATTTTGACATTAGAAAAACTCCAAATTAGGGGTACTATGAAGATAGACACATAAAAGGTTTTAGAGACATTTAGAAACCATTTAAAACATTCTATTCTCTTTCATTCAACTACCAAACAAGGGAGAGATTTTCTAAAATCATTTGTTCTTTTCCCTTCCAAAACTGAACTCCCAATCAAATGCGTACTATTTATATTTTGATGGACCAAATTATTTCACAAAATAATAATCTTCAATAGTTTAAACGATTTTATTCTCTTGGAAGATTAAATTGGAATAAATAAAAAGTCATGGATTATATCTCTAAATAAATGTGCATTCCAACATTAATGAGACATCACACATGCACTATGTTCATTTTTCTTTCTTAATACATGCATTAAGACTAAACAACCAAATCCCTGAGCCATCGCATTCTATGTTTATATTTTGGTTCTTTTCACTCCACACATTACTATAAATCTATGCATACCTCCCACTAAAACACACAACCTTCCCAACTATTTCCCTCACTTCTCTCACTCTTTCAGATTAAGAACAAAAATGATAAACAAGAATATACTACTCAACCACACGAGTACCCTCTTTCTCTTCATCCTTTTCTCAACACTCACTGTAAGCACATTTTTCATTACTCTAATGCAACTTTACTATAGCTAGCCATCACCATATGAATTACCGTAGTAATAATAAAATTCCATTTGAGAAAAATGGAAAGTTATTATATTATGTTCGCTTATCCTACATGCTTACTGAAACATATATGCTATGTTTTAAATTTCACTTTGTATTTGTTGTTGCAACATCATGACTACAATTGTGACCACACCAACTATGTTTCTTTGCAATTATGATAAGCACAACCATAGACATGGTTTAAAATACTCTACTATGTATATTTTAAATTGTAGTTGTGGTCCAATTGTTGTGATATGAATTATTTTACGATTAAAAAAATATTTTTGAATTTGATGTGGTCCATTGATGCGGCTCAAATGCAATCTGATATGGTTACATTACAGCCTAATACGGCCACATAATTGTGATTCGGTATCACACCAATTAATTGTAGTGTGATGAGATTGTAACAGTCACCGCAACCATAACAACAATAAAAAAAATGTTGATATTATCACTGTCTCAAGTCAGTCAAGAAAATAACAATAACGACTTTAGTTAATTAATTATGTGATGCATGCTAACGGTTAAAGTTGTTATATTATAATAAGGGAATCAGACTCCTCTCCATTAATGAAAATATAATTGATTATTTCCTTTAAATTTTAAGAATAAAAATATAATTTAATTTGAGATAAAAATAATACAAATCTCAATACATATTTTTTTTATATTCTCTGGTAATAAAGAGTCATCTCAATCTTTATAATGGAGAGTCCTCAATCTTTTTTTTTATATTCTCTAGTAATTTAGATATGACATTGCAATTACAGTGAGATGGAGTGGGTGAGGTATCAAACATACCAGATAATATATGATTGAAGACTCTCTATTACTATAGAATATAAAAAAAAATATGTATAACAAACATACTGAATAATTAACTTCATGTATGCTAAAGACATATAGTCAATTAACAACACTAAAAAATGTTGATATCATCACAATATCAAGTTAGTCAAGAAAGTAACAAATAACAGTTAGTTAATTATGTCGTGTATGCTAACCTTAAACTTGTTATTATAATAATGGAATGAGACTCTCATTTCTATTAATGGAGAGAAAATTTGAGTTCCAAGAATGAAAGTGTAATTTAACTTTAATCATTATAATGTAGGTTTCTTTTGCACGCCATCTTGCCGGAGATAAAAACCCTTTTACACCAAAAGCTTCCGTGATCCGCTATTGGGACACACATATTAGCAACAACTTGCCCAAGCCATCATTCCTCTTCTCGAAAGCCTCGCCGCTAAGCGCCGTTGACACCGCCACGTTTGCCAAACTAGCCGCCACCAACACCCTCTCCACGCGGCTGCCGGAGTTCTGCTCCGCCGCCCACCTCCTTTGCCTCCCGGAGGTACTCCCCAACTTAGAAAAACACGCAAATGACGTCAAATTTTCAGGGTATAATAATGATGATCATAACTTTACCAACTATGGAACGAATCGAGCCAGCGGGGTCGATTCGTTCAAGAACTACTCAGTCGGCCTTTTTTCTAATCCGGTGAGCGATTTCCGGCAATATAGCCGGAACTCCGCTGGCCATAAGGAGAAATTCACCACCTACGGCATTGATGGAAACATCGTAGACCAGAGCTTCCACACCTATGGCACCTCCAGTGCCGGCGGCTCCGGTGAGTTTAAGGAGTACACGGCCATATCCAACCTCCCCGATCTGCGATTTTCGACATATTCCGTTGGTGGTGTGGGGAGGGAGCAATCTTTCACTGGTTATAGTGAGGATGGAAATTCGGGTAAGCAAAGTTTCACAAGTTATGGTAAGAATGGTCTTGGTGCAAATAACAAGTTCAAGAGTTATGGAACAAGTTCAAACGTTGTTAAGTCTGCTTTCTCAAACTATGGTGAGAAAGGGACTTCACCAAATGACACGTTCACAAGCTATGGTGTTCAAATGAATGGCCCAAATCAGACGTTCAGCAACTATGGCGATGGAAGCACTTTTGCTGCAGAGAGCTTCGCTAATTACAGGTAACAACAACTTATTTTGTATAACCATGTCTACTTATTATCTCTCTTGTGTCGCTATCATGAATTGAAATTTTTTAAGAACAACTTCATAGATCAATAAATAAATGTTGTATTTTAAGGAGTTGTTTACCTAACCTCGTAATTCTCTCTAATAGTATTTCTTATAAGAAAAATATGATAAATTATAGTATACATGTGACAACATAAGTTTATTTACATCATTAATTAATAACTTTATGATAACTTTAAGTTGTCTTTTTATAAGAAAATCTTAAACTTTCATGTTCAAATTATACTATTAATGATATAATTTTAGTCTATGTAAGATGTAACTATTAGATAACAATGGTATATTATCTAGATCATTTGTTTCAACAAAATTTGAAAATTATGAACAAAAATTCATTTGTAAAGAAATAACTATATTTTAATAATTATTTTAGCGGATCATTGCACTTAAAAATATATTTAAAAATACATGTAAATTCAATCTTAAAAGACTTAAAATAGATTTTTTCTATAAAATATACAAATTCACAAATACATTTTATATTTTTGGATTGATTAAACATTGCCTCCAAACCCTATATTATGTTAATATTTTTATATATAATGAATGAGTTACTCCATTGTAAATATAGAGTTAGATTAAAATAGAAGGATGTGACAGTTTTATTCTTTAGATATAATAATATGACATATTTATTCTTCAATATAACTGCAGAAACAATAAGATCGAATTCTTTTGGGTAAATACATATCCCTTATTTTTGTGTATGAGTATAGGGATCAATCGAATGTGGGTGATGACTCGTTCCAGTCCTATGTCAAGGACTCAAAAGGAGGTGCACAAGTTGATTTCAATAATTATGGAAAAGCCTTTAACGGAGGAAGTGACACATTCAAAGGTTATGCAAAAGGAGCTGATTTAGGTCACAAGGTTCGGTTCAAGGGATATGGTGATGACAACAAATTCAAAGATTACACAAAAGATGGTGTCACATTTTCTAGCTACAAAAAATCTACAACCTCAACTACTCATTCCATCAATGCCAATACCATTAGTGATTCTTTGATCAAAAAATGGGTTCCACCTGGTAAATTCTTTAGGGAGAAAATGCTAAAACAAGGTATAGTTATGCCTATGCCTGATATAAGTGATAAATCACCTAAAAGGTCATTTTTACCCCGACCCATATTGTCAAAAATACCCTTCACTTCTTCTAAGATCTCTGAGTTGAAGGAAATATTCAAGGTCTCTGATAACTCCTCTATGGAAAAGATGATAATGGATTCATTAGGGGATTGTGAAAGAGCACCAAGCATGGGTGAGACAAAAAAATGTGTTGGTTCAGTTGAGGATATGATTGACTTTGCAACTTCAGTTCTAGGTCATAATGTTGCAGCTAGAACCACTGAGAATGTTAATGGTTCTAAAACAGATGTTATGGTTGGTAAGGTTAAAGCAATAGATGGTGGAAAAGTTACTGAATCTGTTTCATGTCATCAAAGTTTGTTTCCTTATTTGCTTTATTATTGTCACTCAGTTCCAAAGGTTAGAGTCTATGAAGCAGATCTTTTAGACCCAACTTTGAAGACTAAGATTAACCATGGTGTTGCAATTTGTCACTTGGATACAAAAGCTTGGAGTCCTACACATGGTGCATTTTTAGCCCTTGGATCTGGTCCAGGTAGAATTGAAGTGTGTCATTGGATCTTTGAGAATGATTTGACTTGGACTATTGCCAATTGAAAAAAAGAATTGTTGGTGATTAAGAAAACTTTGAAGCAGGCTCCATCAACTGAAAATGTGGTTAATTTCAAGTTTGTGTTCTTTGTTTTTGTTTCTTGTGTTCACTCAAATAATCACGAGCTTGAATTTTAAGTGTGTATTTTATTATGACTTTCCTAAATGATTAGCTGAAAGGCAATGAATGAATCAATTGGGTATTTATGTAGCACTTATTAGCCACTCGTATTAACTTTTTAGTTGTGCACTAAACACCAAATAAAATAAGAGTTTATTATATTTATATCATATTTTATTCGTGCATGGATGAACCAAAGATTTTCGCAATGGGGTAACATGCTTCACAAAATCTCAATATATAATTATATTATACATTTATATCATGCATGTATGGTAATAAGTTTGTTACTATACGTATATAGATAAATTAAGTATGAAAGACATTTAAATGTTAAAATTATAAACATTTTATATTATCTATATTATTTCCAAAGACAAATAAAAAACAATAGCTTTTACTTCGTTCATTGTTGTCATCTAATACAATTATTATAGAATTTTTGTATATGATTTTCATTTAGTAAAGGTTACATAGTCTTTAACTCAAATTCATAATTAATATATTTATAGATGTAAAATGATATATTTTTCTACAAATTCTTCTATAAGTAATCATCTTATAGCATGAGAAAAATAATATGTGTCACAAAGTAATAAATTATTTATTAATGATTGATTTATAAGTGACATTTTCTTGTGGTGTAAGAAGATTTGTAGGAGAATTTGGTAGGAATATATATTTATATAAATTATTTATATTATAAGTTTTGTATGTAAGGGAGTTGCCTAGAATATCCGTTCTTGCCTTTGAAAGTTTTCAGATAAAACGCGAGGAAAGTAGTGGAGGGAATGGAAAGAAAATGACAACATATATTCTCTGTTTTTATATTTTCAATTCATATTATACAACATTTCAATTTAATAATTAACAATATGATTTCATATGGTACCACTAAGGTGTACACATTTTAACTAGGGTAGGAGACATCTTATAATTTGAATAGAGATTAGACGTCTAAAATCAATATTGCGCCAATAAAAATAACATTTAAATTAGAAAATTAAATATTTATTATTATGATTATCTTTTTTATTCCATTATTATTGACCCAAAATATAATTTGAGACAACTAATTTATGTTATTACAATTTAATGTCCATCCACCTTTCATGACATTGTTATAAACCAATAATATGATATGATAAAATAAAAGGGTGAAACTATTGAGTAGGCAGAATATTCATCCTATAATTCACAGTCAATAATTGGTTGCCCAATCTTTATGTTGTAGTAGTAATGAGTATCTTAAAGCTTACCCCACTTTGGTTCATATTTATCAGTGTGTAAGGTATTTTCTTGAAAAATAATAATAATGTTTAATTCAACCTTTAGGTGATAACATTTGAGAAGTAAAAATGTCGTATCATTATATTTAAATGATTAAATTGTTATATTTATAGGTTTTTCATATTGTTTATAATGTAATTGTCTTTCTAGTACTACCTAGATGATCTTAACTTTTTCATATATGCTCATGGTATGATGCTACTGTTTGATTAAACACCAACATGTTTCCCAACATAAGAAATTTAAATTCCATCCACATGTTTAAGTGGAAAAGCCACTATTTTTTCAAACTTTAAACAATGTTATGTCATTTTCACTATTTAGATGGTTTGCTATTCAATTCCTCTCTAATACTAAACACGTCATAGGCTGAAAAAATTTCAAAAATTTTATATTTATTTTTTATTGAAAATAACTTGAAATATAGTTATTGGAGAATTTTTTTTATCATATGTCACAATTCAGGATCACTCATTAAAGATTGGTCTGGTGCTAAATAAAGCAATGGATGACCATACATGATATACACTTCTTTATTCAAACATAATAATGAGCATTGTGCTTCACTTTCCTTTTTTCTTTTACTTTTTAATTACCTTCTCATTTTTTGAATCTCTTACCGTCTCACTTATAGCAATTTTATCATTAATGATTGGGTCCATTTTCTTTTGCATGGGTACGCAAGGCATCATAGGGAAAAAGCATGATACCATTATATTTTTTATGGAGAATGCATTTATTTTAGAGAGTAGATTCACTTACTTTAGGAGTCCACATCTTAGTCATTAATTCTACGGAAATTCAATGTTTGAATTAGTGAGTAGATCTAAACCATTGGATTTCCCTAGAATTGATAACTAAGATATTGAGTAAGTTTAAAAAACTTACTCTTAGAATAAATAAATTATTCATCTTTATTTTATTACGGTACAAGAAGTTACACCTGAATCTTGCACAAAGTGCAACTACAGAGCATGCTAAAAACAATAAGAAATTAGACTTTCCTATGGGTTGTTATCTCATTCATAATTGAAAAGTCACTTTAGAAGAATTGAAAATAACATTGTTCCTTACAAGTCAGAATGACCAAATTGTGAATAGCAAATAATTAGGAATGGCAATTGGGCGGGGTGGGGTTGAGTTTGTGCTTACCCAACCCCGAACCCAAAATTTAAAACATGAACTCAAACCCGAATTAAGCGGGGTTAGAAATAATGATATCATTCTCGAATCCGTCGGGTTTCGGGTAATCCGAACCCGAAAAAACATATATTTATATATATATAACGTATACACACATAAGGGATGTATCTAGTGAGAAAGACCATCTTATGTGAGAGTGGGAAAAATAATTTTTAACCCTAAGATTAAAATTAATGGCTAAGATTATAACATCTTTTTAAAACTTATTATCTTCTTTCTCTTTCATTCTCTCAACACAAAAGTAGAAAAACCTGTCTTTTTTTTTGTAAGAACATAATCAATCTTGTTCCTCTTTCTCAATGACATCATTCCGTCTCACATTAGTTTTTCAATTAATAAAATGAGTGGAAACTACAATAATGCAGTTCAACACAATTGTACATAGAGATATGGGTATTAAGTAAAAATGAAAAAGGGCAACAAGATTAAAGATGGTGAATTTTTGGGGGAAAATAGGTTTATAAATTACAAAGAAAGAGAAAGAAGAAACGAAGGTAATATAAGGATGTATCCTGTCAGAATGATAGTAAAATTCATTTGCAGTAATATAATCTTAGTCATTAATTTTAATCTAAGGGTTAAAAATTATTACTCTCACTCTCACATAAGTTGGTCTTTCTCACTAGATACATTCTCTACATATATATATATATATATATATATATATATATATATATATATATATATAAATATTAAATTTATATACATAAGTGAAATTTATGTATATAGCTTTTATATATATAACATATATTAATCGGGTTCGGGTCGGGTTCGGGGTAGGGTATTAACAATACCGAACCCGAAATTTGTACTCGGGTAAAACCCAAACCCAATCACATCGGGTTTTCCCCGTTAAATTCGAGTTGGGTTCGGACGGGTACCCGCGGGTTCGGTTTTCATTGTCATCCCTACAAATAATGCTCCAAAATTTCCTACAATTTTTGTTGATTAGTAGGTCCATATGCATAAAAAAAGTTTATTATAGGGTTTTGATTAATGATGATTTTAAATTGAAGTCATTTATAAATTGTATACCAAAGTTGGTATGTGAACCTCCATGATCAGAATGTGTCGAGATGTTTTGGATTTCTCATTATAAAGTCAACAAAAAGCTCCTTAGTGAAGATTATATATCAAGGGAAGCTTAAGCTATGGAAGGAACAAGAAGCTACAATTGTGTATTAGATATAATTGACAAGGACCATGAAGGTTCCTTTGATTTGATCTATATATAATATTAATATATTTTATATAAGATACAACCTTAAGAATAAAGAAAGTGTTAATGTTCCATCTCAAGACAATGAGGTAAGCGATGTGAGACTTATTTTTCAATATGCATCATCCATATAAGTCTGTCGGACCAAGCAAATGGTTACATTTGACCCATAACTAAAGGGCATCTTTTGGCCCATGACAACCGGAAAGTTGGGCTCTAACTCTGATACAATGTTAAAGTTTCATCTCATAACCAATTGGCAATGAGAAGAGTAGTCCAACATGTATTTAAATCATTCCCGAGATAATGAGGTAAGCGATGTGAGACTTATTTCCCAAGAGATAATGTTGTTTGTATTACCCAATTTAACATTTGGTGGAATACTTCTTTGTGGGTCGACCTAAACTTAGGATTATGTTTTTATTTTCAGTTTATAAACTGTGAGATTATAAATTGTTAAGATTATAATCTGTTTGGGTACTTTAGCTGAAAATTGAATATAAACTAATCTGTTTTGTTTGGGTATTATATAAATTGTGTTTTTACATAGTAAATTACAGAAAAGGGTATGAGTGTATTTGTTTATGTTATGATTATTTTAGTTGTTTTTTATACTAATTTTTAAATATACATTTTTTTAATATTTATCATCATATATATTTTTACTTTAATTTTGTAATATTGCATAACCAATGCTAAAACAATATATTAAAATAAAATACAATATAAAAACTAATATTAATATTAAAAAACAACATAAGATCAACCTAAACAAATAACCTCATACATAGTTAAACATAAATTAAAAAAATAACTCAACCCATGATTTTTAATATTGCATAATAATAAAGTCTAAAAAATATTAAAATAAAATACAATATAAAAACCAATATCAATATAAAAAACAATATAACACATAAATAAATGGAAGTTACTAAACTTAAATTACATAATTCACAAAATAATAATACATAAATGTTAAGTTTTATACAAAAGTTTTAGGGTCACAAAATTTTAATATTATATAACAAAGTTTTGTACATGATTTTTTGTTCATGTATAGATAAAGGAAAGTGTTAGGAGAAATTACGAGGTTGGGTGGAGATAGAAAGAGAAGAAAATAAGAGTTATGAAGTTTGGTGGTGATGATGAAAAATTATGGTGTTTGGTAGAATAGTAAAAAGGAGAAGAGAGATAAAATTATAATGGGGTAAAATGTGAAATAGAAAAATTGGGAAAAAATAAGCTAAAAAAATAAACCAACCCATGATTTTGGAGCTTCTACTTTTGGCTTATTTTTTCAGGAAAAAAACTGAGTTTATAAATTTCATTTGATTGTCAAACATACATAATTTATATTTTCAGCTTATTTTTCAAAAAATAAACATAAACTACCAAATTTAATCCATACCAATCCTGGCCTGTATATAAATTTCTGTGAAATATTTATCTAAATATCCATTCTAAGTTTTTAAATAACAGTTAAAAAAATTATAATAAACTAATAAAGTGACATGACTTATGTGTTACATTTTTTACCAGATGACAAAAAATTTAAAATATAGCAACCTATTAGAAAAAGAAAGAATATGTAAAAGAACGTTTAAAAGATGAGAACAAAAACAATATACAGTTAATTACTAGGAAGAAAATAATGCCTTTTGCACTAATAAAGTATGAAAAAATATACTGGAAATATAATACTCACGTGAAACATTTTATTCTTATGTTCATTATAAAAGAAGGGAATAGATCCGGTTACTCTTAGAGTAAGTGGAAAAAACTTACTACACATCATGATCATTTGTTCCTAAAAAATTTAATAGTTTGAATTAATGTGTAGATCTAAATCATTGGATTTTTCAAGAAATAAATAAATGAAATTTTTACACTTACTCTTAGTAAATTCATCACATAGAAGAATGGGTAAACTTTACAAAGTTTCCAACATGTGTACTTTATGAAGTGGCCAATATAAATCCTTCTTTTTGTTGTCAGTGTTCACCTAAAGGCTAAAGCTTATATAGTGTACAATAAAGTTGACCACTATTCCATTAAAAAAGCTGCATCATTGCAATGTCTTTGCATTTAATAAAAGACCCATCATGTGTATTTTGATAAAGTGTAATATCTATACTAACAGTGAGCGAGTGTATCATTTATTATTCACTGTATTACTTTTATTTACTTAAAAGTTAATAATAATTAAAAAGGGAGGGATCCACTTACTCTAATAATAAGTGGAAAAGACTTACTCTTCATTTTAGTCATCAAATCTTGGAAAATTCAATGGTTTAGATGTACTCATCAATTCAAACCATTAGATTTCCCAAGAATGAATGAGCATGATGTGAGGTAGGTTTTTTCGAGTAAGTGGATCATTCCCCTAATTAAAAATGAATAATGAATAATATAATGATAGTATAAAAACTCTAACATTGTCATGGTATATTTTTCTTTCTTTCTAATTTTGATGTATCAAAGGGCGTTGTCCTTAATGGGCTCAAAAGAGAGTGAAGCATGGTTGCAGGTCCATATTGTAATGGCAATTTCCTTAGATATAATTGTAATTGTAATTTTGATATCTTACTGCTCCTTACAAAACTTTTGATATTTTACTTTTTATCTTATTTTATATATCTTAATGTTTTATAAAATCAACATAAATTATACGCATTTTTTTAAATCTATCCTTATTTATTTAGGCATTTTTTTAAATCTATCCTTATTTATTTAGGCATTTTTTCTCATCTTCACTTTTTAATATTATTACTCTCCAATGAAATATTTTTGATATTTTTTTTGTTAATATTGTATTGGGTAATAATTAATTCAACTCACTTACCTTATATAACAATCAATAATTATAAATTCAATTTTCATGATTAAAATATATGTAAAATATATTAGTTAATTAGGAGTTAAATAGAATTAAGTCTTTAATATTTTCTATATAATATAATAGGTTGATTAATTTCTTTATAATCTAATTCGTTGAATTTATTCAAATTCAACCAATTAATTCATTCAATGAAATGCTGTTAGATTTCTACTATCATTTGAATAATTTTTCAATAAATGTCTAGAATTTGATGAAACTATGCCCTTTCATTTCTCCACTTTTCAATATATTACTACTAGCGTGTTGACATGCACGGTAGTGCGTGTCAACCCGCTTTCCTATCGTTTGTAATATGTAGTCTACATGTAAAATGTCTAATATAGTAAAATGTATTATATATTGTAATTTGCAGATGAATATATTCGATTAGGGTAATTGTGCAATCTTAATTAATGAAGGAGTGCATATACAATAGTGAACACTAAAACTGATATTTTTTTTTGAGAATAAGTAATTTGTTTGGTGTAATGAAATTTGTTAAAGTAAATATGAAATGTGTACATGATCTGACATTGAAGTACCAAAAGGTAGCATGATAAGAAAAAAAAAGAAAAAACATTAAATTATGAAAGTAATGATAACACTATTATTGATACTACACCTTATGACAACTTTGTGACTGAAAAATAAATAGGGAAGAAATAGTGACTGTTATGTACAGTAAAGAATAGGACATGTTGAACCTATGACTCTGATTAGACGTGTGATTATTGAGAACCGTTGGGTTGTTCCTTACAATCCTTGATTGTTTTTGAAGTATGATTCTCACATAAATGTAAAGGTATATAGTAACATTAAGAACACCAACTTAAGACAATAAAATATCTTTAAAAACAATGTTCTTTGTAAAATCATCCTCCTCCCCTAGAATTGTTCATTCCTTAATAAGAATTTTTGTGATAGATTTTGAAACCCCTCTTGATAGAGCAACATATAGTTGGCCATGTCCAAACACATGTTTAGGAAGGTAAATACCTACATTGGGAGTGGTATGTCCTTGTGTCTTATTTATAGTGAGTGCAAAACTTAATCGCACATGAAATTGCTTTCTCTGTTAAGTACAAAAGTGTGTCCCATATTGTCTGATGTTTTAAGTTTAATCCTAAAAAGCTCCATGTCCAGCATGTTGGTCACTTAGGACTTCTACATCTAACATATTCATGTAAGTTCCACAACAAAGTAACCTCGTCCCATTGCATAAGCCAACTTTGGGGTCTATGTTTCGTAACAACATCAATGGTGCACCTTTTCTTACTCTTAGAACATGTGGTGGTAAACCACCAGGAGTAATGGAGTTTAAGTACTCTTGTTGGTATAAGTTGTTTGTGTCTCCCTCAACCTCATCAAAAGATAACAAATTATGATCTTCTCCCGGAAAATGATTGATGGTTATGTCATGTAGTTTATGAACATTCTCATTTATGGATGTTAGTATAGCTTTTTCTGACATATAAGAACTATCTCATCCATGACTTCTCAAATTTGGAAATATTTCTTGTATAAGTTGTTATATCGAATCATCTCCTTCCCACTTTATTGTCATTTGTTGGTGTATTTTTACGAAATTATTGATGTAAGGATGACCTAGCAATTTGACGTACCGATGTCAATCTCATTGTAGTTGAAAATGATTATGAATAGAACCTAAAATTAAAACAAATTAAATTTAAATAAAAAATATTTTTATATTAAAATGAAGACTTTAAAATGATTATTTTTTGAAATGTTTTTTTAATTTAAGGAAACATGATATGTAAAAAATGTAGTAATACCTATATTAGAGTGGCCGCTGTATGTTGTATGAGGAAAATGTTGTGCACATGTTATGGGCATTATAGTTTTTTGGGCGTTTGTGTGACCATGCATATTGTTTTGAGTTGGTTGTATTTCATTCTCATGGTTTCGTTCGTAGCGTATTGAACGCCTCCTTTGTAATTCTTGTTATCTTTACTCTATGTTCATGTTGTTCCTTCTATGTCTAGCATATTCCCTTAGTCTGCGTCGTCGTTGTTCTTGTGACTCATGCCTATGTGAATTTTCCATTCTCCATAATGGAACAATACATAATGTAAAATGTATGTATGCAACTATAACAATGAATTTATAAGAAAATGAATATGTCTACTTTAATTAGAAATATTGTTACTACCATTGTTTTGTTTTCACTACACAATATGTGCCTTATCATCCTTAATCTATGTTCATGTTATATTCCTTCATGTCAATTTTTGAATGTGTATAAAAGGATCACGTATACATTAAAAAGTATAAGAGTATAAGTATTTGGATGTGTATATATCAAAAAAGTATGATCGCCGATGATTGCAATCTAAATCTCTTACATGCATATCAAAAAAGGGTGAAGAAGGGAAACCTGCAGAATGAAAAGTTTATGAAGGATTCAGAAATTGAAGTAGTGAGATAAAGTTCTTTTTTCTTAAGTTTTTATTAACATTGCAAGTAGTGAAGTTTATAAGAATGATGCAAACAATTAAAAAGTAAGAGATGGGAAATACCTTCATTCCTAAAACTGTGTTAGCAATGCAGTGGCAAAATAGGACAATATTGTTAACATCACTCTAATTTATGGTATAAATTTTGGTCGTTGATCATGTACACTCAAGACAATATGTTACCTTAGAGTGTTGTTACCAATTAATAATAGTGGGTTAACATTACAGTTTCAATTGCAGTTGAAACTAACATGGAGCAGTTCCAAAACTCTTTAATGGACATGACACACAATATTAAAAAATTAATGGTAGGACAAACACGTTTTTTTTTAACTTTTCTTTTAAAACCAAATTCACACGTTCTCCTTATTTTCAATCTCAAAATCAAATCTGTAATATTATGTAAAGGTATTTTAAAATCTGTAATATTATTTTAAAATCAATATTGTAAAGGTGCTATAAGGAATCACTGGCCTCCTCCACATACTATGTGTTGAAGGAATATTATTCAAATCTGTAATATTAGAAGTAGAAAGATAATATGAATATGAACAATAATAATAAGGAAGAAATTAAAAGGAATATGCATGGAAAATAATATGGAATATGTATTGGGTGAAGATGAACATTTGGTTATATATGATTTTTTGGTAAAAATTATAAAATAATGATAGCAAAATAGGCAACCACAAATTACATCATGATGAGTGATTAACTTGCAGGGTTTTGGCTTTATTAATAATATAGAAGTACGATATATTATTAATTGTTTTCTTCGTAACTTCTCTTCCAACAAATCTCTACTCATTGGAATTTTTAACGAGAAATTAATCCTCCAAATATATCAAAATTTAATATGGATGTTTTTAGTCATATTGTATTTAATTTTAACTTTATTTATTAATTTCTTATATTGTGCTTATAACTTTAAACAATTTTTTTTTTTTTTTTTGTAAAAGATGGAGTACCTTTTTTAAAAGTAATTCTTTATTATAAAATAAAGATGAAATTTCATAGGACAAAACTTAGGTACAATTCTTTAGGTACAAATGGTGTTTGTAGTCTATTAAAATGTGACATGTGTTCATTTATATCATTAAGTCTTTTTTTTTTTGCAATTAAGAATCTCTCTCTTCAAAGTATAGGTGAACTCTTTCGCCCGATCCAGCTTCTTCTCCAATTAGCACAATTGTTCCTGCAACCACCATTCTCACCCGCCACCAGAACATCTACCTCCGCCCTCCATCACTACCACCACCTCCATGACTACCATCACCTCTATCATGCATTGATTCACTCACACAAAAATAAACACACGAACAAAACCACCCTCATCTCTCTCAAAATTGCAAACTCCTATTCTTAGCAAAGTTTAGCACTTTAATTTCAATTGCAATTCCTCATTTCAGTTTCACTTCACATTTCTAATATGGAGGAAGAAAATTGGTGAAACAAATACATTTGTATATACTAACAAGGAAAAGTTATGCACTATTATTTATTTGTCAATTATTTTACTAAAAATTTAATTATGATAACAATTATTTAAAATATTAAATTACTAATAAGATTAAATTAGTTACTTATCTAACAATTTTACTATACGACAAAGAATTAAATGCCATTGTCCTTCATCAATAATTTGAATTTTATAAGCATAATATATGTCCACCATTTCATATTATTTTGGAGAATAAATTTTATTCAATTAGAATTAAAAGCTTATTTAAAAATATTTCTCAGAAGTAGAAATACAAAATTACTAACTACCTTCTTCATGAGAGAAAACCTAAAACAAATTGAACATGGGGATCAAACAGCTGATATTAAAAACTAACGGCCCAAACACAGAACATAGATTTGAATCTTAAATAATAGTTTTAAATCCCAAACTTTTTTTTACCAACAAGATATTAGTTTAGTGATGTAAGGTCTTATTAGATGTCAAGATGGTCAAAATGTTAAGGATTCAATTCTTGGGAACGACACTTGTTGGGAAGGGCAGTTATGTACCTCAAAAAAGATTTGTTTCTTATCCAATGGGTGAGAAGATTCGTACAAAAAAAATCCCAACTTTTTTTCAAAGTTCCAAAAAGTACCCATACCAATTTTTTTTTCAAACCTCTATTTTTACTCATATTCACTCTTTCACTCAATCTTTATGCATTCTCTACATTTAGGTTTACTTGCTCATTTTACTTGTCTTTGTTGTTTTTGATTGATTTATGTTTTGGGTTTTGGGTTGTGGTTGGGAATTTAGAGATTGGGCTCCATTTTCACATTTTACTTTGGTTTTTTTAATTCATAACATTGGTCACATGCACGAAAACAAGGTTAATTTAAAAAAAATTGTAACATTGGATATGTATGTGCTTTTTTTAAAAGACATTTTGTTAAAATTACATAAAAGTTAAGGATTTTTTTTATACTATTAATGATATCTCTCAACTCTATGGACAATTTATTTTAGGGTATGTGATTGTTCTTTCAAATAAATGTTACTCCTAAGAATCAAACCTTTAATATTTTAGTCTTTCTGAAAATTTAATGAGACCTTATATCATTACACTAACAACATATGGTATAATAAAACATAATCCAATAAATAAAAGATTCCTAGCTCAAAGCTATCAATAACCAAAAGCCATAGTACTCTACCAGTAGCATAAAATAAATGTCATCAACAAAAGATGAACAGTATGATCCACTGCAAAAGAATCTACATAACCAATTCATTTTTGGAAGTGTCTCTTCCTTCAAATGGCTCTATCCTAAGGGCCTATTAAGTAGGGACCATGGTAACAGTTTCAAAAAAAGCAATGTAAGATATGTTATAAGGTAAGTGTTTTGAAGTGCTATTTATGTTCTTTAAAGTAAGTTGAGGTAATTCCACCATATGTCTTTTTACTTGTCATATTACCTTATGTTCTTAAATATGTTAAATAATTAAAAAAAATCAATGTAAAGTACACTATAGGTTAACTGATTTGATGCGCTACTTTATGTTGTCCAAAGCAAGGTTAGGTAACTCACTATAGTCTTTGTGTCTTGTCGCGTTACATTATCTTATAAAATTTCTTTTAATAATTTTCAAAAATAATGTAAAGTACGCTATAGGCTGAGTGCTTTGATGCACTACTTTATGTTGTCCAAAACAAAGTGAGGTAACCCCATTATTAGCCTTGTTAATTGTCGTGTTACCTTATCTTGTTAAATATTTTTAAATAAGTTTAAAAAAAGTAATGTAAAGTACGTAATAGGTCGAGTGTTTTGAGGCGCTACTTTATGTTGTCCAATGCAAGGTGAAGTAATCCCATTATAGGCCTTGTATCTTGTCGTGATACCTTGTCTTGTTAAATATTTTGAAGTAATTTTAACAATGCAATGTAATACACTATAGACTGGGTGCTTTGACAACCTACTTTATGTTGTCCAAAGTAAGGTGATGTAACCTTACTATAGACATTGTGTCTTGTTGGGTTATCTTATCTTATTAAATATTTTTAAATAATTTTAAAAAAACAATGTCAAGTACGCTATAAGTTGAGTGTTTTGATGCATTAATTAATGTTGTCCAAAGCAAGGTAAGGTAACTCCACTATAGGACTAGTGTCTTGTCACACTATCTTATCTTGTTAAATTTATAAAAATATAGCAATCAATCAACTAATTTCTACAAGAACTACGTAAACTTGATTTATTTGTTGCAGCTTGGGATGCGTAGCAACAAGCACTTCATGTCACACACAAAAAAATAAAAATCTATTTTTGGTATTTCTTTTGATGTAATAATTATTTGAGGATAAAATTAATGTTTTGAACTAATATCCACATGATCTAGGTACCGATTTTATAATGGGCGATATGAGGTGTCTGACACCATTCTTATTCGTAATTGAATCCCGAACTTACTTTTTTCTCTGTGAGCAGATTATTCTTGTTGATTTTTTATGTTTTCCCTGTGAAAAAATAACAATAGAGACTTCATTGCATTTATTTACATTATTCTCGTCGCGTCCACAAAATCGGGTAGCGACAAGTAGCAAGTAGTATATCATCGACATATAATACCAAAAATTTAAATTTACTCTCAGTGAATATGTGGTACACGCAATCATCAACTTTATTTGCCTCAAAATCATACGAGATAATAACTTGATGAAACTTATGATACCATTAACGAGGAGTTTACTTAAGGCCTAAATGAATTTCTTTAATGCAGATAACATAGAATTTGAGCCAATTGACACATGAGCCCAAGGAAAAACTCTTGTATGTAAAGATTATGTATTTTTAGCTTTTCTTCTTTTATGTTTTGGGCGGAGCAAAATGAAAGCTTTTGTAAATCAAGACTTTTTTAATTTTACCATTTCTATTTTGTGTATTCTGGATGGAGTCTCACGATCTTTTCTGAACTACTAAGATCCTTATATTTTAACATTTTCATTTTACATTCTGGGCAGAGCCCAGGAGAATCTTTATACAAATTACATGTTCATGACTAAAAATTTATATTTAGATAAGTAAAAGATTTACATACCATATTTGTTAAATAAGTTTATTATTTTTACGGCAAATTTATGGGATGGTGCACTTTGACTCTAAATTTACAGTCTTAGTGTACATTTTTTAATAACTACCATTTTGGTGAAAATTTTATAAACTCGACAGCTCAGTTTGAGTTTTTGTTTTTCTAGTGAGAGGAAAAAATTAAAAAAGTTAAAAACTTCCCCATGAGTCAATTTAGGGGGAGGAAAAAAAATAAAAAATGAAAAACTCCCCTGTAAATAAAATGAAAATCTCCCATAAGGGAGACAATTTTGGAGAGAAGAAAAAAAACAGAAAACTCCCATGTGGGAGACGAGTTTGGTGGGAGGAGAAAAGAAAAAAAGAAAACTCACATATGTGGGAGACGACTTTGGTGAGAGAAATGAAATAAAACTCCAACTGGTATGTCGAGTTTATAAAAGTTACACCAAAATGATAATTATTAATAATATGCACTAAGATTGTAAATTTACAGTCAAAGTGTATCATCTCTGTAAATTTGTCTTATTTTTACTCTACCAGTTAATATAGTAGAGCGAAATATATTTTGTGCAGCGAATTGGGTAGTTTTGAAATTGTTGAATTATTTTTGCCAGGAAAATTGTTCAGTTGTTTTATTTTAAACTGAGGTGTGATGTAATGTTTTGGCTTAGAAGGTTTGTTATGTGTTTAAGCATAGTCGACTGATTGGTCAAGTTTTAATTTAACTTGAATTTTCAAGTAATCTCATTTTAATTACAAAGTTAGTATAATCCTATTGGGTTAGTAAATTAGGGGTGTTACACTAAGGCTGAACACAATTCGCGTAAATAATCTTATACTATCATCTAGGTAATTAAATCAATTTTCTCAATAGAGATTACTTTGACAACATATTGCATCAACTAATTTAAAATAATTACGAGACAAAGAGAATAATATGAGTCTATTATAAAAATTCAATTTGGAATTAAAACCTTAAGATTTGTTCACTTTAATTAACAAATCTAAATCTACAGTATAATTCCAAAACAAAATATATATTACATATATATCAACATAAAGATCGATACAATCTGTTATTAAATGTAAATTGCATCTGTATTGAAGAAAGAAATACAAATACAAATCATTATCAAATAACTCCAAAGTAAATAGATACATCTCCATCCATATTTATGTGCACTAGAAATTGGAAGATTAAGTGGAGTGAAAAGAAATAAATCTTAATTCACTAATGTAAATATATATATATATATATATATATATATATATATATATATGCAAACAAATAATTACATATATATATCCTTCATGAATTGAACACCATCCCAAAAAAATCAGGCAAACACCTAATTTTATCCTTGAGATTTTTGCCTCTATCATTGTATAACAAGTTATTATTCTGAATTTTTTATTATTATATTAAACCCCTAAAAAATTGGTGGGAATAGAAGACCTATTATCCATTCTATTTAAGTATTAGCATCAATGTTATTAAAATTGTACTAGTTATCAAACCGGTCAGGATACTGATATAGTAGTACAGTGGTTCAACCGGTGGTTCAGTAATTAAACTACATGTCGGTTAAACCGGACATACCTGCTTATATTTATATATATCTAAACCTATAATAATTTTTTTTCAAATAAATAAATATTTAAATTTATAATCCATATCCATACTCTACTCCAAATTCACACAAACAAACAACATTAATTCTTTAACAAATTCATAGACTTGTGTCATATCCGAGACTTGGTATTATACATTGCCCTAATTCTATATTTGATTCTGCTATTGTAAAAGCAAATTTTTTAATAAATTATGATTGGTGAAACAAATAAATGGTGAATTGTGAGCTCATAAGTCAATGTATTAGAAAACTTTAAAAAGTTTTTCACCTCCATTAATTACAATATCAAACAGATTAATGAATCATTAAAGCAGGGTAAAATAGGAACATTGGAAAATATATGAAATAAGGCAGAAGCATAAACTGGCCGATTTCCACCGGTTCATCGGTTTTGACCAAAATCGGCCGGTTTAAACCGGTGTTCACCGGTTTTGTTGCTTATGTGGTATAACATTCGTGCCGTACCGGTTAGGGGTTTGGTTCACCAGGTTTCCGGTTGAACCGACCGGTACGGTACGACTTTTATAACCATGATTAGCATGACTTAATAAAGAGGTGAATTCAATCCTTTTAAAAGCAAACATCTTCTCTTTTAAAAAGTATACAATTTCATGTGACACTATGATTAGTCAAAAATATTTAATTATTAAATTTTTAACTTAAAAGTGACAAACATTTGTGGGACAATAAATGTACTTCCTATGTTTAAAAAGGCGGAATCTTGGAGATTCCTTCATAGTAGAGATTCTTTCATAGTGGTGAGAATCTTGATTTTTCACTAAAATTTATAATATTATATTGATCATGACCATCGAAATGAAGAAGAAATGAGGGGAAAAGAAATATAAACGTTGTAGAAAATATACCAAATGTAAAACTAACTTTTTTAATAACTATAAAAATATTTGAAAAGTAAAATCGGAAAGTATTATTATAAAAATGAGAGTTAATTATACTGTTATCTCTAAATTTTAATGAAATTGTATAGATTATCTCTTCATTTTTTAACATACAAAAATCATCTAATTTATATATATACATTAAACAAAATATGATATAATCTAGAGACAAGTCAAAATAATATACAACTCAATACATTTTTATTATTTTTGGGTCATTACAAAATGCATCAATAATTTTAAACATATATTATATAAATAACTATATACTATATTATAACAAAAAATATAATAAAAATGTATTAACTCGTATACTATTTCGAGTTTTTCCACAATATAACATATTTTATTTAACTTAATTATATTTATCATCATTTTTTGTTTAAAAGATCAAATTTATTTTTCAGGATAATCAGTATAATGTATATTTATAAATCATGAGTTTTTTTGTAAGTATTAAAAATAGAATGTAATTTATATAATTTTAATAAATCTCAAAAGTGTAGTGTAATTTATTGAATAGAGTAACAACTATTTTATTTGATTAATTAGAGTATTTAAAAAAAGGTGAGGGATAAACAGTATCAATGGTATTTAGCACTAGGCATGTGTGTGTTGAATTGTTTGAGCAGGCGTGTGAAGCATGAGGAATTGGATGAGTCGCATCGCTATACCAAACTCCACTCTTCTTCCCAAACCTCTCTTTTCCTTTCACTCAACGACGCCGTTTCTCATCTCTTTTCTCACTCCCCCTCGCCTTTTCCTTTCAACTCCTCTTTCTTCTCATTGCTCCTCTCATTTTGGTTCTTTTCTTATTTTATCCATAACTTCTTCTCTTCTTCTTTTTTTAATTTTAACTAAAACCCCTTTTAATTTCTTAATATTTATTTCGTTCAGGTGATAGGGACACCTCAGCAATTTCAAGCAATCATTCAAAGGTGTTACTTAAAGGGATGTCTTACCCTGAACTTCAAGTATGTTTTTTCATTCATTATTTTATTATTTTTATGTTTCATTTTTATCTCTTAGTGTTTATATGATACAAATTATCTATATTATAATTGTTTTTTTGTCAATCGAGCGGCCCATTGCACGGGGCTCCTACTTATTCGGTCTGAGATGATGAGACGATAGATGTATGTAGCCTTATACTACACGCGGAGAGGCGGTTTCCAGTATTTGAACCCATGACCTCGTGAATATGATAATTGTTTTATCAATGGACATGATATAAAGGGTGGTCCAATACACGAGCCTGACACTTAGTGGATACGAGGAGGATAAATGTATGCAATAAACAACTTTACCCTTCCAAGAGGAGAAGCTGGTTCCTTGATTTTAACTCATGACCTTGTGATCACTAAATAACAACCTTACTGTTGCGCCAACTCATCCTTTGTCAATGGACATGATATATGATAGAAAAATACTATGGCGTTATTCTATTTATATAGGAGACAATCCTACCTAGTGGAACTAACGGTTGATTGTTGTTATATAATTCTTCTGACATATTCCCATGTCCTATAAAATATAGCAAATAGATTTATTCAAACTTATTTAACTTGATTACAAACTGTGATACTGAACAATCATCCGATTTAGATAGTTAAAATGGGCTACCCAGTCGACGAGATTCCCACTTAGTGCGGTTTGGGAGGGTAGATGTACGCAGCCTTACCCCTACAAGCGGAGAGGTTTTTCTCACTATTTGAATCCTCATAGTTACTAAGCAACAACCTTACCGTTATGACAAACTCACCCTGATTTTGATAGTTATAAAACTTAAAAAAATAGTAATCAGAGACAGTGTTATTTGAATGGACTAATAATTATATATGCTTAAAACCTGATTGTTGATTAAAACTTGATTGTTGTGCAATTTATTTATGCTTCAATTTCTTCACTCAGATTTTGTGACTAACAGTCATTAGTGTTGTTACAGAAATGGGTTCAATCACATGGTTACAGGCCGGGGCAAGCAATGATGTTATGGAAGCGTATATATGGAAACAGCATTTGGGCTCAGCATAGTGATGACTTGGAAGGTTCTTTTTTCCTCTTTCTTTTATTTTAAGTATTCGTAAGGGCGCATAAACTATTATTTTATCGATCGATCAATAATGCAGTGCACTAGTTAAGAACCTTTAGATCCTCATAGCGAGTATAATGAAGAATTTCTTATGAACTTTACTTACATTATTTGAATTGACTAATAATTATTGTAATCTTTATTTAATATAATAATATCAATTGTACATGATTAGGGTTGAACAAAGATTTCAAGAAGATGTTGAGTGAAAATGCTGAGTTCAAGGTGTTTTCTTTGAAAGAAATTCGCACAGCAGCCGATGGAACTAGGAAGGTTGAGATTATCTTTCTCTCTGTTCCGTTCTTGGTGCTTTTTCTTACCATATATTTTCATCTATTAATCGACGTACAAGATAATTAAACGTGGAGATTTTATATTTGATACTATAGTGTCATGGCAAGTTATAGTTAGTTGCATTTCTAGAGAGACTTCTTGTTGACTGTTAATCTCACAGGATATTGCAGATTTTGTTCACATTGGACGATGGCATGGTAATCGAAACAGTTGTTATACCTTGTGATAGAGGCAGGACTACCTTGTGTGTTTCAAGTCAAGTTGGGTGTGCCATGAATTGTCAATTTTGCTTTACTGGAAGGTAATCCTTTGTTTTCCCGTTTTGGTCAATGCAGTTTCGGTGGTTACACTAAGAAATCTGCTCTACATTTTTACTAAAAGTTTGTTGCACATCCAATTATTTTGCAGAATGGGTCTTAGGAGACATCTTACGGCTGCAGAAATAGTAGAGCAGGCTGTTTTTGCCCGCCGTCTTCTCACAAGTGAAGTTGGTTCTATCACAAATGTTGTCTTTATGGTAGGTCTGCAATTACTTGATAATTCTACAGCATCATGTATTCATGTGTATCAACATTCTGCATAACTCGATTTCTACTTTAGTGCTAGCTAATAAGTTACATCCTCTCTACCTATTAGATCTTTGAATTTGTTTGACCTGCATTTTTTGTCGGTATTTAAATAGACTGATATTAATTCTGGAAACAACTCACCTTTTTACAAATGGTGTTTTCAATATATAACAGGATTTTTTTTATTTATGATAATATTGTAGTGCATCCTCATATGTACCCATTTATGATGCTCTAAAGAATCATCTTCAGGCTTCTAAATGGTGCACCTAAATATATTTATCTTCATTCTTGCTACAGAGTTCATACACATGAAGATAAGGCCATCCAATTTTCGATCTAGTTAGCATAAAACAATTTTGATTCCACCCCCTGAACAACTTTCATGTTAATATTGTCCTGTTATGTATTTCTGCTTCCTGCTTTGTCTAGTATATGCAGTCAAGCTTGTTGATGCTACAAATATATCATATATGCTATAGAGATGGTGCCGGGAAGTGAAAGATGAAACGGAAATGAAGTCTTCTTATTTGATTGCAAGCTATTGACAAGTACACATTTATTTTAGGGAATGGGAGAGCCACTTCATAATATTGATAATGTCATTAAAGCTGCAGATATTATGGTGGATGAGCAAGGGCTTCAGTTCAGTCCTCGCAAGGTCACTGTTTCGACCAGTGGGCTTGTTCCGCAGCTCAGACGCTTCCTCCACGAATCGAACTGTTCATTAGCTGTTAGTTTGAATGCAACAACAGATGAGGTACATATTCCTTTTTTTTATTGGCTGGTAAAACACTCTTTACGTAAAGGACGGCACAGTGCATGAGGCTTCCACTTAGTGGGTTCTGGGGAGGGTACTCTGATAACACTGGTACCAAACTTAGAATAGAAGAAGATAGAAATGAAAGGAAATTGTCCCAAAACCAAGATCAATGTGATTCTTGGTAGGGCTATAGTATGAATTTTATTAGATGTAGAAGAAGAATGGAAGAGAACCAAGATTACAGATAGTTTGCATACATGAGGATCCCACGACCCTATGTCCCTCTGATTCCACAATCAGATTGTATTTCACATCCTAACTTCCCCTTCCCATAACTATTCCTATATAACAACAATGAAAAACCCTTGTAGTAACTAACTAACTAACAAAACAGTTACAAATCAGAACAGTTACAAATCAGTTACAATTAGTTATCCTAACTGCCAAACTTTCCTAATGCCTCTCTTATACACATGGTTAATCTTCTGCTGGGATTTAACCTTATCAATACTCCCCCCTAAACATCTTAACTTGTCCTCAAGTTGAAAATCTGGGAAGTTATCCTTCAATGTTGAAGCTAATTCCCAGGTACAATCATGATGAGGAAGATTCTGCCACTTGACTAAGACTTGTAGGTTACCTTGCCCATCCAGCTTACTATCAGTGATGTCTTCTGGACTCACTTCCAATTCTAATTCTTCAGTTAACATAGGTGGTAGAGGTTGGGACTTCTGATGTGGTTTAAGAGCCCTTTTCAATAGTGATACATGAAAAACTAGGTGAATCTTAGCTTCAGGGGGCAAATCTAGTTGATAGGCTACAGTCCCCACTTTTTTAAGTATTTGATAAGGACCAAAGAACTTAGGAGCAAGCTTGGCATAAGGTCTGATGGCCATTGATTTAAGCTTGTATGGCTGCAATTTAAGAAAAACCCAGTCTCCTTCCTCAAGAATCAATTCTCTCCTATGCTTATCAGCATACTGCTTCATCAGATTTTGTGCCTTAGCCAAATTAGCTTTCAATTCCCCTATAATCTCATCCCTCTTATAAAACAGTTGGTTGACTTCTTCCACCTTGGAGGGTATAGTCCCTGCTCTTAGTAGCAGAGGGGGTTCCCTGCCATACAAGGCTTTGAATGGTGACATTCCTGCTGAAGTATGATGATTAGTATTGAACCAATACTCTGCCCAATGTAACCATTCTACCCATTGCTTGGGTTTAGGACCAACAAAGCACCTCAAGTAGGTTTCCAAGCATCTATTTGTTACTTCAGTCTGTCCATCAGTTTGAGGATGATAGGAAGTACTCATTTTTAGTTGGGTACCAGCCAATTTGAACAATTCTTTCCAAAACAAACTCAGGAACAAGGGGTCCCTATCAGAGACTATTGAAGCAGGGAACCCATGTAGTTTAACCACACCCTTGAGGAATACCATGGCTACTTCCTTAGCTGAGTAAGGGTGACCCAGGGCAAAAAAGTGAGCATATTTAGAGAGTCTGTCCACTACTACATAGATTGTGTCCTTACCCTTGACCCTTGGAAGCCCACCTATGAAATCCATAGATATATCCATCCATACTTGCTGTGGAATTGGTAAAGGTTGCAACAGGCCAGCAGGAGCTAAGGTAGAATATTTGTTCCTTTGGCAAGTATCACAATCAGCTATAAAGGTCTTAATGTCAGTCCTCATCCCTTCCTAAAATAAGAAGCTAGCAATCTTCTTGTAGGTTTTGAAATAGCTAGAATGCCCTCCTGTTGGTGTCTCATGACATTCAGACAGAATGAGAGGAATCCTGTTGGAGGATGGAGACAACACCAACCTGTCCTTGTAGTACAGAATCCCTTTCCTTAATTCAAACCCAGGGTGTGCAATAGGTGAAACCAGTAACTCTTGAACCTTTTTCCTCCATTTTGGGTCTGATTGTAGGTCAGCAGCCCAATTTTCTAAATCTTCATTAGCAATCATAGATAGAGCAGAGTACATCAACCTTCTTGAAAGAGCATCAGCAGCTGAATTTTCATTGCCTGGCTTGTATTGTATATCAAAGTCCAGACCTATTAGCTTCACAGCCCACTTAAACTGCTCATCTGAAAACAACCTTAGTTCTGTTAGGAATTTTAGACTCCTCTGATCAGTTCTAATGATGAAATGCCTACCCAACAAATAGTGCCTCCACTTCTGGATAGCTTGTACTAAAGCCATCAACTCTCTCTCATAAACAGACTTCTGTTGGGCTCTTAGTGAAAGACCCTTGCTCCAAAAGGCCAAGGGTTTTCCACACTGCATCAAAACTGCCCCCAAACCCCTACTGGATGCATCTGTCTCCACCACAAATACCTGATTAAAGTCAGGAATGGACAGCATGGGTAATTCCATCATGGCATCCTTTAGTTGCTGAAAAGCAGTAGTAGCCTCTGGTGTCCATTTAAAAGCTTCTTTCTTAAGTAAGTCAGTTAAGGGTCTAGCCAGCTTGCCATAGTTCTTCACAAACTTCCTATAGTAGCCTGTTAGCCCCAAAAACCCTCTCAAACCCTTGAGATTGGTAGGAACAGGCCAAATCTTCATGTCAGCCACCTTAGATGCATCAGCAGAGACTCTGCCTTCTGAAATAATGTGGCCTAGGTACTCAATACTCTTCTGCCCAAAACTGCACTTTTTTAGGTTAGCTCTGAGTGAATTTTTCATAAGTAGGGACAAAACCATCCCTAAATGATGACCATGAGAAACCAAATCAGGGCTGTATATCAATATATCATCAAAAAAGACTAGAGTGAATCTTCTCAAGTGAGGTTTCAGAACCTCATTCATAAGTGCTTGAAATGTTGAAGGGGCATTGGTTAAGCCAAAAGGCATCACCACAAATTCATAATGTCCCTCATGAGTCCTGAAGGCCGTCTTCTCTATATCCTCAGCCTTCATTCTGATTTGATGATAGCCTGACTTAAGATCTAGCTTAGAAAAAACCTTGGCATGCCCTAACTCATCTAGGAGCTCATCAATTAAAGGAATAGGAAATTTATTAGGGACAGTTACCTTATTCAAAGCCCTGTAATCAACACAGAATCTCCATCCACCATCCTTTTTCTTGACCAAAATGATGGGACTAGAGTAAGGACTGATGCTAGGCCTTATAACCCCTGCTGTCAACATTTCTGCCACCAATCTCTCTATTTCAGCCTTCTGATAATGTGGACATCTGTAAGGTCTGATGTGAGGTGTTTCAGCCCCCTCATTCAAATGAATAGCATGATCATGAGTCCTTCTTGGTGGAAGACCATCAATTTCTTGGAAGACTTGCTGACATTCTTGCAAAATCCCTTCTAACTCATAAGGTATCTGGTACTTGTTGTGTGATTGAGTCTCATATTGCAACAGCAGACCCACCCCTTCTTCCAACAGGACTTGCATGAAAGCCCCTATAGGTAATTCTGCCTTAGTCAAAGATGGATCCCCCACTATTGTGATTATGGAGTCACCCCTTCCAACAGTAAGCAACATCTTCCCAAAATCAGCTCTTACTTCCCCTAGGCCAGCCAACCATTCCAGACCTAGGACAATATCCACCCCTTTTAGAGCAAACAGATAGAAATCCTGTATTACCTCTAATTGTGGCAAAGACAGCTTCAGTTGAGCACACTTCCCTTGACACTTAATGTGATGCCCATCCCCTACTTCTACCATATAAGCTGTGGTAGCTGCCACCTTAATCTGCAAATCAACCACCAAGTCTTGTGCAATGAAATTATGGGATGCACCACAATCAATCATGACCACTACTGGTCTTGTCCCTAGGAGCCCCTTAACTTTCCAAGATCTAGATGAAGTTAGTCCAGTCATGGAATATAAAGACAACTGCAATGAGTTGAATTGCTGCATCTCTGCCTCACTCACCTCTGCCTCTTCTAGTTCATCTTCTTCAGATAGCAAGAGCATCCTTAATTGCTTGTTCTTGCATCTATGATCTCTGGAAAAAAGGTTCATCACACCTAAAACACAAACATTTTTCCCTTCTCTCCCTCATTTCAGTGCTAGAGAGTCTTCTGTAATCCCCTGCAGCCCTAGTCCCTATCTGTTCTTGAGTCTGATGGGGAATTCCTGCCACACTACCCACAGAAGAAGCTTCTCTTTTAGTACTGCTTGAAGCAACAGGATCCAGAGTCACTACTTTATTGAAAGAATTGCCTCTGAAAGAGCTAGCACCCCTTACATACCCTGTGTTGGCTCTCTTCTCCACCAGATTCTTTTGTTCAATTAAGACAGCCTTATGAATAACTTCTTGAAGTGTCCCCAATTCATATAACCTAACTTCCACCCTTATGTCCTCCTTAAGCCCATTCAAAAAGATGCCTCTCAGGAATTCTTGATTAGATTCCCTTAAGGCTCCAGCATATTTTTCAAATTCTTCTATGTATGCCTATACACTGCCTTCTTGCTTTAAGGATAACAAGAGTTCAAAGGGATTCTGAATCATTGATGGCTGAAACCTCCTCACAACTGTTATCTTGAAACTATCCCAAGTAGGTGATGGGTTGCATCCCTCCCACCATTGATACCAACTCAGGGCCTTGCCTTCCAGAGCCACCAGGGTGGCTCTCATCTTCTCAACCTCATTAATTGCTCTCATATTAAAGTACCTTTCTAACTTTTGCACCCAGCCATAAGCATCCTCTCCCATAAAGATGGGTACTTCAAGCTTTCTCCATTTGTCATGGCCTTGGTTGAGTGGGTGACTGTCCACCTCTTCGTGAGTGTCACTGCTCTCTTCTCCCCTTGTAACTCCTAACTTCAAGGCTATGGCTGAAAGCAGCTCCTCTGCCTTCTGTGTTCTGGCTTCATTCAACTCCAACCTCATGCGAATTTCTTCCCTCTCTTGATTCCAACTATCATTTTCTCTGGCCATACTTCTAGTTGAGACCATATGAATGTTCCAGCAGCTTGTGGGTGGTGGGAATTTGATCCAGCAGGCACCAGGAGGGTGCTCTGATACCAGTGATAACACTGGTACCAAACTTAGAATAGAAGAAGATAGAAATGAAAGGAAATTGTCCCAAAACCAAGATCAACGTGATTCTTGGTAGGGCTATAGTATGAATTTTATTAGATGTAGAAGAAGAATGGAAGAGAACCAAGATTACAGATAGTTTGCATACATGAGGATCCCATGACCCTATGTCCCTCTGATTCCACAATCAGATTGTATTTCACATCCTAACTTCCCCTTCCCATAACTATTCTTATATAACAACAATGAAAAACCCTTGTAGTAACTAACTAACTAACAAAACAGTTACAAATCAGAACAGTTACAAATCAGTTACAATTAGTTATCCTATCTGCCAAACTTTCCTAATGCCTCTCTTATACACATGGTTAATCTTCTGCTAGGATTTAACCTTATCATACTCTTTACATAAATACATAAAATTGCAAGGATGGTAGAGTGGGAGGATTGATCAACGTTACATCTAATATGTCAGGTAAGAAACTGGATTATGCCGATTAATCGCAAGTACAAACTGGACCTGCTTCTTCAGACACTTCGGGAGGAGCTTCGCTCCAAACACAACTATATAGTTCTATTTGAGTATGTCATGCTTGAAGGTGTTAATGACAGGTTCGATGAACTCCGATGCTTTGTTCATTGCTTATTCTGGATTTGCAGTTTCTAATATTTTACTAGTGTTTTGTTGCCATGTTAAAGTATGTTTTAGAGACACTTATCAGAATTTCCGATCAATAGGATTATATGCATCATTATTTGTAATCATCTCCTTATAGGACTTTGTAGAGCAGAAACATGTCAGATTGTATGCACATCCTTAATGTATCAATTACTTTAACGATTACATGAGTTTGAGTTGGAATGATGGAGTGAATTTACATTGCATGATGCGTTCTGCTTTCTGCGTTCTGCGTCCTATACTAGTGTTTTGCATTCATTAGTTCTCATCAATGCTACCATTTTTCTGTTCATTTTCTATAATAGGTTCTAGAGGATGAGCCTCGGTGCAACGCCAAAGTGGTCTCTTAGTAACCAAGAGGTCACATGTTCAAATCCTGGAAACAATTTCTCCTCTTGTGGAGGCAAGGTTACGTCTATCTATGCTCCCTACACCCCACTAGGTGGGAGTATTTTACATTGGATGCCCTTGTTTATGCTTGAGAATAGACTCCATGTAGTGGGAGTGTTGCGTTGAATGAGTGAACACACTAGACAATATAAGATTATAAATGTATACATTAAGGAGAAAGTTGGAGTAGTTCCTATTGTAGAAAAAGATGGTAGAGTCACGCTTTAGATGGTTTGGACATATGTGGAGGAGATTGGTAGAAGCAGTAGATCAAATGGAGGCTAGTACATTTCCTAGAGGAAAAGAGAGATCAAGAAAAACCATAGGTGAAATGATTAAGAAAACATTAGAGATCAATGTTTGTCGATGAACATTATTGTTGTAAAACATTATGTGTCGTTCGATCCACGTAGCCGACCTCACCCAGTTGGGTAAAGGCTTGGTTGTTGACTTGTTGGTGTAGAGTGTTGACTTTCCTTAACTTACACATTATCTAATGCAGCAATGAAGATGCAAAGAGGCTAATAGAGATTGTGAAGGGAATACCTTGCAAGATCAATCTCATATCATTCAATCCACATAGTGGATCATTATTCAAACCAACCAAAGATGAAAGAATGATTGAATTCAGAAATATGTTGGCTGCTGGAGGCTGCAAAGTCTTTTTAAGACTCAGTAGAGGTGATGATCAAATGGCTGCATGTGGTCAATTAGGCAAGCCAGGCACCATCCAAGCTCCATTGCTCCGTGTACCAGAACAATTCAGAATGGCGCTTGGAAGTAAAACTTCATAATTCTGCATTTCAATTTTTGAACTCACTTGTTGTGTCTATGTCCGACATATATCTCTATCCGACACTTCATCGATATATTTCTAGGCATCTCAGAGGTTGTTGCTTAGTAACCATGATGTCATGGGTTCAAATCCCGAAAACAACATATCTGTAAGGTCGCGTACATCAAACCCCATGAAGTAGGAGTCTTGTTTATTCGACTAC